>CM034539.1:36363783-36607275 GCA_020002185.1 Paraescarpia echinospica
GAGGCATAGACAAATAGACAAATAGACAAATAGACAAATAGACAAAGAGACAAAGAGAGGCAGACGGGCAGACGGGCAGACGGGCAGACGGGCAGACAGACTGCGGAGTTGGAGAAGGGAAGACGGGGAGAAAAACAGACATATAGAGACAGATAGGGGCAGAGAGACAGATCGAGAGACAGCGTGCTAGTTGCGAGTATATAACATCGCAACATTGTACTCAAGCAGCCGGGAATGCTAGGCAGACGGGCAGACGGGCAGACGGGCAGACGGGCAGACAGACTGCGGAGTTGGAGAAGGGAAGACGGGGAGAAAAACAGACATATAGAGACAGATAGGGGCAGAGAGACAGATCGAGAGACAGCGTGCTAGTTGCGAGTATATAACATCGCAACATTGTACTCAAGCAGCCAATGCTACATTACTAAGTTGCTTCGGCTTTTCTAATATTAGACGTTTTTAAGATTTTAACTAGTAACTATCACATTATCTAAAGTCAAACGTATGCACACGATATACCTATATATCACAATAATAAGTTAAGATACCTGCTAGATATGTAAGTCGTCTGTAAATACAATTTAACATTATACGACACAACACTGCTACACTCGACATGTTATAGCTAGCATGCCCGAAGTGACGGGTAATGGGACAACTAGAAACAATTTAAGTTACGCATTATTCTAATAATATCACTATTATATATAACATATAAACATGAAAAAAATAACTCACCAGGCCGTGTATATTGATATCCGTAATACGGAGCCGAGAGAACTGTACGTACATCTTTGTGGACACGTCCATGGTCCCTAGCAAACTGCGACTGGGTGTGGCTCCAGCTATCCTACCCCGTCTAGCGACTTGCATAACAATAGCCTGTGCAACCGCCTGCACGAAACAATTCCGCCAGGGTTACATAACATATTATACTTGTAGTGTTACAGATTCTTTGTGGGGTCGTACATGTCAACCTGCCCAAAACACGAACAGATTATATGCCCACGAACATTATTACTTGTAAGTTTACAATTTCATATTTACTCCTTTCTAAACACGTTTTGTTCGTTTTATTATGCCATTACATATAATTACCACCTTCGTGAATTACACGGATGACTTGATTTTGAATAATGACTTGTTTTGATTTGTTTGCTCTATAATATGTTTCAACCAACATTCAATAAATATTAAAGGAAATTATTGACGAATATACAAGAAATCTCAGATGTCATCAGACATAGAAGTTTCCGATAATTTGGACATGTATGTCGTATACCAAACGAAAAACCCCTGAACGTAGTTTTCATACAAGCTTTTTGTGTATTAGAAGGTTTGTTTTATGAAGCGTAATGTCCACCCCAATAACCCCTGTATGCGCTTTACATTTTACCTCCGGCGCACATATTTCTTCTTACGCCTTTATGAGAATACATTATTACTTCGATGACACAAATATCAAATAAATTTGCGAGTGCGCGTACAAGGAAGCAGGGCGTTTTTTAACGTACAAAATGGAGGGGACATTTCCCCCTAGCCCATTCGTTTGTCCCCCCCCCCCAGTCAGACAAACTCCCCCCAGTGTGCCACAATCTCACAAGCCAGCCCCTTCTAGGGCTTACTTTTTATTCGGTTTAGTGTACTTGATTTAATTTGCACTGGGGTATAATAATAAAAACCAAGTAGCAGAGGAGTAATATGACTACACAAGACCATTTTACCGATATACATGGCTCAGATAGGCATCGAGCATTTTCAAAAAGGCGTATTTAGTTATACTTCCTGTTCCGTAACTAGATGCCATGTTACCATTTTCATGTTGGATGGTGAGGTTTACATTCGACTTGAAACAAAGCGTTTTTAACGTACAAAGCCATTTTGTTCCAAAGGGCAATGTGTCTATAAAATATCAATTCACTGATATGGGTATGAAGTATTCGTTGTCATGCATTCGCCAGAGAATAGCGGAGCCCATGGACTACTTGAAGCGGTGAACAAAGATCTGGGTCTGACAGGAGGTAAATACACGAAGCTGGTTGGTGTCACCACTGATGAGGAGGCGGCAAACACCGGCAGACAAGGTTGACAACCTACCAGCTTGCATTATGGTGTGGGAACAGATGCAGGTGCCAGAAAGAGTACCAGCGACAGAAAGGAGAAGGCTGGAGCTAAATGGTTCCTGGGAATCTGGAACCACCAACAAAAGTGGATCACTGCACTGATGGGCGACATCCTGGAGATATTTGAAACACTCCAGAAGAAGTTGCAAAAGAGTGATTTGTTCATCAGCGATCTTCTCACTGTGACTGATGCGGCAATCAAGAAGTTGAACCTAATGAGGGATGGACCATTCCCGGGAAGAAGGGAGGAGAAAGCGAGTTGTCCAACCGATAACACAAAAGAGGACCTAACAAAACGAAAGTGTAATCACCAGTGCATTTGTACAAACCGCCGCGATGGACGAGCAATCAGGTTGGATGTCGTGCAAGCATCGCACGAATACCTGTCTGAACGCATGCACCCGGAGCAGGAGGACGTCATCAAAGACATGAAGGTGTTAGTGATGTCACGCAGTCTGAGGTCATTCGTTAAGCATGGTGAGCGCGTCGTCAGGCGCCTTTTCCCAGATGAGGCATCTGACTTTGCGGAGGGGCCGCCGAGCAGTGGGAAAACATGATGAATGCGCCATTCTTGCCTGATGGCTTTGATGTAGGCTGTAAGTTAAGTGTCAGACTGCGCCAACTTCTGCCAGTCATAACAGGTTCGAGGCGTTGATACTCGCCGGAGCCATACCGATGCTTCGATGGTAGGTGTTGTTGTACGACCGCACGAACCCCACTTTGTATGGAGCTGTCTTTAAAAAAAGAGTTTGAAAAATTTGGCATTGAACAATGAGCGTTGACATTTGAATTGTGTAAATGGCGATTCTCTTAGATGCTACCCCACAACACCAATGTGTATCCACGTGTCGATCGCATTCGTTACAACACATGGCTCGGTGGCTGCAAGCAACAGCCTTCTTGCATACGCCACATGGATATTTAGCAGGCCAGGGCTTCAACTGGATATCCCTCGAGATCAATATTGAGCAGACTCACTCACAGAGTCGGTGTCACAGGCGCTGCACTTGAGTGGTTCAGATTTTACTTGTCCGGTCGGCATCAGGTCGTTCGTATTGGAAGTGACAAATCCATCACAACGGCTGTGCCGTTTTGTGTACCGCAAAACTCCGTAGTCGGGCCAGTGCTGTTCATTGCATACATCGCACCACTTGGCGACGTCATCAAGAAATTCGGCTTGCATTATCACTTAAATGCCGACGACATGCAACTTTATGTTTCGTTTTGTCGTCGTGGCGAAGGCCAACTGAACTTAATGGATCGTCTGTTTGCCTTGAAGAAATTGGTGAATGGCTCGGACCAATTTACTGAAGCTAATAAATGATCAGACGACGGATGTCATGGTGTTTGGTACTAAACAGAAGTTGCCACTGCTAAAGTGATTAGTGGTGACTCGACTATGATTTCATCATCAAGTGTTCGCAATCTAGGCGTTGTATTCGACCCATCCCTCAACATGTCTAATCACATAAGTGCCATTTGTCGAACAGCGTATAAGCACATCCACAACATTAGTCATATCAGGCGATACCTCACAACAGATGCGACTAAATAACTTGTGCACGCTCTCGACACATCTAGATTGGACTACCGGAACATTAAAAAACTCCAGGGAATCTAGCCTCAATTATCCAGGCGTCGTGAGGTGGTAGCATTCGCTTGGCCTCTCACTAGGGCCTGGATTATTAAGCTCCAGCCAATGTTACCAGTAGGTGCTTTACCCCATATTCGGGTAGAGACGATGATTGGCTCTCAGGCCAACTATGAAATAACAAATTAAATAAGGATACACTTTTATCAGATAATACTATACTATAACAACTATTCAATAATAAACTTATATTGAAACATGTCACACACAAAAAAACGACATTAAGCTTTTTTCGTAGTTTAGTGCCTTTTAATCACATGCATATTCACTAGGTGGCAGCTCTCATGGCTGTCGAAGATTTCGTATTGACTTTCTTTGCTTATGCTCGAGCAGAAACAAAAGACTAAGTGTGAATAAGCATTATAATTTATAAATACCAAACAAGGACAAATTTAACTGAACAAAGTGCAATAAATGTCTCGCGCAACGGTCGGACTGCTAACTAATATATGTAGTCGCCAAAGTACAACCAAAACGTGGCTAAATCAGTAGCGTGTCGAGCTACTATTTTCAGGGTCCTCGGTTCGAATCCCACAAAGTACATGAAACTTTTGTTTGTGTTCATTTAGTTTAAGATTCATTTTATTTTGTATAATACTATTTCGGGCACTATTTCGTACTTTCATTTCGTTATCGAAAACATACATAATATATAAATATTTTGGGGGGTAGACGTGCTAACTGGCAGTGAGCAGTCAAAACGCGATTCTGAGCCAGACTATCTTCCTAGCGAAGTCACACAGTCAGGCGAGAGTCGGTTAAGCGAGACTAGTTAAAACTTAACACAGAGAAATCCGAAGCGATCGTTCTTTCTTCAGCGAAGAAACGCGACGGTCTGTCTGCCAATGTACATTACAGTAGCCGTCAACGAATTCAACTTTAATCGTGTACGTGTGCGCAGTTTGGGTATGTTATTTGATAACAACCTGAAAAAGTTGCTACTTTCAAAATGTAAATAATGGGTTAATTCGGACACTTCTGACCGAAGAATCATTCAAGGCACTTGTTCACGCACTTGTGACATCCCGTTTAGATTATGGGAATGCACTTCTTTATGGTCTCCCAAACACAGTGATGCAACGGCTAGAAAGAGTGCAGAACTGTGCCGCTCACCTAATTACTCGCACGAGGAAATACGAACACATTACGCCCGTGTTGCAGCGTTTACACGGGCTACCCGTTCATTTGAGACCAACCCACAAAGTGCTGCTGTTTACCTATTGTACTTTGAATGGTCGAGCGCCGGACTACTTGAATGAGTTAATTAACTTCAACAGAACTCTACGATCTGCTTCGCTGCCTCGCCTTTTGTTCGTACCGGCCTCACAAACTATTACTCTTGGTGATCACCGTTTCGCGGTTTGCTCGGCGGTTCTATGGAACAATTTGCCTCCTACGCTCAGGACAGCAACATCATTACAAGTGTTTAAAATACTTTTGAAGACTCACCTTTGTGAGTGAGTGTGTGTGTGTGTGTGTGCGCGCGCGCGCACGTGCGTGCGTGCGTCCGTGGATGTGTATGTATGGTGTGTGCGTGTGTGTGTGTGTGTGTGTGTGTGTGTGTGTGTGTGTGTGTGTGTGTGTGTGTGTGTGTGTGTGTGTGTGTGTGTGTGTGTGTGTGTGTGTGTTTATGCGTGCGAGCGTGTTTGTGTATGTATGAAAAGCGTCCGAGAGCAATTTAAATTTGATCGGGCGCTATATAAGTACTTTTAATATTATTGAACATATGTTGATGAAACGCCACTGGCAGTTGCCCAGGGTCCCCACTGCATAAGTGTTACATGCTTTTTTTGGGGTCACTTATTAAGGGTCGAACCGTTTTAGATGTAACTTGAGTACTTCCACGTGATACAAGTTGGTGTTCTAAATGGATAAAAGACGTATTTTAGATTAACTTGAATACTTTCACGTGATATACGTTGGTGTTCTAAACGGATAAAAGACGTATTTCCAGTGAACTCCATATTGTAAAAAGTAGGTAGAGTAAGAACCATTACGATAAGATACCCGATCAGTCGCAGCCCATGGGCCTCCACAGTCCTAAGTCCGGCGTTGTTGCTGTCATATTGTAAAAAGTAGGTAGAGTAAGAACCATTACGATAAGATACCCGATCAATCGCAGCCCATGGGCTTCCACAGTCCTAAATCCGGCGTTGTTGCTGTCATATTGTAAAAAGTAGGTAGAGTAAGAACTGTTACGATAAGATACCCGATCAATCGCAGCCCATGGGCTTCCACAGTCCTAAATCCGGCGTTGTTGCTGTCATATTGTAAAAAGTAGGTAGAGTAAGAACTGTTACGATAAGATACCCGATCAGTCGCAGCCCATGGGCTTCCACAGTCTTAAATCCGGCGTTGTTGCTGTCACATTGTAAAAAGTAGGTAGAGTAAGAACTGTTACGATAAGATACCCGATCAATCGCAGCCCATGGGCTTCCATAGTCCTAAATCCGGCGTTGTTGCTGTCATATTGTAAAAAGTAGGTAGAGTAAGAACCATTACGATAAGATACCCAATCAATCGCAGCCCATGGGCCTCCACAGTCCTAAATCCGGCGTTGTTGCTGTCACATTGTAAAAAGTAGGTAGAGTAAGAACCATTACGATAAGATACCCGATCAGTTGCAGCCCATGGGCCTCCACAGTCCTAAATCCGGCGTTGTTGCTGTCATATTGTAAAAAGTAGGTAGAGTAAGAACCATTACGATAACATACCCGATCAATCGCAGCCCATGGGCCGCCACAGTCCTAAATCCGGCGTTGTTGCTGTCATATGGTAAAAAGTAGGTAGAGTAAGAACCATTACGATAAGATACCCGATCAATCGCAGCCCATGGGCTTCCATAGTCCTAAATCCGGCGTTGTTGCTGTCATATTGTAAAAAGTAGGTAGAGTAAGAACCATTACGATAAGATACCCGATCAATCGCAGCCCATGGGCTTCCATAGTCCTAAATCCGGCGTTGTTGCTGTCATATTGTAAAAAGTAGGTAGAGTAAGAACCATTACGATAAGATACCCGATCAATCGCAGCCCATGGGTCTCTACAGTCCTAAATCCGGCGTTGTTGCTGTCATATTGTAAAAAGTAGGTAGAGTAAGAACCATTACGATAAGATACCCGATCAATCGCAGCCCATGGGCCTCCACAGTCCTAAATCCGGCGTTGTTGCTGTCATATTGTAAAAAGTAGGTAGTTTAACCAAGTCATGTTTAATATAAACGAGCCCACTGGAACGCAATGCTGCGCTCCAGTCACCTTGTGTCTATATCGTGGATAGGTGAGAGCGATTCGAGTGTTCAGCCCGACTTCACCACTGGTAAACTTATGCACATGGATCAAATAGACATTACGACGTTGTAGTTACGATATAAATAGAAACAACATGCATATAATCCAACTTGTCCGATTTTAGTGAAATGAATATCTGTCTCACTATGGCCACAGTCATCTACGTACATTAGTGCGATCCAAAAGGTCAAATATAGTAATAGCTTGTTATAATCAGTAGTGAGTAAATGCAGTCAATGGCTGTGCACTACCTAACAGAACCAAACTGCGCCATGTGAACACATGTGAACACCGATCTCTTGGCATTGGTAATGTCTCTCACGGGGGATTGGATCTTGACCTGTCGCATGTGTATGTCACGTCCATTCCGGTGGTTAGACACGACTGTGATTTGGATCCTGAACGTGCTTATTGGCCGCTCATGCATGTCTTTGAGGGGGATGCAATCCAGCCGGACGGTTCCGACAGATCGACAAGTTCTACCTTGGTGAGATCGTTGAAGTGGTTGCCAGTGCGAATGGAGATCCTACAAGAACATGCCATGACATGTAACTGTTGTGTACACGATAACACATCATATCTAGTATGTACAATGGTTGTAATCCTAGTAACTAACATGGAGTATAAGATTATACAATGTTCTCCCCTTATTATTCTCATTATGTTATTATATATATATATTATGATTTGTCGTAATTTGATTTCTATGTATTTGTGTTTTTATTTCTATTTGTATGTATTGTAATGAGTTACAATAAATTTTATTTTATTTTATTTTAAACTCTTACATCACTTACGCTACTTATGCACACAAGACAAGAAATTATCAGAATCAACTCTAGGAGTTGACAGGTTTGACCAATGGGGGCACATCTGCCCATCACCATGTTTTTGTTTTGTTTTTGTTAATTCCAACTACTAATGTTTGTATCAACATTCATTTGTACTTTCTGTATACTACTACACAGGCAGCCATTGCAATTACCAGTATGACATACACTCTGACTCTATATTGTATCATATCATATGTACTTTCTGTATACTACTACACAGGCAGCCATTGCAATTACCAGTATGACATACACTCTGACTCTATATTGTATCATATCATGTGTACTTTCTGTATACTACTACACAGGCAGCCATTGCAATTACCAGTATGACATACACTCTGACTCTATATTGTATCATATCATATGTACTTTCTGTATTATACTACACAGGCAGCCATTGCAATTACCAGTATGACATACACTCTGACTCTATATTGTATCATATCATATGTACTGTCTGTATACTACTACACAGGCAGCCATTGCAATTACCAGTATGACATACACTCTGACTCTATATTGTATCATATCATATGTACTTTCTGTATACTACTACACAGGCAGCCATTGCAATTACCAGTATGACATACACTCTGACTCTATATTGTATCATATCATATGTACTTTCTGTATACTACTACACAGGCAGCCATTGCAATTACCAGTATGACATACACTCTGACTCTATATTGTATATTAAATAAAATATATGCATAATATATAGCAGACTATCGGTTATAACTACTTATTTCGTAACCATATCTATAAAACCGGATAATGGATGATGAATCATTTATTCATTTTCAGGGAGGGTCTAACCATAATTCTTTATTCAATATATTACAGTTTAACAAGATTTAACAAGATTGCCATCCAGAGAATTAACTCTAGATGGCAGGTGGACAAGGAAGCCATTTGGCTTATCGAGAGTCCAACCCTTTTATCTACATATATCCAGCCCTTCTGAGGTATGTGTCGGTTTTATTTTTAAACATATTCACACTACTAGCACCCACACAATCATCAGATAATTTGTTCCATTCATTCACAGTCCTTTGTGAAAATGAGAACTTTCTCACGTCTAATCTACACTGTTCCTTTACTAATGTAACATCATGACCTCTAGTCTTTCTATCTTTCTTAACTGAAAAAAACATATTTCTATCAATATTTTCATAACCATTCAATATTTTAAACACTTCTATCTGATCTCCTCTTAATCTCCTGGTCTCTAGTGTTGTTAAACCACATTCTTTTAGGCATTTTTCATAACTAAGATCCCTCAGTTTTGGTATCATTTTAGTCGCTCTCCTCTGTACTCTTTCTAGCATATCTATGCCCTTCTTGCGGTATGGCCTTCACGCTTATATACAATATCCTAAATGAGGCCTAACTATTGTTTTGTACAGCGGTATTATTAGTTCTTTTTCTTTATATGCTATATTTCGCCTAATCAATCCAAGGATTTGATTTCCTTTTGAAGCTGCAATTCCACACTGCTCTGAAACCTTCATGTCAGCACTAATTGTCAGCCCTAAGTCTTTTTCTTTTACAGTAGTACTTAGTACAGTTCCCCCATTGTATATTCTACATATTCTTTCCCATGTCCTGTGTGAAGGCATTTACATTTCCCAAAATTGAACAACATTTGCCACTTTTCAGACCATTTGATCAACCTGTCAAGATCACCTTGTAAATGCTGTCTATCTCCATCACTTTTAATCCTTCTAAACATTTTTGTATCATCTGCAAATTTTAACACCTTGCTAGCTATGTCATCGTCCAAATCGTTTATATATATTAAGAATAATATAGGTCCCAGTACTGATCCCTGTGGAACCCCACTCAAAACGGATTTCCAGTTTGAAGCCTCCCCATCAACAACTAACCGTTGTCTTCTGTCAATCAGCCATTTTTTTATCCAGTTAATTATACCATTTCCTATGCCATGGGCCTTTAGTTTAAGCAGTAATCTTTGATGTGGCACTTTGTCGAAAGCTTTTTGTAAATCTAAGTAGATGATATCTACTGGTGATCCATCATCTACCCACTTAGTGATATCTTCCAAAAAACATAACATAGTTGTTAAGCATGACTTCGCTTTTAGAAACCCATGTTGAGATGGGTTTATCAAGTTATGTTTAACAAGAAAATCCACCATGTGATCTTTAATTAGTCTTTCTAATAATTTACAAATCACCGATGTTAAACTAACTGGTCTATAATTATTTGACTTGTTTCTCGAACCTTTTTTAAATAACGGTATAATGTTTGCTTCTTTCCATTCTAAAGGAACCACTCCCTCTTCTAATGACAAGTTGAAAACTGTTGCAAGTGGTATGCTAATTTGTTCTACAATTTCCAATAGTAGTTTGGGTGGAATACCATCCACTCCAGGTGATTTATTATCCTTCATAGCCCTAATTTTCTTAGCTACCATTTCTGGGGTTACAATTAACTGTCTTAAATAGTCTGATTCTGCCCCCTTGAACTTAGCCTCTGGTACTGGCAGTGAACTAGTGTCTTCTCTGGTAAACACTGAACTAAAATACTTATGCAGGTCTTCTGCCATTAAGAATCCTTCTGATATTATATTTCAAGCACTATCTTCTAGAGGACCGACCTTATCCTGAACTTTCTGTTTGATTCGAACATACGCATAAAAACTCTTGCTGTCATGTTTTATATTACAAACTAATTTATATTCATAGCTTCTCTTTGAATTTCTAATTTCAGCTGTAGCTTGGTTTAGTGCTTGTTTATAAATGTTGTAGTCTTCGTCATTTTCAGTACGTCTATATGACTTCCACATCATTTGTTTATACTTAATTTTTCTAATGGCTTCTTTCGATAAGTGTTTCTTTTTGGACCGTTTCCCGTGATTTTTTAAGGGAACAAATTTGACGATGATTCATTCAAGTTCACTCTTTAAGATATTCCAGCATTCTGTTGCTGTCTTATTCTTCAGTGTGTTATTCCAGTCTATCTTTGCTAAATAGTTCCTTATGTCCTTATATTTTCCTTTGTGGAAATTTCTCTTGTACTGCTTTTTACTACTATATAGTAAAAAGTACAGTTAAATGAAACATCTGACGAAGATATCCAACTAATACGTCATTCCCCTTATTATGATCTTGATAGTTTTAAATTACTGGCAGAAAGAAACAATGAACGTTTTAGTATTCTAAGCACAAACATAGAATCAATCAATGCTAAAAACTGTGAAATAGAAGCCTTTCTGGAAGAACTCAAACTGGTTAGTTTGAAATTTAGCTTAATATGCTTTCAGGAATGCTGGCTTTCCGAGAATGATGATATGTGTCATTTACAGCTTGAGGGATATCATTGCATTACGCAAGGCAATATATGTATACGCGTAGCAGTAAAGGTGGACTGGTCATTTATTTAAACAAGACATTTAATTACAAAGTAATCTTATCTCTAAATCACTATGACAATTGGGAAGGTCAATTTATTAAGGTGGTGGTGGGCTCTCAAAAAATATGGTAATTGGCAACATTTACAGGCCACCAAGAGACCTTAACGAAAATTACAAACAGTTCCTTGCCGAATTCACATCCATCGTCTCGTCATTTGACTGAACAAACTCGGATGTTATTATTGCAGGTGATTTCAATATAAACCTTTTGAAAATAAACGAAAAGAAATATTTTGGGGAATTTTTTTGGCACCTTAATTTCATGTAGGTTTTACCCTCATATTACACTTCCAACCAGGCTGTCAACAAATAATGGAACCTAAATTGATAAATTCTTTTGTAAACTAACCAAAGCCACAATGAAGTCTAAATCAGGAATTTTAATTAAACAATGATCAGACCACCAACCGTACTTCACCTTTTTAAATACATTTTCCTACACAGAACCTTTGTCAAGACATAACAATTTGCGTTCAGAACTCTAATGCAATATCTAATTTTATTCAGGAGGTATCCTCATCAAATATTTACAACAACCTTTACCGATCTCCTGATGCAAATTCTGACATAAACTCTGATGTACTACATGACGTAATAAAAAGTGCAAAAATCAACATATGCCATATTAGCCCATATAAAACAATTACATTAAAAAAATACAAACAAGTAATCCACCTGGATTACCCTAGGTTTGCTCAGATCAATTCGATACAGAGATAAACTATATAAGACACTCAAAATTACTCAACCCGAATCGTCAGAATACTTTGCAATTCGGACCAATCTGACTACCTATAATAACATTCTTCAAAAAAGTATACGTACAGCTAAACGTATGCATTACGAATCTTGTTTTAACAAATTCAAAAATAATATTTAAAAAACATGGGAAACAATCAATGGCATTCTTTCTAGAATACAAAGAAAGAAAACATTCCCTGATTCCTTTGTTCATAATGAAAATACCATAGCAGATAAAAAAGAAATAGCAAACACATTTAGCTCATATGTTACCAGTATCGGCCCAAATTTAGCCAGCCAAATACAACACTCTACAAATAAAATGTTCAGACATTACCTTAATGGACAACATAATAATGTATTTAATTGTCAACTAAATAAACTCAAAAACAATAGATGATAATTATGCATCCAAAGACAAATTGCGGATTTATGGTATTTCTTCACTGCTACTGAAGTCACTTAAACCTTTTTTGATCAAATGTTTAACTTTAATCACAAACCAAATATTAACTATGGGTATCTTTCCCGATAAACTCAAAATTACCAAAGTGAATCCAATTTATAAAAATGGTGACGATACCCAATTTTGCAATTACAGACCAATATCAATCTTACCTGCAATTTCAAAAGTAAAAGAAACAATTATTTATAACCAGCTTGAATCTTTTTTCAAAAGACATAAACTTATGTACGATAATCAATATGGATTTAGAAATGAACATTCAACTGAATTTGCTGCTCTTGAATTAATTAATAGGATACTTACACGTATGGATAATAATGAAATACCTATAAATATTTACCTGGACTTGTCAAAAGCTTTTGATACTCTGGACTACTCAATATTAATAGAGTTTTATGGCGTAAAAGGAGTAGCCTTAGACCTATTCAAAAACTATTTAAACAACAGAAAACAATATGTAGACATTGAAAAAGCCCAATCAGAAATGCTTACTATCTAAACAGGCGTACCCCAAGGATCAATTCTAGGCCCTTTGTTGTTTATAATTTACATTAATGACTTTGCACAATCTAGTAAAAAAATCAACTTTATTGTGTATGCCGATGACAAGACCCTCTCAAGTACTCTAGATTCTTTTGTACAATCTCAAAATAATAAAAATGTAGAATTCTTAATCAACTCAGAACTGGATAAAATTAATGAGTGGCTTAAACTAAGCAAATTATATCTAAATGTAAATAAATCAAAATATATGATTTTCAAAGCAGCTAGAAGAAATAATCATAAAATGATAAACCAACCTAATCTACTAATTGACAACACAAACATTGATAGAGTATATGAGTTCAATTTCCTAGGGCTAAGCTTTAATTGAACAATTAAACTCATCTCCGCACAAAAGCAAACTTGTTGATCGAGAATCAGCTAATGGGAAGGTCTTTTCCAAAGGGGAGCAAAAGGGGAACTCACGAGGGACATACAACTGAGGCAAGGTTGCAATGACGAAACCAAAGAGAAGACGCAACAGCAGTGAGGAGGTTGATTGGCCATGCATCATTTGCGTCGAGCAGCAGAACAGCAGATCTCGTGAGCTGTGGCTGCAATGCCAGATGTACCAGAAATGTGCTCGTCATATGACTCTCCACCAGCTCTATATCAAATTCCATATGTTAAAACTGCGGTTCCGATAGTTACTGAACGAATGTGCCTATTCTCGGTTGCATAAAGTTACACAACTTGGATTATTGTAAAGCTATGTCACCTGACTACGCGAAAAACTATATAACCACACAGTGAAAAAGTATCGTGATTCTGTTGGTTAAATGCCTGTTTGGATAAGATAACAAATACACTCTGTTTTCACGATATGACTAGTTTGTTTCATTTCAACATTCGTATCTTATACAATATGGAGCCGTCTAAGGGGTATGAAACCCCCCGGGGGATTCATGCCCCGCACAAGGGTGCGTCTCGCCCACTGATCTCTAGTCATAAATAGAGATCAGTGTTCTCGCCCCAGGCCTGAGGGCAAGACGGCCGGACGATTGGACAAAATATGTAATTAACGATTATTTATTATCTGATATCACGTACGCGGCATAACCACACGGCAGTCGTACATGACACCATCAGAACGTCAAATGACAAGTTTATGAATAACTATACGCTCATTTAAAGGGGCTCCATGCCCATGTACCCTACCCTACGAGTGCGTGGTACGTGTGTGTGTGCGTGCGTGCGTGCGTGCGTGTGCGTGCGTGCGTGCGTGAGTATAATTTACTTGCTAACATACAAGTAAACTTGCCTGGATCTTCGGGTTCAAAAGACTTTTACCCACCTTTATGCGTCATATTTTTTTGAGGAAATGGCTTGTTTTGTGATTTGTGTGCTTCTTTTTTTATTTAAAATTTAAAACAATCGTCTATAGTTTGGTGGTAGGTAGACCGACGAAACAATAGTACCGCCATCTGCCGACTGAATTTAACAGAATAGCATGCATTACTAGCACCAATTATACATTACTAGCGCCACCTGGCGATCATAACATAGTCACATCCTATAAGTGTTGTTTATAAATGGCGAGTCGAACTCGATGGCGTAGCAACGAAGGCAGTTGCAATGTGAGTATATGTACTTATTCCATTACATTCTCTACTCAAAAATTTTCGATGAACCGTAGTCATGTTGCGGTTTGGGTAGGCGAACGCGATTGATCAACCGCGATTCATGTGCTCGCTGATATCGCCTGAAATGGCTTCGGCTTTTCGGGCTCGTCACTCCCCTGACTCAGTCTCACACTCACAGTGACTGACTTCGCTTGCTCTTCGGATGCGCACAGTCGGTGAATAAATTGATTTATGACTCACTGGTATTGCACCGTCCATTGTCATTCTAACCACTTATACATCAGTAGACAAATGGTGTATCGATGAGTTATTGAGTTATGAGGATTGGTTTGATGCAAATTAGAAACAAATCAGATTTATTAAGGAATTAGACTAAAAACTAAATCTGACAGAGGCGACACTAGCGCCGTAGCGGGAAGACGGGGCACCGACAGTAAGCGCTGAACGGACGAGCCAACACGGATTAAGCGCGGCTTAAGACGGGGTCGATCGAACGGTTATCTATTGAATTTGTTCCACATGGGTATACACGTTTCCTTCTACATTAGCTATGCTGCCTTGGGAACCGAATGGTGCTGCCCGGGACTCTATGGGCGCCGTTTATTGAATTTTAATTCCACCAGAGTGAGCTATGCGCACTGCAGTGGTTGGTAAATAACCTAGGCTATAGCCTAGGCATATCACACACTTTTATTAGTTTATAGATTTGTTTCTCTTTCACTTGCAATGTGAGGGGAACTGCAAAACTTATTGTTAAAATTATTATTAAAATGGGAAACATGATCCGTAATTAATTTTTTATAATTTATATTAATTAATAATGTAAGTCACCGACCACAGGAAATTGGTTATTAAGTCGCACAGGGCATATTCTGCATATGCGCTATTATTTTTGTATTAAAAATACTCAAGAAATGTACTTAAAATGTACTTGAATGTACTTGGTATTTTAGCAAGTCCTTACAACTTACTAACTACATGTCATTTCAATAAATCTATAGTGCATTGGTCCAAGTACAAGTACTAATAATGTATCCAAGTACAAGTACTTGAATCTAACCCTGTTAAAAAGATATTATAATTATCCAACTAGAAAACAACAACATCATAGCTTTATCTAGAGACCCATCCACCCACCCATCTTTTTGATGGGCTGCATTCATTTTGAACAGGGGGAATTTGATCTGTTGGGCTGTCAGATGGGGTGGTTTTGAAAATAAGTATTGAAACACACTGTATTTATATGTCTATTAGCATTACCGGGGTATGCCTTAAAAATGAATAACACATGTCTATGCATGTACAATGTGTGTGCCCGCACCGAGATATTTTTGGACTGGCAAAAATTTGACTCTGCGTAAAGGTCTGGAGAACTGAAGAACTGAACACATTTGTTCTTTTTAGTTTCAGATGGTTGATGAGCAGACCTGATGGCAATGGTTGAGTGCCACCGTCAGTTCTCTCCACTGAATCAGCCTACGAAGGGAACCAACGGCGTCATGGGAAGTGGTAGGTAACCTCCTCTCGCTGGCCCCTACAGCCGTGTCATTCTACATGCAACACCAGAGGTGCCAATTAATCAGTTGTAGGAAAGAAAGTAACAGGGAAAAAGCAACAGCCAAAAAGTGACGACAAAGAAAGCAACAGCAAAAAAGTAACGGACAAAATGTAACACACAAAAATAACAGGAAAGTAATGGACACAAAGTAATAGCAAAGAAAGTAACAGACAAAAATAACAGGAAAAAAGTAACGGACAAAAAGCAACATAAAAGAAAGTAAAGTTCTGATAAAAAGTAATAATTTAGTTTGTTTATGATTTTTATTTTACATACTATAAAAGTTATTTTTTGTTATAATATTATGAAATAAAAATGACTGACAATGCCATTTTTGCATCACTGATTTTTGTTATAATTTAAAGTGCTTTAAATATTTAAAATAATTACAGAGTTTCTGCAGAGGGCTGGTCGCAATATTCGAATCAACAAACACCAGTGAAAGTTTAAAGCATAAAAGAGTTCAGCTGTTCAAAGACTGAGCAGAATTACTTTTAAAGGTGTTGAAACTCATAAATGTTTGAGAACTGTTGGGAAAGTTGCATTGTTTCATCGATGTGTTACTTTCTTTTGCTACTTTTCCGACTGTTACTTTTTTTATATGTAACAAAACCTTTTTTTGTCTTTTTGGTCGAAGATCCACTGGACTATTGCCATCACTCTGCGTCCGCCTTCCGCCGTTAGCTGCCGTATCTCAGAAACCGTTCAGCAACTTTTTCTGAAATTTTGCATAAATATATCTTAGGTCACTGCCACTATGCACGAGAAATCTGTATTTAATTTAATCGTTCTAAGGGCTCCCTAGGGCCTCCAAGGGCCCCAAAACTGGTAATTTTTTACATTTTGCCTATTTTTTTTAAAACTGTTCAGTAACGTTTTCTCTAATTTTGCATAGACGTTCCTTAGGTTAGTGTCACTGTACACAAGAAATCTGTATTTGATTGAATTATTCTAAGGGCACCTAATGGCCCCCCAAAAAGGACCCCAAAACTGGCAAATTTTCTAATTTTGCCTATTTTTTCAAAACCTCTTCAGTAACGTTTTCTTTAATTTTGCATAGACATTTCATGTGGTAGTGCCACTATACACAAGAAATCTGTATTTGATTGAATCATTCTAAGGGCATCAAAGGTCCCCTAAAATGCTAAATTTGCTAACTAAATTGTCCTCTACAGCAGCAGCTCTATTTATAACTTGATGGCAACACCCTTTTCCAACAACATCTGTCACTTGCGGAGTCTGTGTTTTGCATGGATCAGAGGTTGTCTTTTCTGTTATTTCAAAAACTGTTAAGTAACTTTTTCTCTAATTTGGCATAGACATCTCTTAGGGTAGTGTCACTGTACACAAGAAATCTGTATTTGATTGAATTATTCTAAGCCATCTAAGGGCATCTTAGGGCCTCCCAAAAAGCTAAACCCTTTTCCAACAACATTCCACCCCACTGCAGCTAAGATTCTCTGGCTACTATTGTTTGATGGAAACTGTGACTAATCTGTAATTGGTCACTGGCAGAGGCTTGTGTCAACAGACATCATGCACTAGACCCTGTTAACCCATTAGCACGTTATTTATATACAGTATCTATTTCCTCAGAAGCTTGACCTAGATTCCAAAAAAAAGATGCATGGTAGTTTTATCATTTTCTATAATTACAAGTAAGTGTTATTTTGAAGAGCATTGAATTATCTACATGATGATACCTTTTAGTATGTTGTTGCAATGAAATATGTTGACCATACTGAGCTTGGTAAAATGTAATTTTTATAATGAATCACATTTTGAGAATGCATGTCATTGTTTGCGGTATTGTTTTTGTATTCTTCATTTTCTGCTGCTACAATTAAGTTGCATTTATCTGAAAGATTATTCAATTACCTATCCAATGATAGTACATATGTTGTGGTGTTGGAAATATATAGCTTTGGTATATTGTACACGAGGGTTGTGATAGGAAACTATTGGACATTGCGACAGTCCAGAAAGACAGTATGAGATGTGTCAATATATGAAGTGTGACTTTCAGATTCTTCATTTTGTAGTGCTATAGATTATGATTGGCCTCTCCATTAGCTCCGTATATATTTATGTGAAATATATCATTATGCCATTAAAATATTTCAGAACAGTAAAAGAACAGTTGCAGAACAGTAAAATTAGGAACGTTTTAATACTTAAAACTAAAAGTAGTTATATTCAATTCACATACATAAATTATATATTCTGATTTACACAATAACAAGAATTACTAAGATATGGAAGGTGGTTGAGAAGGGAGATAAATGAGATGATTATAAAGTTGGAGCCTGGCCGCCCAGCCGTGGGCTTAGCCAGCCCCTAATGCTAAGCTGCAACTGTCTTTGAGTTTGTTTACATTTTGACAGACTACTATTGTATAGCACTTATTTGTAGTCCTTTGGCCGAAGGTCCAAGGGACTATTGCCATCACTCTGCGTCCGCCGTCCGTCGTCCTCCGTCCGCCGTCCGCCGTTAGCTGCCGTATCTCAGAAACCGTTCAGCAACTTTTTCTCTAATTTTGCATAGACATATCTTAGGGCACTGCCACTATGCACAAGAAATCTGTATTTGATTGAATCATTTTAAGGGCTCCCTAGGGCCTCCAAGGACCCCAAAACTGGTAAAAATGTAACATTTGGCCTATTGTAACATTTGGCCTACATATTATAATTTTTTATTTTATTTTGCATAGACATTCCTTAGGTTAATGTCACTGTACACAAGAAATCTGTATTTGATTGAATCATTCTAAGGGCATCTAATGACTCCCCAAAAAGACCCCAAAACTGGTAAATTTTCACATTTTGCCTATTTTTTCAAAAACTCATTAACTTTTTCTCTAATTTTGCATAGACATTTCATGTGGCAGTGCAACTGTACACAAGAAATCTGTATTTGATTGAATCATTCTAAGGGCACCAAAGGTCCCCTAAAATGCTAAATTTGCTAACTAAACTGTGTGCTGCAGCAGATGATCTATCATGCTAACAGTCCTTTTGTTCAACTAATCCCTTTCGCAGAAAATCTGTCACACCTCACTGTGGCTGCCTGACTGGTGTGACTAATCTGTAACTGGACGCTGGCAGAGGCCTCAACTGACAGAGCCCACTAAAGTAGTAGATTTGTGTAATGTGCCAGAAACTGCCTGGCCCACTGTCCACTCTGCTTTGTATCATTGAGGCCTTGACTAATATTTAATTGGTCACACACAGCCAGAGCAGACAAGCTTGTGTCAACAGACAGCATTAAGCCACTAGACACCTGTTAAAGGGAATAAAATATCTATCACTTGAATTTATGTTATATTACATCCTGCTATCTATTTCCACGTCCACCAAGCAAAAAAAAGCAAAAAAATTCAATGAATTAGAAATTCCACATTTTATGCTGTACATCCGGACATTTTCGAATATGCATATTTTTGGCGCGCTTTTCGGGATGCCGAGATGTGACGTCACTTATGACTCAAACTCGCATCAGGCCGACCCTTTTCATGCATTCAGAGCATGTTTACAAGTATAGCTTTTGGGTCGAAACGAGCATCAGAATGAGTTATTGTGCAATTTTCCACGTAATACAAACACTAGTCATCATAGAGGAAGAAGCAGTTATCTTACGGTTCCACATGAATCCAATTTTATTCAAAACAACGAATGCGAATGGGCCTACAAGTCGACTAGGTTTCGCCGAGCTTGGGCTCGTTTTCAGAATAATGATATCGAATGCAACCAACGGGAGATAATCTACACCAATAAACATACATAACAAACATATATTGTATCCAGCTACATAAAGTAACGTGTATAATCTCATAATATCACTAGAATATCGATATATGAAGGAGTTGTACAATTTACCATAACAACTTAAATCAGTTAGAGAGTTTCCGCTGGTCCCGCTAGCTCAGTGGGTAGGCGCGTTGGTTACTTGTCATTCATTTTACAATCGGGCGACGCCGGTTCAATCCTGACAGCATGCAAACTATTGATTTTCTTTACACTTTTTTGTTGATGTTTTCACGAAGTAATATAAACCAAATCATTTAGTATACTATGATGCACTGTTTGTAAATAATTTTTATTTTGTAGTAATTATTTATTCGCTACAAAAATGAAAATATGGTCATTATATAACGATGTTTCTAAATTTTATTTATCCAAACAAATATAATGTAATGGATATCTAATTTATTAATTGTAAATATATTGTACAGTAATATATTGTAATTATATATGTGAAAACACATTGTGATCTGTCTGGATAAATACAATTTAGAAACATCGTTGTATGTAATGACCATATTTTCATTTTTGTGGCAAATAAATAATTACTACAAAAATTTAAAAAATATTTACAAACAGTGCATCATAGTATACTAAATGATTTGGTTTATATTACTTCGTGAAAACATCAACAAAAAAAGTGTAAAAAAATCAATAGTTTGCATACTGTCAGGATTGAACTGGCGTCGCCCGATTGTAAAACAGACGCAAAGGAACCAATTCGTTTACCAACTATCAGGGCCGGCAGAAATTCACTGACTGATTTCAGTTGTTATGATAAATTGTACAACTCCTCCTTCATACATCGATATTCTAGTGATATTATGAGATTTGGTGTACATTATCTCCTGTTGGTTGCATTCGATATAATTATTTTGAAAACGAGCCCAGGGCCAACCTCGGCGAAACCTAGTCGACTTGTAGGCTCATTCGCATTCATTGTTTTGAATAAAATTGAATTCATGTGGAACCGTAAGATAACTGCTTGTTCCTCTATGATGACTAGTGTTTGTATTACATCGGATTATTGCATAACAACTCATTCTGACGCTCGTTTCGACCCCAACATTATCCATGTAAACATGCTCTGAATGCATAGAAAGGGTCGGCCTGCTGCGAGTGTGAGTCATGTGTGACGTTAAGATACCACGTGATCGCCAGGCTCATTAAATTTTTATTTTCCGCGGGAATCGCTACACAGACGGGTTTAAAATGGAATTTATGCTACAAATGTATTTTTCTGTATTTTTTTAATGTTCTCGAATGCTACATGCAATATTAAACTTTCTATACACACGGAAAACGGATTTTAGCTAATGCCTTGCTTTTATTTCCTTTCAGCTGGACAGTTCCCTGTAGGTTTTAAACTGTGTCAAACAGTGAATCTACCTTTTGCTCTCAAATAATCTGTCCTCTTAGTTTTACACATAAAGACATAATCTGGCATAACTTGATAAATTTTTGTAGCAGCACATTCATACTTCCAGTGTATCGTTGCAACATAACATACATACTGTGTGCCACATTTGAATGTCATGCATGTAATATTTCCATGCAATCCATTTGCATATGTAATGTAAAACTTCAACAGCCTTTTTCTTCATTTTCACTTTTTGACCCCTACCATGTTCAATGCTCCATAACTTCGCCAATTTTTGTAGCAGTCATAATTTTTGAAACCATGTAAAAGCACCATACCCAACCTTTACAAGAATGTAAGAAAACAATGTTACAATTTTTTCAATTTATCACTCATTTGGTCAGCCGGGGTCACATATAGACGTATTAGTACAAAGGACTTCAGGGCCACTTGGCCCATTTTTTAATTGGCACGGCTAATGCTAATATATCCCACAAAATGACAGGAAACAACGTTCATGTAAATTACCATCCCATTATTCTTACTGACAAAGACCTGTAAGTTAGGTGAGTAACACCTTCGAAGTTCTGACAGCAGGACACCGCCTTTGGTGAAATCGAGACAAAAGTTTGACAAAGGCTTCAAGTTCAAACGGTCTATCACCGTTCAACTGACCCATTTTTAATATTCTTTAGTCTACCTTTTGCTGTCAAATAATCTGTCCTCTTAGTTTTATACATAAAAACATAATCTGGCATAACTTTATAAGTTTTTGTAGCAGCACATTTGTACTTCCGGTGTATCATTGCAACATAACATACATACTGTGTGCCACATTTGAATGTAATATTTCCATGCAATCTATTTGCATATGTAATGTAAAACTTCAACAGCCGTTTTCGCTCATTTTCACTTTTTGAACCTTACTATGCTCAATGCTCCATAACTTCGCCAATTTTTGTAGCAGTCATAATTTTTGAAACTGTGAAAAGCACCCTACCAAACCTTTACAAGAATGTAAGAAAACAATGTTACAGTTTTTCCGACTTATCACTCATTTGGTCAGCTGGGGTCACATATAGACGTATTAGTCCAAAGGACTTCAGGGCCTCTTGGCCCATTTTTTTTTCCATTGCATTTTTCCTGATCATACTTATTTTTTGATTACCAGTTAATCAGGGTTGAAGTAATATTACACAAAAACATTAGATCTATACATACATGTGTACTTGGTTTCTCGTTACACTGTTAGGAAACATTGTTTACAAATGTTGTGGAACAATTATAAAATGGCACCATCTGATGTTCGAGAAGTAAACTTTTGTGTAGTACACAGTACCATAAATGGTACAGATTTTGTGACATGTTTTTAGCAACTCTAACTTAGTTAAGCATCCTGTACGCCTAATGTGTTGACTACCATATCTATGCACTACGAGTTTACATTCACACTTTAAATATATCGTGTTTACTTGTAGTTGGATTTCATAATATTGATGCCATGGCTATCTAAATTACCCAGAATGTGGGGTTTGTGCTAAGATATTACTCCTTAACTGTTGACACTACTTATCAAAATTACGGAACACGGAAAGATAAATGGATAATGTAGCAACAATCGACCATATCGCACGTTGCTGTTTATAAGTCCTAGCTAGTCAACACAGTAATTTTCCAAAGCTTCCTGGTTTATGTCCAGTTAGGGGGTGGTCGCATATGTTTGCATAGCCCCCTAAAACATAGTATTATAGGTTGATGTGTGGTGATCTGGTTGTCACTGTGTATCGCGGGGGAAATAGGTTGATACTGTGGTGCCACCTATGAAGTGAAATATATATTAATGCACATTTGCACTAATAAGACCGTTTAGAATTGCTCAAAATGGTGATGGTTTGGTTGTCATCATGTATCACGGGGGAAATAGGTTGATACAATGGTGCCACCTATGAAGTGATTCAAGTGAAACATATTAATGCGAATAATGCCGTTTTAGGATCACTCAAAATCTTAAGGTTTTTTTTGACTTATCAAACTAATGAGAACACTCCTAAAGCTAAGGAGAGACTGGAACCTCAATAAGGCATCAGGGATTACTGTATCAAGCAGTAGTCCAGTGCCTGACTTGATGGCTGGGTGTTGTGTTTACTCAAGTCTGTGGTCAGTGAACACTGTGTGAGTGGTCTATTCTTGTATCCAGCTAGTATGGTCAGCTACAGAGACTATGTTATTGTATCTATTTTTAGATGTTTACATTGTACTGAACCCTTTGGATGATCTGAAAGGTTGCCTGAGTGTTCCTTAGTTACTGTTACTGAACACGCAAGTATACAAACTTACAAAGGATAGTCCTTAGTGCTTATAGTCTGCTATATATATATATACATACATATGTATGCTGTTCGCACAAACAAAGATGCATGCACACATACATGGATTCTTTGAAACACTACAGGTAGCACAAATATGTACCTTTCCAAGGAGTGGTGATGTGTTATTGCATTTCTACAATGGCAGTCTTTGTCATATTAGGTGTATAATATTGCATTCTAAGATATATTAGTGTTACACTTGAAATCTATCCATGGTAATTAAATAATATATACTACATGTGAGGTTTACGAGACTGTAATTTACAATACAAAAATAAAAATGCAACATGCATGCAGACATGCACGCATGCCCATTCACACACATGCATGTTGTTGATGCATGCACACATCCATGCACACACACCCCACGCACACACAACATGCACACACACCCGCACCAGTCCACAGATATGCACTCGCAGACACACTCAACACGCGAATTAACTGTCATTCAGCACTGCCAGGCTCAAGCACTAGAGCAGGTAATTCCGCATTAATTAAGACCATCTTCCGATGAATCAAGCTGCTGACTGACCTTGGTGTCTTGATGTCAAGGGAACACATGATTTATATACACTCTGTCTTCTGTTTTAACCTGATTAATTTTCACAGGAGTTGCAATTATTGGGGTATCCAAACACCCACGTACAGACCCGATGTAGTTGTAAAAACTATCATGCAAATAAAGCCACTCACTTTAAATATAATATATCTACAGAGCTTTATTTGTATGTTTAAAACAAACATGTTAACATATCATACATTTAGAGTTATTTTGAAATGTTACAATTTCACCGCTGCGTGCATTGTGTGCATTATTATATATACTAATTTTGAGGTTGTCTTTATGATTTGTATACAAAGATAACATTGCGATTAATGTCAGCTGTTGAATAATTGTGTTAAAAGTGTAGATTGGTACTACAGGAATCATCACTATAAAACCTATAAAATTGGAAATTAACATGAATCGATAATTGTAAAAAAAATTGCAACTGAGCCATTGCAATTTTAGTTGTGATTATAATTATGTGCATGTTTCATGAAATATAATTCTCAGTTCTTGCTGTCATTTTGATGACAAGCCACAGCAGATCGTGGGTGGATGTCGTACCGGCTGTGCTTCCATGAATCACTATTGAATTTCCTCTTTGATTATTTGATATAAAAATGTGTGGGTACATGTAGAATTTCACATGTTATTACTGCATTGATTTTTTATATTTACTTTAGATGGCATTTATATATGGCATATATACAAATGTCTCACTTTATTTCTCACAATCGTGGCTATAATAACACTAAAAGCGTTATTCCTGAAGATTAATGTCAGCAAGCAGGTTTAGTAAAAAAATCGGCTTAGTTCCATGAATATCTGACAGAAACATACAGTGTTTCATTTGGACATATTTTTAATAAAAAAGTACTGTATTTATAATATGTGATTTTGAGCAAACTTGTTTAACCTGAAGGTGATGGATGCCTCCGAGTTTCAGAATATTCTATTTGATGGATTCATTTTTCTACAACATAGCAAGTGTCAAAAAAATAACTTGTGGCCTGACCCCGGTAACAGATCATGGCTCCTACTGGCCTTTAATAATACGAATCAACACTGATATGTGACAAATGAAAATTATTAATGTGTCCTTATTAATAGGGTCTTTCTCAAAATGAATGTACTTTTAGAGGGGTGTACAAGCCAGCATTACAAGGAGTGGGGGTCTCAAAAATATCAAAATTTGGCATGACGTACTAAGATATGGTAAATACACTGCTCTTGAGAATGACATGCAGCTCTTGAGAAGATGCTCCTGTTTCGGGCATATTAAACATAATTTGGCAGGCAGTATACATCCAACATATGGGCGATTCCACGGAAAGTGAGCCTGAGAGGTGACTTTCTATCATTGCACTAGGACAGACAAATCTTGACCCATTTACTACTCTACATCTCCTTGTTATAAAACGTGCATAAATATGATTTTATAATTTTTTATGGGAAATAATTGTCATTTTGCATACAGGTATTTATTTTGTTGCGTAATTTATTATACCTATTTTCAAAATTAAATTTACACCAAATTTTTATTGTAAATGTTTAAAAATAAGTTAATTAGATGTACTTAGATGTCACTAGGTTACAATGAAATGGCATCTAGACCACAGCAATATTGTTAAACGTTATATATAATTTTAAAATTACAGTCTTCTTGTCATACATGTAACGCAAATTTCAAAAAGCTTAATTTGTTCCCAAAATAAATTAAAAAAATTATTTCCAACTGGTTTATAAATCAGTATATGAATACTTATGTAATACCAAAATATGAAAGACATACAAAAGTATTTAACTACATAAAATTTGAAATATATGTGTGTCAACACACATAACGCTACGATACGTGTGTGACATCTAATACCTACGTATATCATGACACAGTATATTTTCATCGACTACAACTGAATTGCTAATGTATTACAATGGGGCAACACCACATCAGTTCAATTATAGTTGACAGTACTTGACACCAATGGTGAAATATACCCCTAATATACCGCCTTTTAATGTCTGATTTGCTTGGGTTCATCCTAAAATAAGTCACTATTCCTCTCATCTCATAAATATATCATAATTTATTGTTTTATCACAATTAGCTTACTAACTACACTGTATGTTGCGCTATTATAGCAGGCATTAGAAATATCATCTCGTTATGGAAACTATCAATTACTATGTAAATTTCAGCAAATTACTAGGTCAAATTCACAAGCGTCACACATAACAAAAACACGTCACACATAACGCCACATTTATATTTTGTATTAAAAAGTATTAACCAATCACAGTGTTATACAGGTACAGTGTATACCTATACATATGTACTTATTTATGATAAAGAAACTTAGTAACATACTTCCATAACTTCACAGACTTTTGGCAATAACTGACTCGCCCATTTAAATTGTGATTTTTGTAAGTCACATGTGTAATGCTACATGTAACATATTTTTGAAAATAAATTAATGACAAAAATGTAATTTTGCATACACTGTCTATTAACTAACACATAGAATATTGCTATGATCACACGTAAAACAGTTTACAATACATTAGCATAGATCCGCAGAAATTTTAAGATTAAAAAGTTGTCTGAATGTCACACATACATTATATTAAAAACAAACATTACTAAATATTATAAATGACGAACTAGGTAGGTCGTTTTAATCTGTGCATTTCACAATTGATTCTTATCGTGGCTAGAGAAGTAAATATCACTGGTCTCGTTTTATACATGACACCAGCTCTAAGCACATGCAGCTTTGATATACGAGTATGGACACCTGAGTTTTTTTTATTTCTTGATATCAGCACCGAAACGAGGCATTGGCTTTCTGTGAGATTACTTGCTGCGTGTGATTTATTTCAGCTGTTGATCACGAGTAGACTGGGTGTGTTTTGATACTGATGTGCGTGGCACAATGGATGGCCGAATATGGCAGGGACCAGGTATGAATTGTCAGTAGGATGCATGTTATTAAGGGTGATTTAATGCAGTTAAATCACCCTTATGTAGTTTTGTTAATGCAATATCTGTATGTCATATTTACACCTGCTGCGCAAACCTTGTAAGGAAACTGGTGTTTTTGATCGTACATTAAATGAATGCTTGGAGAAAGGTAGAGGGGGTTGGACAGAAACATTTCTAATAAGCTGAAAGTGAAAGTCTTGAGAGCGTATATTACACTGGCATGCCTGTATGGTCTGGAGACAGAACAAGAACAACAGAAGCTTCGAAGAATCACAAGAACAAAGAGGGTGGTCAGAAGAAGGACGACTGACCGGAGGAAGGAGACGGCATTGAACACTTGGAAGATGTCTGTGTGTTATATATATAATTTACACCTGCTGTGCAAACCAGTATGTGTGATAATGGTAGAGCATGTATCTGTTGATCGAGGGGACCAGAGTTTGAATCCACCTACCAACTGCCCTTTCAAAACTTGGACAATTTTTAGGGCTTTTGACTGGGAGGGATTTTGACTGTATCCAATTTTGTTCACGCCATAAAGGAGACACTTTGGTCCGTTCTGTCTGGTGTCTATGCCAGGGGAAGTAAAAGATCTCACACAGGGGGTAAATGTGTAACCTGTCGTGGACTCGCTAACTCTAAAGAAGGATACTCTGAAATAAACCATTGAGCATGATGTCCTAGTAGGACTTTGATGAGTGATTATCCAGATACAGTTGTAAAGAAAATATGGGAATTGAGAGAAGAGACAGGAATCAAGAAACACGAGAAAATGAAGGTAGTTTGAATCAGGCTAAGATGGACTGGACATGTATGGAGAAAGTGAGGAGATACTGACAATGACAGCAGGGTAAACAAAACAGGGTGGCAGAAGAGGAAGAAATGGAAAGACAGTGTACAGCATGATATTGAAAGGGCAGGTACGAAAAGATAAAAATGGAAGACCATTGAAGAAATCTGAGAAAGATATAGAGAAAGAGCAAGGAAGAGAGATGGATCAAGTACGTGAACCTCATTAGGGGAAGAAACAAAAGAACTGCACCTGTTTGAGCTCAACTAGATTGAGTCTCTTGCCGTGATGTTTGATCTGCTCCGGTTCGTCCCTGGAATGTGATCTGACCACATGAGTCTCTCGCAACCACGTCACCTGAGTTCCTGTAGACGATGCCATTAGGAGAGTTCCTGAAGATTGCAGCCTTCTTCTCTTCACCATCAAATAAACAAACTCTCTCATTGCATCCTGTCAACAACAACAACAACAATATCATGAGGTTATTAATAAATGGACTGGACATGTAGAGTAACTGTCTGAGCAAAGAGTGACAAAGAGAGCATGAACAAGAGAAGAGGATGGTAGACGAAGAAGAAGAAGACCAATATTAAGATGGACAGACAGTGTGAAGAATGAACAATGAAGACTGGGAGAAGTAGCAGAAATATCCTAGAGACAGAGGAATGGATCAATTGATACAATCTCTAACAAGGTAAGAAAAAGAACTATAATTATTGTTCCCCATCTCGGTTCCACATTAGGAACTACCAATATTAGTTTTGGGATTATTGTGTCAACTCTGATACTCTGCACAGCAAGTGAATATAAAGTTGGTCTACATGATTACTGTTATAACGTCCTAAGTTTTTACGCTAAAACACGTACTGACAGTCTCGCAATGTACTACACACTTTATAACAGTGATATTTTATCGTAAATAAATGCAATTATGAAATAATGCTTGTGTGACCACCATCTACTAATCTTAGCAAGAACCCTATTCAAGATAGAATAACCCACACCCCTTTGCCATCTTTCTTTGTAATTCCACTGATGAATAGTTACATAACTAGATACTTTATTAAATTATTTGTTCTATAAAAAAGTTCTATGTGGTATACAATGGAAATATAATAATAAAAATATACGTTATTTATAGACTCCTATACAGAGTCTGACTCTGTTCAAAGGTGTTAACAACTAATAGCTAGTAAAATGTAGATAATAGAATTAAACATTTAAAAAGACTAGAACTGCATTAAATAAAAAATGTATTAAACATAACTAAGCTAAAAATATCAAGACATACATAAAAGTAATACATAAATAAATAGATAATAAAATATTAATGAATAAATTATTAAAAATAATAGGTTGGTTGAGCTAATTAAACTTATAAAAAGGCTAGAAAATTTACTAAACAAACCTAAGCTAAAATTATCAAGACCTACATTACAGATGATAATAATAATACATAAATAAGTAGACAATAAAATATTAATGAGTAATAATTAAAATAATAAGCTCGTATAATAGCACAAAATAATAGTAATAACAAATACTATGATGTGGATAGTGAATGGTATAGAGAACTAGACATTAAAAACAGGCTTGAAAAAAGCAAGTCTTAATTTGACGTTTTAAAACGTATAACTACATAATGTAAGATCACAGAACGAGTTGAATAGTTCAACAGCTTAGGAGGGTAATGCACTATTTCTGGTTGCTAATAAATGATCACTGATTCTCTCATATGGCAGCACATCCGCCTGGAGTTAAATGGGCCGGATGTCTACAACTCCACGAAAGATCCATTATTAATTTATTAAAAGTCACACCAGATAACATCTGCGATTCCTGGAAGGATCTGTAATTAAATTTTAATTTGTTTTAAATCATCCCACAAAGCCTATAACCATTTATATGAACAATCAAACCACAATTTTTGCAAATTAGTTACATAAACAATCCCCAAATGATCAGAGGACGGCTTAAGTAGCCTTGAAACAATCATAGAAATTATGCATAAAATCACTACCCAATGAAAACGTACATTTAGTCTTTTATTAATTTTAGATTATAAAAAAAAAATAAACCAGACATTGAATGATGATTACAAGGTATACAGGGCTGTACATGCATTTCTGCCAAAATAAAAAAAGAAGGGACCTGACCTAGAGAGGTATTTTTAGCTCAGGTGCAGAATAAACCGGTGCAGCTTAATACCTGGTTTACTGTTGAAGGTCACATGTCAATCTGCTATTTAATTAACCTTTCTTGTTATTCAAGATATTTACCTGCCAATTTGTATTATTTAAAACAAGGTACATCTAATTTGTCTGTGATGTCACAAGTATTGTATTACCACAATGTCTTGTTTTGATAAGATTCCCCGAAAATCACTGTGAACTGTATTGAACATGTTCTAGATCACTGTGACCTGAATTAAACGTGTTTCTAGGTTGTGTTATGTTGCTATACGAAATAACTATTTTGATTACTCATTAAGACATCATAAAATGGCTCGGATATTGTTGGGATTGTGCCAGTAATTTCACATACGGTAGTTAGGATTAAGCTTGTGCACCCATGTAACGGGCTGCTAGTCCACTCGAACCACGTGCATGTGTTGTTGATATAATAACTCTTGGATGTTTACACTTTGGTGCCTGGATTCACAGCTGCGAGACGAATGTTGTAAATATTGTTGGTTATTAATACGCATTTGCAAATTGTCGTTATTACATCGGCAAAGTCTGCCATTAAAGAATAAAATATAAATTTGATGTTAATAAACTGACCAGTTCAGACAGACAGATTTATTTTGATCATGCATACATGTACAAATGTTCAAATTGAAATAATTTACATAAATGTGAAGGTCAACACGGGAGCCCCCTTTAATAAAATAAATAAAATAATAGTAAATATTAATAATAATTATAAAATTCAATGTTAGTAAATAAGTTCCATTTGGATACGTTTTAGATCTCTGCCACCCGTTGGAAGGTAGCGATGTAGCATTATTATAAATTTAAGCAGAAACAAAGTTCCCATTATCTCCAGAACCTAATGATCTTGGGGATTCCTATGGAAAACTAGGAACAGACTGCCTCCTTTTTTATATACCAGTAGCATTATGCTTATATGATCACATCAGAATATTCTTGTGTGTGTGCGTGTGTGTGTGTGTCCGTATACTGGTGGTGAATATATTAAATATCAAAGTCCAAATGCATATTTGAAAAATTCACTTTTTCCACTGTTTGCTGGTTTTATCTGCTGTCAAAGTCAGCTATCAATTGTTAACTTTATTCTCAGTGAGGTTGCATCATAGATCAAGCTCTTGAAATGCTAGTTGACATTATAGCCAATATTTGCAGAGGTAAAGGTTATTGTTCTACTGTCATTGCTCTCCCATTGTTTCACGGTGTGCTTTGTGTTTTCCTGTAATATATGCACCTTTGTATTTATTGAAACCAGATTCGGTAATAACATAATTGTATAATCTAGAACAGTATTCAACATAATCACCACCCGTTAACATGTCAGATTTACATATTATTGGACTGCCAAATGTTATTAAATAATTCATTTTTATATGGAATTTATGCAGACATATAATTTAGTGCAATCAGACTGCACAATTGAAATTGATTGCAAAACCTAAATCGGGAATGTTTTGCCCAGTTATTTTAAGCCTTCCTTCTGAGGCGAAATGCTATATTTCAACAATCCAATCTTAATGCTCTAACAAGCAACAGTTTTATATTTTCTTAATAAAGCAAGGTGCTAATCTTTGTGATATAGTCCAGTTTATTTGATGTTAGTGGAAGCCTGCACAAAGGGGACAAGCCGTTTCTTATAACATTTCCTGGGCTGGATCCCACAACATCAATTGTTAACTGATCTTGAGTAGAAAATTCATGAAAATGACACCTCGTTTTTCAGAAAAATCCCCAAACCTGATACCCGTAAATTTGTTTCCTGTCTGGTTACTGATTTTGGAATATTTGTGCATTCTGCAAAATAGCCACTTTGCGGATACGCAAGTGACTAGCGCATATATATTGCTACCTCATGAAAGATCTAATGCAGTAGTACATTCAGCATTTATTATACCAACATGTCCCATGCAAAAGCACAAGAAATAATTCACACATCCTCGCGCGCCAGTGGTCGCAGCTGCTAATTACGACAGTGCCAGCCAGCAGTACCCCCTGGCTGGTCGCTTTGCGAAACTCTGAATTTAAGCTCATCCTATGAAATCGCTCACTAGATCAGTGGATCTTGGCAGGTCAGGTGGTCATAATAAAACTAATTTCAACCAACTGTGGCTCGTGTTACAAGCAATGTTTAGGAAGTAGAAGCAATTATTCGAATACACAATACCGCTCAGCTGCTCGTGCTAATGGGCGAACGGGTCATTATATATTGGGATTTCCAGAAGTTTATCCGTCTTCAAATTAGGGCGGGTATTTGCGCTGTTCTCACAGGTGATGCAGTCGCGACTGGCAAAGTCAATTACTAGTTTGACTCGGCTAACTTCCGCACTTCGCGTAGGAGATCAGCCAGGGTTGCAAGGATGAATTCACACATCACACACAATTGTCATTTTCCTAGGGACTCTATTCGAGCAATGATGGATGGATCCTAATTGTGGTTTGCGGGCTGAAGCCATGCAGCCTGTGCATGGCACTTGTAATCTAATTATGACTTATCCACCAGATGGAGCTGCTGTTTATGTACTGGTCACTTGGGTGCTATGGCTTGATGAGAGAGCTTCCTGCTACCGATCAACGTACAAATACCCTTTTATGGTTTGTCTGATGACAAAAAGGTTAGGTTTAGGGTTAGGTTGAAGGTTAGCGTTATGTTGAAGGTACTTTTAACAAGGTTGACATCAGGTATTTGCATACATTATTTGTACATGGAGGGAAACAGGCAGCTCTATCCATGGCTTGGGGAGATAGATTAGTATTTGTAGTCCGATGCTCCAGAGTTTCAGACTCTTGTTCCACACGTAGGAATCATCTGTGGGGAAATAATAATATTAATATGAAGTGTATGTAAGTGTATCATTGGATTAGTGGTGAGAACACCATACAGGCATGACAAACAGTTTTGTTTTGCTTTCAGAGATTGAGCGAATTCTGTCAGTTCATATTGCTACAGTTGACCGAGTTGTATAAATGAGTACCTGGCTATAGATAGTGGTGGATATGCTATGTGATTGAATAGTGTCTGCATAGTATTAATTTGCAGCCTAGCTGAATGCTATGAATGAGGAGTTGAGATGGTGTTTGATTGAACATGTCTGCTGGGGGTGAGATGAAAAGTGGTTTGTGTAGTTCTAAGGACTGGATATCTCACTTTTCGCACCCTCTCTCCCTTCTTCTGTCTCTCCATCCCTCCCTCAATCCCTTCCTCCTACATCGCTATCTCTTTCCCACACCCCACCCCTGTTTTTCTCTCCCTATCTGTGCTATAAAGTACTTAGAAATGACCAGACCAAATTTAGACAACAGACATTACACACACATTTCCCTGCAATATTGAAAGTACCCAACAATCCTGGAATAAACGTTCTGCGTCATCACCTGGTATTCCTCAAGCCAGAACGCAGTCTAATACGCTCCAAACGTAGCAATAGAACTCTTTTATGGCTACAACAAACTGCCAGTAATATTGCTTGTGCGCAAATATAGGCCTGTATTGTGACACGCAAGACAGAATTTGCATCATTAAAGGTCACAGCTCGCATATTTGTATGGCAATATTGCTAAATGACGCGTTGATGGCATTCTGACCTTCTTTGTGCAATGTCAAAGAAATAGTAAATGTTATGACTTGTCGCGTAAATTTGCTTCTGTCGTTATCACGAGTCCAGCATATTCTCATTATGATTCCGCCGAATATAATAATATACATAGCACAGCATCCCAGGCTCCTGGCAGATAATGTACTAAGGCATTCATAGATGTCTCTATTGTACTGGAGAAAACATTTGTTTTGCACAGTCTTACTGATAATTATTAATACAAACATCCCCGCCCTGATATTTTTGTCGACAAATTGTGGTATCAGACATGCTATGTTATACACTGGCTTTTTTGTCATTTTGTCAAAATGTCATTTTTAGTGCTGTAATGTTTGCTGAAAGATTTAGCTACATGTAAATTGTGGATATTCGCAAATTAATCTAAGTGAGTTATTGACATAGTAAATCCTTTTGGACAGATTTACAGATTTTGTGACAGATTTATCCTTATTTTCTGGCTGTCTGGTATCATTATGAAAAGATAACCTTTTCATAATGAAACCAGACAGCCAATACAACAATCTCTCAAAAACTCTGTAAATCAAACTCTGTCCATGTTACTCTGTCTATATCACATGGCAGTCTGTTGGTCAGTCTCTAAGTCTTTGTTTGTCCAGCTGTTTGTCTGCGTCTCTGTCATATGTATGTATGTCTGTCTGTCTGTCTGGCTGTCTGGCTGCCTGGCTGTCTGACTCTTTCTTACTGTCTATCTGTCTGTCTGTCTGGCTGCCTGGCTGTCTGACTCTTTCTTACTGTCTATCTGTCTATGTCTGTCTTACTGTCTGTCGGTCGGTCGGTCTGTGTCTGTCTGTCTGTCTGTCTGTCTGTCTGTCTGTCTGTGTCTGTCTGTCTGTCTGTCTGTCTGTCTGTCTGTCTGTCTGTCTGTCTGTCTGTCTGTCTGTCTGTCTGTGTCTGTCTGTCTGTCTGTCTGTCTGTCTGTCTGTCTGTCTGTCTGTCTGTCTGACTGTCTTTCTGTGTGTCTCTCTGACTGTCCATCTGTCTGTCTGTCTGTCTGTCTGTCCGTCCACCTTTCTCTAACGTCATCTCCACATTTGTTGGAGTCAGTGTTTGTGTCCCACTACAACTTACCTGCTACTTTCCTCATTCCCCCATTCATGTGTTTTTCCATCTTTAACTCCCCTATGGCCTGTTCCTTCTATCTCCCTTTTTGTTTCTCCCCTTCTCCCCACCCTCTCTCACTCTCTCTACCTCTTCCTCCTCATTTGTCTCTCCCCCTTTGTTGTTCCTTCCACCCCTCCCCTTTCCCCCTCTCCCTCCCTGTCATCTATCTCTCCCTCTTCGTTGTTCCCTCTTCTCTTCCCTCCTCCCTTTGGCACTAACTAGTCTCACAAAATATAGGTTAAAATGTGACCTCCGTGTGTTGAGCTACTCCTAAAAGAAGACAACTGTCATCTTTGACAGAGGCTGTGGAGGAGATGGATCATGCCTAGAAGTCTTCCATTACCTCAGTCTCCCATTAGTGGCTTTTTATGCCCCCCACGAGTGGCCTCGGGTGTTATAGCCACATAAAAACACAACAAGCACAGGTGTGTAGGCACTTCAACAGGAGATGTTTGGGCCCTGGATGTCTTGAGGTGATGCTCGTGGGTGTTCCAGCCCCCAGTAGCGCTCATTAAACGCACAACCGAGTCAGGTCTTTGGAGTAAATGCTTCCACAAAGTGGATGCTGTGCGGATTGATTAGAGTTATGTCCTGTTAGAGGGGATGGAGTTGTGTATATACAAAGAGGCATGCAGCCATAAGAGCGGAACATATTTGTGCATTTTGTTACTTAAAACGACTTTTGCTGTTTCCTTGCCCGCAATTGTTCCCTCGGTCCGTGGGTAGTAATAGTATGATGTAAAACACGCAGAGATGAATAAGTAGAACACATTGTTTGGAAGCAGCAACTACTTTAATGTGTGTCTGTCTGTCTGTCTGTCCATCCATTTGTTCGTCCGTCCGTCCATCTGTCTGTCTGTCTTGCTTTGAGCTCACTGCCTACCTCCTCCTTACTTTATCATCCCTTCTTCACATTTACCTGACGAAAAACACAAAAGTGCTGAGGAAGAACAAATCTTTAAAATTTTGAAATACATGTTTTGCATTCCTTGTATTAATTTTGAGATGGCTTTCCTGGCTATTTGCTATTCCATGGTGCTATCGTAATACAGTGGAACCTTGCTATTAACGTCACCATTGAGACTGTGCAAAAGTGACCTAAGTAGCAAGGTGACCATATTAGCATTATGGGTGCTATTCTTCACTGATACAGAAATAATGTGGAACTATCCAAGAGTGACCTTAATTGCAAGGTGGTTGTATTATCGAGGTGATCGTAAAGCACAGTTCCACTGTACTATCTATTGCAATAGTTACGACACTATTATGGTTCTCTAGCAATAGTAATACAGCTGTTAAATAATACTATTGCATTAGTAAAGTTATCCCCAATACATTGGCCACCATTGAGAATACTTCAATCTAAGGACAAATGTATTGATGAAACGTGCGTGTTTGTGTGTGTGTGTGTGTGTGTGTGTGTGTGTGTGTGCGTGTTTGTGTGTGTTTGTGTGTGTATGTGCGTGTGTTTGTATGCGTGAGCATCGTGCGCGCACACGTGCTAGCTTGTGCGTGTGTGTAGTGTAGTGTATTTTGAAATCGTATCAGTGTGTGATGTAAGGTGTGTGTACATGTGCATACGTAGGGAGTGAGTGGGCGTGTAGGTGCCAGATCCTAAATGGGATTTGTGAATTATTTGCCACATCTCCCTTCCCATTGTTGGCCAGCATCTTATTAAATTACCAACTCTGTATGTGTTCTGGTTACCAGTATATATGGTGTCTTTCTTATGCATTATTCAGTCGTTCAATCCTCTACGTGGTCTATGTAAATCAGCAAAATTTTCTACCATTTAGGACACAATCGCTGTGTTTATGGAGCATGGCAGCACAGTTAGTAGAACACCAGACTCATTCAAGAGAACCAGGTTTCAACTGCTCTTGCAGTCGTTTCGAAGCTCGTGCAGTTTCTTTCACTCCATGTTACTAGAGTTAATGCATAAACTGAAACATGGCTATGGATAATGGTAGATAATATAAATAAAGTCTTTGTTCAGTGCCTGCAGCATGGCTGAAATCTCCCAGAGAAGTTGAGTTAGTTTTTTTAATGAATAGGTCTGCCGGAGGGTGAAGTTAAAGTGTTTTGAGCAATCGAACCTTAAGATTGGATACAGCACAATGTAAGAACTTGCGTACCGGTCTTTATATAAAATAATAAATAATAAAAATAATAAAATAGATAAGCAACTTCACTGTTAAGATCACCTTCGGGACTGGGAAAAGGTGACCCAAATGGCGAAGTGACCATATTAGAGGGAGTAATTTCCCTTACTGTTACAGACATAATTTAGGACTATCCTAGTCTGACCTTAGTTGTGACGTGGCTGTATTATTGAGGTGCCCTAAAGCAAGGTTTGACTATAAAATAATGAAATAAATAATAAAATAACTAAATTAAATATTTTATTTCCACTAAGTATTTCTACTTGGTTTGTTCCAGGAATGAGTGGGATATGTCTCACGGTAGCAACGGATCCATCATCCACCAGGTGGCACCTCCCAGGTGGCCGTCCAGTCCGGGCACCGAAAATAGGCGAATTACCAAGGTTAGTGTTTTATTTAATGTGACGAACCTTTCTAATGAGGACAATCCCTATTACGAACAGCACTGATTTTTTCTATATTTTCATTGTAGTCTTCTTGTTCTCTGTTAAATGGAGGTTGTCTGTTGTTATCATAAATTATGTTATACAGTATAAACAATATATATTATTATTATGACATTAATGTGTTTAAATGAAAACTTTTTGTTATTAAAATTAAGTTTTCCAGGAGGAAACAGTTTGTTTACATGGCAGGGCACCACTTTCAAATGTGTGGCCTTGGGTTCACTTACTAATCACACAGTTTATACTGTAGTAACTGCACATTTAACAGGATTTGACAATAAAAATTGAGCAGGCAACCTCCCTGTAATGAAATCTATCATGTAAGTTATAATCTGATTGCTTGATTCCATGTGTAAGTAATATTTGTATGTATATATATATACATATGTATGTATATATATATATATATACATACATATATATATATATACATATATATACATATATATATATATATATATGAATTATAATGGGTTTCAGGAGCAATCAGGGGTAAATTGTTTTTAGTCCTTTGGCCGAAGGTCCAAGGGACTATTGCCATCACTCTGCGTCTGCCGTCCGCCGTCCGCTGTTAGCTGTCGTATCTCAGAAACCGTTCAGCAACTTTTTCTCTAATTTTGCATAGACATAACTTAGGGCACAGCCACTATGCACGAGAAATCTGTATTTGATAGAATCATTTTAAGGGCTCCCTAGGGCCTCCAAGGACCTCAAAACTGGTAAAAATGTTACATTTTGCCTATTTTTTCAAAACCTGTTCAGCAACTTTTTTTCTAATTTTGCATAGATGTATCTTAGGGTGCTGCCACTATGTATAAGAAATCTGTATTTGATTTAATAATTCTAAGGGCACCTAAGGGACCCCCAAAGTCCAAAAGTTTTACATTATCTAGTGATGTGGTTTTGAGAAGGGCCCTTGAGACCACCCCCAACAGTAGATTTTTTTTAATGTGCCACAAAGTCAGCAGTGTGACTAAACTCTGCAGCTACTGTTCCATTGAGACCTTGACTAATCTCTAATTGGTCACAGCGCCCAGGCAGAGTAGACACACTTGACCCCTGTTAGACTGAACAGTTGCCTAACACTTTTTTTCTTCAAAACTATTGATTTTCCATAATTGCAAGTTCTGTTTATTTTGATGTTCATTTAATTATTATAAAATGGTGTGACTGTGGTGTCTATTGGTTAAAGATGTATTGTCTGCAGAAACCTGTAGGTGACAAACATAGAAAATTAATATTCTGGACAACTATAGAGTGAAATATCCTACACTTTATTTATATCAAATGCATTCTACTGTTCTGTTTACGCTTGCCATGCCTTGTGTAGACATGGTACTGTGTAAATCAGTTGTATCAATATAGACTAATAATTACACATTCACAATATAGTTGACACCTGAAACAACCAAATGTCAACCATTAGAAGAGTTGACATAGTTCCGCTATACACAAGCAAGAAATCTGTATTTGATTGAATCATTCTAGTGTCATCAGCATATAGTAGAACATACATTTTCTACATCATCATCCCTAAGGTTGTTGTAAATTTCACCAGCTGCCATGTCAAGTCCGTTATAATTGTGACTAACAGTGTTCAAAATGATTCAGGTAAATAGCAAATAACAAAGGACATAAGTTTTCTCCTTGCCAAACCTATACATCACATGAGAAGAAGGCTGACACAGCCTGGCCCTGATTTATACATGAATTTAGCATTTTTGTATATGTTGTATACAACTTTCAACACAATACCATTAATACCACATGAAATTATCTTAGACCACAGGGAGGACCAGTCTACTAAATCAAATGCTTTCTTATAATCGATGAAGGCATAATAAAGCCTTTTGCGTCGAGACAAATACAATTCAACCAATACCCCTATCTGAACACTGCCTGTTCTTCACCTATTACATTCGCTTTGTTTAGGTATGTGGTCAGTCTGGTGTTTTGAACAATCACTAAGGAGTAATGAACTCTTGTGCAGAATGTCACCCACTTGGCAGGTTTAATTGATCTATTCAGCAATGAGGACACTGCTTAGGCCTCACTCTGGACACTGTCACTCACAGTGTTGTGTATTGTCTTAGTTGGTGCATGGAGCTAATCTACTTGACCATGAATCAGTGGTGGCTCTGGTTGTGTATTACACCCAGCTGTGGAGCTAAGATTCTCTGCCTGCTATTGTTTGATGGAAACTGTGACTAATGTGTAATTGGTCAATGGCAGTAGCTTGTGTCAACAGACAACATTAAGCCACTAGACCCCTGTTAAACTGGACAGTTGCCTGTAGGTTTTAAACTGTGTCAAACAATGAGTCTACCTTTTGCTCTCAAATAATCTGTCCTCTTAGTTTTACACATGAAGACATAATCTGGCATAACTTGATAAGTCTTTGTAGCAGCACATTTGTACTTCCAGTGTATCATTGCAACATAACATACATATTACATACTGTGTGCCACATTTGAATGTTGTGCATGTAATATTTCCATGCAATCCATTTGCATATATAATGTAAAACTGCAACAGCCGTTTTCTTAATTTTCACTTTTTGATCCCTACCATGTTCAATGTTCCATAACTTTGCCAATTTTTGTAGCAGTCATATTTTTTGAAACCGTGTAAAGCACCCTACCAAACCTTTACAAGGATGTAAGAAAACAATGTTACAATTTTTCCGACTTACACTCATTAAAATTTTGGTCGGCCGTGGTCACATATAGACGTATTAGTCCAAAGGACTTCAGGGCCACTTGGTCCATTTTTTTTTCTTTGGCTTCTTTGTGACAACGAAAATTTGTATGTAAATATCTTCAGAATTCAAAACCAATGTGAGTGGTAGCAAAAACTGAGATAATTATTGTACATTTTCATTCTGAAATTTCACCCGTTCAGAAATTTCACACTGAACGACTTCTTTCAAGTTTTATCCCAAACCCCACCATTTGTACACCTTTAATAACCCTCGTTATGGATTCAATTCATTTGTTGTAATTTTATACATCACTAATATTTGTTAATTTATTTACGAATGAACTGTACACATTAATGCCAATGACAAGGCAAACGTCAACAGTTTTAGGAAGCTATGATTTGGTTGGTAAATGTCAGAAACGAAAGGAAGCAATATATTGATTTTATTTGTATTTGTTATTAGCCGCGGCCGTGCATAACGCTTGTTAGATGTTAGCAATGCGCGGCAACAGCTTGATCAAATATCACGTCTGTAATAGCAGACAGCTATGATTTAATATCGTATTATTGTAAGACAGGTCTTTATGCATGATCAAATTTTCACCGGTCCACAAATGTCCTGGTAGATACATTCATCCACACACACACGTATACAATCCTGCACAAATATAGATATATATTTACACAATAATACATGCATACATACAAGTGGGATACACAGTTCTAAAGCTTAATGGACATATTAATAACAGTGAGAGTCGATAATGATGTATTTTACACCTCAAATTTACACTTATCGAAAACAAATTCAACCCATCCAGATGATGAATGGATGAGTCTAGACAAAGCTATGTTGTATTCTTGAGGAACTTGTTTATGCGATCGGTCTTCTCAGACAGGTGTTTTGTCATTTGAAACTATATGTTTCTTGGCTGTTGCAAACAGACAAAGCCTGTAACCCCGGAAGTGTCATATCAGTGTTTTATTCTGAATGAAGAATAGCAGGTAGAACCGCGAGTCTTCTAATGTATGAATTATCTGTTGAAAGAACAACCATTAAGATTTGTGATATGGAAAACGGAAATTACATTTATACTATATTATAGAATCTGCACTTTATTTTGGATATTGTTCAGTTGAATTGATGCATTATTGTATCTCGCCTAATGCATTAGAAGAACAATTATGCGAGGCAATTATTCGTCAGGAGGCCAAATATACGATCTGAATAGTGGTACTGTAGAGGTCTATACATGCATTGGTCGTTAATATGAGCAGATGAGAGACACACAGGATCATAGGTAATGGGATAGAGACACACAGGATCATAGGTAATGGGATAGAGACACACAGGATCATAGGTAATGGGATAGAGACACACAGGATCATAGGTAATGGGATAGAGACACACAGGATCATAGGTAATGGGATAGAGACACACAGGATCATAGGTAATGGGATAGAGACACACAGGATCATAGGTAATGGGATAGAGACACACAGGATCATAGGTAATGGGATAGAGACACACAGGATCATAGGTAATGGGATAGAGACACACAGGATCATAGGTAATGGGATAGAGACACACAGGATCATAGGTAATGGATAGAGACACACAGGATCATAGGTAATGGGATAGAGACACACAGGATCATAGGTAATGGGATGGAGACACACAGGATCATAGGTAATGGGATAGAGACACACAGGATCATAGGTAATGGGATAGAGATACACAGGATCATAGGTAATGGGATAGAGACACACAGGATCATAGGTAATGGGATAGAGACACACAGGATCATAGGTAATGGGATAGAGACACACAGGATCATAGGTAATGGGATAGAGACACACAGGATCATAGGTAATGGGATAGAGACACACAGGATCATAGGTAATGGGATAGAGACACACAGGATCATAGGTAATGGGATGGAGACACACAGGATCATAGGTAATGGGATGGAGACACACAGGATCATAGGTAATGGGATGGAGACACACAGGATCATAGGTAATGGGATAGAGACACACAGGTTCATAGGTAATGGGATGGAGACACACAGGATCATAGGTAATGGGATAGAGACACACAGGATCATAGGTAATGGGATAGAGACACACAGGATCATAGGTAATGGGATAGAGACACACAGGATCATAGGTAATGGGATAGAGACACACAGGATCATAGGTAATGGGATAGAGACACACAGGATCATAGGTAATGGGATAGAGACACACAGGATCATAGGTAATGGGATAGAGACACACAGGATCATAGGTAATGGGATGGAGACACACAGGATCATAGGTAATGGGATAGAGACACACAGGATCATAGGTAATGGGATAGAGACACACAGGATCATAGGTAATGGGATGGAGACACACAGGATCATAGGTAATGGGATAGAGACACACAGGATCATAGGTAATGGGATGGAGACACACAGGATCATAGGTAATGGGATAGAGACACACAGGATCATAGGTAATGGGATAGAGATACACAGGATCATAGGTAATGGGATAGAGACACACAGGATCATAGGTAATGGGATAGAGACACACAGGATCATAGGTAATGGGATAGAGACACACAGGATCATAGGTAATGGGATAGAGACACACAGGATCATAGGTAATGGGATAGAGATACACAGGATCATAGGTAATGGGATAGAGATACACAGGATCATAGGTAATGGGATGGAGACACACAGGATCATAGGTAATGGGATAGAGACACACAGGATCATAGGTAATGGGATAGAGACACACAGGATCATAGGTAATGGGATGGAGACACACAGGATCATAGGTAATGGGATGGAGACACACAGGATCATAGGTAATGGGATGGAGACACACAGGATCATAGGTAATGGGATGGTGGTGGTAGTGTAACTGTTAATTGTTATGACGTGCAATTACATACCCTCATTATAGTCAATGTCATTGGTCAGTAATAGACTGGACAAGTCCACTAAGGGTGTGGTAATTGGCCATTTACGGTCATTTGTACTCTCCACAATTGTAGCATAATCTCACTGGTCACATAAGTTTCATTTTGATGTACAGTCAAACCTCAGTAATACAGCCACCTTGCAATTAAGGTCACCCCAGCACAGTCCCAAATTATTTCCATATTCAGTAAGGATATTGAAAATTTGTCCCACTAATATGGTCACCTCCCTAATCAGGTCACTGGCCCAGTACCAGTGGTGACCTTAGGTTCCACTGTACATTATATGTTTGAATTCATAAGTCCATCAAATTGGTAGATGCAAATGTTGAAAGTTATGTTTTAACTGGTATATGCAATTAATTTAACTGCTCTGTTAACTTGTACAAGTTATATCACGTTGATAGTAATACTCAACTTAACAGTCAGCAACAATTGATCATACTTATAACAGTGAAACTAACTTAGATAATTATTTCTTTTAAGCATCTGCTGTCGTTTTTACAGTAAAAAGGGAACGTCGATTTATACAGAGCTCAAGAAGGATAGTTTTTCCAGTTGTGTCATACTTATGCCTCAAGTCCAGCCATTTTTGTTAGCTTTTGTACTTCACCCACTTGTCAGAATTACCATTATGATATCAGTCTGCAGCATGGTATCTTCTTAGCTTGTACCAAGAAACATAAATCTGTGACACTCATCGCAGTACTAGCATGTGGGCCATAGCAATGTTTTTCATGCACGTCTAGCTGCAACTATTTGCTCTATTTTGTTTTTTTCACAACTCTAAGGGTTTTAACTTGCAGGATAGTACCCATTTGGGGTTTTCAGTAGCACCACACCACATAACAGTATTGGAACTGTATCTGCACAGTTGGAGAAAATATGTTTGAATTAAAATGCTGTTAGACTGGATAGAATTTAATATACTACACAAATGTGTGTTTCTTTGAAACTGATATAAAAACCAATGCAACCCACTGTATACACGAACACATGTTTCTGCAATGATTTACGGGTGTTTTTCTTTAGGGTAGTCAGCAACTGGAGATTTCGCAGCGAGCAGTATTATTCACATCAGTCACATGACTTCTTTATACATTGAATCTAACACGCACAGTTCTTTGTCTACATCTGGTTTGTTGACGTCTGTTTTCTATAGCAGCACTGCGATGAATTTGCTTCTCGTTTTTCACCAGGCAGGTGGGTGGGTTAGTGGATTGGTTGGCCATCGTTCATGCGAAGTAAGGATGGCGTTTATCACGGGTGTGCATGGAAACGGAACAAGTCGGCAGAGTCAAATGTACGTCAATTGATCACATGGAGCTAGAAACATAAATCTTCGGTCTGCTGTTTTAAAAACAACACATTTCTCATGATTTTGTACCATTCCCTAGATACTTCTAAATGGTGTTTGCATGTTCATCTGGAAAAACGCTTTAATGTACCCAGCAAAAACACCTGTTCCTTAGTGAATACAAGGTTTTTTCATATAGAAATATCATTTGTAATCAAACTTTAGGCCACCACTTCAATAATAATAATAATGAAGTCTTATATAGCGCCGGTATCTGCCAGATAGAGATGTTCTTGTAGCTTGCACAAAAGTGGCTCTGTCACATAAACAAATTGTTTCTTCCTGAAAAACTTTCAACATGAACAATTGGTTCATTTAAACCCATTAGAGGAGTCGGCAAGTTATAATACTATATTAATAATAGATATAGTTTATACTTTGTAGCATGAATTTCTGATAAAAATTAACATACTACCTCCGTTTAAACCAGGGACAATGCAAAGTGCCCATCATTGGGAGATTAATGTCACGTCTTAATTTCTTGTCCCCTACTTGACTCCTTTCTTCTTTGAGGTGTGATCTTATTTTTTCCACAGTCATCCATCTACCAGCTCAGCTGACATTATTTCTTCCGTTTTTTAGTCGTTCATCATCATTTATCATCATCTGTCTCATATCAGCTGTGGAGTTGCTCGTTCTACGCAACAACTACCAACAACTGCTGTTTTATTGTGCTACAGTCAAAACCTAGCATTAGGGTCAGCTTGATAATACAGCCACCTCACAATTAAAGTCAATGAGTATAGGATATGTACTAAACGTCTAAATAATCCTAGTGACAAGGAATTTAAGAATAAATCAGATAAACATTTTTAAAGATATTGAATGGAATGAGTGTGTAGACTTTTATTTCACTTAAGTAATATTGGTTGTCTTAGCCATGCCATATCCCCTTATCGTTCTCAGGGTAACCTTGACTGTGACTTTGAGAGGTTGCACTGTTTTGATCTCGACTTATCACTCTAATTTGGCTGTATTAGGGCATCAACACATCCACAAAGTGCTAACTGCAAGCTGTGAAACTGTTATATCACCTTCTGTGAGGGGGTCAAACACCCTGGATTGTATACACTGACTCAGAACATGAATTATCTCCAAGTCACGCTCATTTGTAAGGAACCAGAAATTGGCAGTTGCCACCAAGTAATTCTTCTTCCGGAAATGTCCACAATCATGTTGTTGATTTTTCTGCCATTAGAAGATTAGAGAATGAAATCCCAGCTCAGTGAGTCAACAACATTTTTTTCCATTTCCTTGCATGGGAACATTTTACTTCCGCTTGCATAGATATATTTAGATACCAAATAGAAGGGACCAACGGCTGTAGAGTCTCTTCCGAAAGCCACAGGCAGTGTACCATGAACAATTTGCTCAAGTTTTGACATGGCCGCCGATACCGGTACCGAACCACCGACCGGTTAGCACAAGGATTCGAACCCCGGTCCATCCAATTGACAGAACGGCAGTCTGACCGCTCGATCACCGTGACTCACAAATAATTTGAAGCTGCTGCTTGACGATCCAAATTGAACTGAACTGAACTCCAAACTGGTCCAGATTGAATCAATGCTTCATGGTCCAGACTTAATCAATTGTTCATGGTGCAGACTGAATCAATGCTTCATGGTCCAGACTGAATCAGTTGTTCATGGTCCAGACTGAATCAATGCTTCATGGTCCAGACTGAATCAATGCTTCATGGTCCAGACTGAATCAGTTGTTCATGGTCCAGACTGAATAAATGCTTCATGGTCCAGACTGAATCAGTTGTTCATGGTCCAGACTGAATCAATGCTTCATGGTTCAGACTGAATCAGTTGTTCATGGTCCAGACCGACTCAATGCTTTATGGTCCAGACTGAATCAGTCGTTCATGATCCAGACTGAATCAGTTGTTCATGGTCCAGACTGAGTCAATGCTTAATGGCCCAGACTGAATCAGTTGTTCATGGTCCAGACTGAATCAATGATCTATGACCCAGACTGAATCAGTTGTTCATGGTCCAGACTGAATCAGTTGTTCATGGCCCAGACTGAATCAGTTGTTCATGGTCCAGACTGAACCAATGCTTCATGGTCCACACTGATTCAGTTGTTCATGGTCCATACTGAATCAGTTGTTCATGGTCCATACTGAAACAATGCTTCATGGTCCAGACTGAATAAGTCATTAATGATCCAGACTGAATCAGTTGGTCATGGTCCAGACTGAATAAATGCTTCATGATCCAGCCTGAATCAGTCATTCATGGTCCAGACTGAATCAGTTTTTTGTGGTCCAGACTGAATAAATGCTTCATGATACATACTGAATCAGTTGTTCATGGTTCAGACTGAATCAATGCTTCATGGTCCAGACTGAATCAATCATAACAACAAAAACGTATAAAATATACAGTATGTATTGTATACCGTATAGAGGCATATGATACACGACTCTAGTCCAGACTGAATAAGTAGTGCATGGTCCAGACTGAATCAATGGTTCATGGTCCAGAGTATTATAATTACCATCCATGGCTGATTTTGGGCAATGGAATTGACAACCTCCCTTTTAGTTATATTTATACAAGCAGATAATGCCATTGTGACAAGGTCATGGCCAAGTGCCAGGTCATGGCCAAGTGCATAGTGATACCAAATTAATGTCAGATAAGGCTTCTCATTTGCATGCAGAGAATGGTATGTCCATCAAACAGTTGCCAAATAAAGAAATCCTCGCATAAACCTAGCAGCAAGACTACTCGCCTGAGTTAAAAGTATCTTACCTTTCAACTAGGAAATAAATAAAAAATACTTAGAAGTAAAATGTACCATTTTTGGGAAGCAAGTATTCATGCAAGTATTCATGGCTGCCATGTCTCCCTAATGTTTACACAATTCGGAACATTTTCCATGATAAAGATCGATACAAATAAAATAACTGCATACTTATCACATAGTATTTTGAGCATACATGTGCACACTATATACACAGAATTAAAGTAGTTTATAGTTGTAGCATCTTTTCACAAAATAGATTTCCGTCATGCTCTAGACATAATTCATGGAAACTATTTTTCTAAAAAATTGATAAAAAATCAAAGAAATATGTTACATATTCAGAATATATATTGGATCTCTTATACTAGATTTTGTTCAAGTTTTTTTGTATTACAAACCGCAGAATTGTCTCCCACCGTAGAACAGAGTTTCAATATTTCCAATGCAACAGACTTCTCATTGGCAGCCATCTTGTATCATCTTATCATCAGTAAAAGATGCCTTGATTACTCGAATCTCTACCCATTGATGTCCATCATTAAACTCCTGTGGCCTCTGTGTGGACTAAGGCCTGTGTGGTTTAATGTGTCCAGGACACTGAACCCTGCCACTGGACATCACTAATGACCAAGATAAAACAGACAGGATGTACACTATGCTGTCTTGTAAGATTGTCCAGCAGATTAAATGCCCAAATGCTTCCAATGTCTGTAGTACTTGGAATGTGTTATTGATATAAAATAGAGCTTTTATACTGGACAATGTCCAGTGGCTTTGTTCAGTTGCACTGAACAGGTTAAGCCTGGTTATAGTAATTTAATCTAACTTCAATCGAGCTAGCATACAATATTCTGTATGTGTGATGTATGTATGCTGATCTTTTCCTTCTAGATGCTTTGCGTCTCAGCTGCAAAATTTTCAGGGATTCATCTACAACCCCTCAAAGAAAAAGTAACTGATTTTTCCATCATCCAACATTTCATATAGAAAAAAACTTAAACCCAAATGGACAATTTATTCAAGTCTTTTTTAAGCCAATTTCATAGGCACTTTGTGTGAACGTGGTCATTAGTACATCGAAAATAGCTATCCAGGTCATGTTCTGATGTTGCATGCAGTGCTGCTTATAAACAAAACAAAGACATTATCGGTGAATAAACACTCGTAATGCTTGGAGCATTTATACCCCCATTAGACCAAACACAAATGGCCAGCTCTGAGTGAACAGGATGCAAAGTTTCCTGGAGATTATCGAGCAGCTGCAGCCACTTATTTAGTGGGCTAATCTCTGCTGCACTGCTTAGTTTTTTGTAGGTTTGTGTGGTTTGTTATTGTCTGGGAATTTAGGTTTTTCAGGGGACATCACAGCTTTAAATGGCATTACAGTAAAAGGCGATAAAGGCCCAGATAGTAGTATTGTAAACAAAGAATTTGTTCAGAATCTCAAGACATAAATGTCAATGGAATCGTTGTGCAATCATTATTCAAAAATTGTAAGTAACTGTGACAGTGTTTGACTTAAATGCAGGTGCCATTAAACATGTTGAATAGTTTTAGAATTGCTTTTGTAGTGTATAAAAACACTCATATAATGCAAGGCTTGTTCAGGGATGTGTGTAATAAATTGTATCAAATTAAATGTAACTCTGTACGACACCTTTATCCAATCACTGTAATTTAGATTGCTATTTGATATCATAGTTCATAATCGTATTAACCGTAGAGCTTATTAGCAGATGTGCCACATTTCAACACAGATTTATAAACAAGGTTTCCAATCACAACATGAATGCTCAGAACATAGTTGTCTACTACATGCAGTAGTAAGTAAGACATAGTACAATTATATATATATATATATATATAGGTTTTGGATAAGTCTACCCCACAGAAAAACAAACCTCTTGCACAGATTGTCAGTAATTATTACTAGATCCACATATTCAGAGTACATACTTTCAATGATCTTATCAAAAGTAAGCCCATTTTTATAAAATAATTACACCAACTGCAAGTGTTACTTAAAGCAACATTACCCGAAAATCAGTCATGGTGGTAATTATTAGCAGGAAGTATGCTGAATCAGCTGTACTTGGTCCCATTTTTATGGTCTGGAGTGTGGAAACGTGTGAAGGTATTTGTTAGTGATGGCTCCTGCCTCTGCTACAAATGTTGATAAGGATTGTTTATATTTTAATATTTTGTTTACAATCTGTACACAAGATTCAAACAGTGAACACTGTTTCAGGTTTATGAAATGCAATTTGGCAGTCAGTAAACCTTCCACATATTTATTCTGATATTACGAACATTATATTTGTAGATTGACCAACAAACAAGATCGGACTACTTTCCACAATTCACAGACTGTAATGACTGTACGTCTTCGGAGACCTGAAAACAATTAAATTCTCAGCTGTCCAAAAACGTAGTTTCAAAAACTTACTGTTGGTTTCCAAAAACACCCTGTCAAAGAACCGTATGCTTTCAGACACGTAAAAGTGACAGATGTAAAAAAATATACAGTGCAGAAAAATAATATAATAATATACAAATAAAAAACAAGAGATTATTATTATGTTAAATAATACAGAAAAATAATATTATTTTTTATAGATTTTTAAGGTGTCCAAAAACATTCAGTGTTCGAATACATCCACTCATCGCAGTACTACAGATACGGCCATCAAAGAATGAGATTCGTGACAAGCAAACTGAATCCGGTTCACTAAATCTATTGACGATGGAGTTTGAACATAACGGGTGAACGGTCGGATGATTAGAAATATAACGATCGTTATTAATGCATCAGCCACCCTATGTAAGGAGGATAAACGCAATCTCATTACAGCCTTGCGACAGGTGCTTGTCATTTATAATACGTGCCAAGCGGTATAGTAAGCTCATTTCAGCTGTCAGTCTGCAGCCGTCGAACGCCAATTCCTTCATCTGTGATCTTGCCTGTTATCACCTCCTGGAAATGCAGATATAATATATATTAGTCCTTTGTCATGCGCACATAACTCGGGTGCATGCGTCATGCAATCACGTCGGAGAAAACAGTCATATTTTCGTCGCTATGGGGCTAGCGTGTCGCCGGCTTAGGTGAGTGTTTGGTTATGTCATTATTCTTGATCATGTCGCTGTAAGTGTAAATTCATCGTTATTTTATAGTATGTGTCGTTTCTGTTAAGAGGATGTCGTTATAATATTATTGAGATTCGTCGTCACGGTTTCATATGTATTTTATTAGGTTTATTCGTGGGGGAGAATAATCATCATACACATCATGTGCACTGTGATTGTGTTGTGGCATTGTCTTGCAATCTGTGTTTCTGTCGTGTTATCTGTAGCCTGATGCCATCTTGTTGCCAATACAGAAATGTAGCGTATTTGGTTTTTATTATACGTTAATCGTGTTTATGCATAGCATAGCAAAACATAGCATAACACTGCTTCTTCATCATCGGTATAACTTTCAACAGATATTGCAAGTTTGTGATTTCAGGCCTGTCGTGTGTGTGTGTATATAATACATATATATATTTCATCTGTCAGGAAATTATTACTTTTCAGTGTCACCAGAAAATAGCTGCAACATCATGAAACAAATCCTGAATATATATATATATATTATATGTATATATATATATATGTGTGTGTGTGTGTGTTAATACTCTAACTTTGCGGCAGTATAAGTGCATCCTGTCCCAGGTGCCAAGGTCCACTCGCCTGTTTCTATGTTCATTTCCATCCCTCGACCCTGGATGTCTGATCTACTGATCGGTGATGTATTTAAAGAAACACAGAGGCAGATTTTATTATTTAGAGTTATTTCCTTATGTGTTTACGATTCACTTTTCTCCCTCTTGGAGAAACATGGAAATATTGCATGGTGAGCAACTGTCCAGAGAGGGCTTTACGGTTTTTTTATTGGCATGCCATAATTGACAACAGCAGAAATTAAATGGTCAGCAGGGATGAAATATAAAATACTGTAATAGTGATTTACTACTGCCCTTGGTTGGTTGCCCCATAAGCGGGGTAGTATATATTAATCCTGCAATGTAAACACAGATGTTCAGACTGAGTGGTAAACATCAACCAAGTGCCGTAAAAGATAGAACTCTGGTTCCAACACAAACTACCATAAAGTCAAGCATTTTAAAAGGAGATCAAGTAGATGTGTTTTATGATCTTGAATGGAGACATGACAATAATAATTGATAAAATATGTTGTTCTTCAAATAAGACAGAAGAACTAGTCAGGACATTAAGTGACATTAGTGAAGGAACTGTGTAGATTAGATATCAGAAAGTGTTCATTGTGTCTGCCTAATTGTGGAAAATTTGCATAAAGATAAACAAATATAAACTGACTTTGCATACTTCAGTACAGCTTGCCATACGTAACCCAGTTTATGATACTACCTTTCAGAGAAATGGATTTTTGTTGTTCTGTAGTCCTAACTACGTTTTTCGAAACAGCATTTCTAACAAGTTGTTGGCACAGAATCTATGAAATTCACTTGTGCTAGATATTTAGCATGTGGAGTTTGTAATGTTATGTGTTAATTCTATATAAAGATAATTCCTGGTTTCTCAGCAAAATTTTATCAAAAGGTAAATGGAGGGTGCGGTTTTTATTTTTAATAAGCTTATGGAGGTGTCAACAATTATAAAAGTGGCTATTCTCAGCAATCAACAATGTGTACCAAATGTATTTCTTACATGCGGCAAACAAATTGATAAATTAATTTGGCTTGATGCAAATCATAGTTTTTATTTATTGCCCCGAAACTCATAAATAGAGAGGTAATTATATAAAAATAAAGGTTTGCGGCACCAATTTTTAAATGTATGCACTGATGAAAATCCGGGAATTATTTTATGCGGTCTACAACAGCATTTTATATTACTTAACAGTGAAATTAACTCCCACAAGTATAGGTGGATATGAGTTTCACCTGTGTTGCGTCTCACCCACAATCTGGATATGGATTCCACTTCATTGGCATGGTGTGTTTACATAGCTCAGTCTCTGTATCTGACCACATTAGTGCTTGTTGATGGCACATTCCAGACAGGTGCACTTTGCAGAGAGAGAAATGGGCTTCCCTGGGCGACTGAAGCAGTATAAACAAACTCCCCCACACATGCACACATGCAGTCAGTCGCACATGCACACACACACACACAGTGTCATATGGAGCATCCTCTGTAGAGACACACGCATGCATGCACGCATGCACGCACGCACGCACGCACGCACGCACGCACGCACACACACTGATGCACACACACACACTAAATGTAAATTAAAAATGTAAGTGGCTGGCATTTAGCCATCAACCAACTAAATTTGTCAGTGATTTTTGAGAGAGCGAGGAAAATCGACAGCATTAACACTGAAATACTGTCATGCATAATCGTATTTTATAGAATCACTCATATTAATATTTGGACAGGAATTAAAAGCTTATAGTTTGTCTGGTTATTTTCCATTTAACGGTAAAATCGGAGAATCATCAAAGTGTGGTGTGCACCTAGGATTGTTGTGATTTTCACCAATGCCTCGGGAACTGTTGGCTTCACAGCGGAGGTGCCAATCACTTGCACATTATTAATATTATTGCCCTGCGGTGGTGGAACGCAAAGACAAGCCTCGAGTCAAATTCAGACAACCGCTCAATCACCTGTGTCTAGGGATTCGGGATGGAGGCATCGTATCGGGGTTTGAGTTCGCAGCCTCATTCTCACACAGAAAACGCGATGACCAACAACAAATGCAAGTATCGTCTCGCTTAACACAGAGTTACGGTTGTCGACATGCCTTTGGGAAAGTTGCGTTTCTCTCCGTCGCCACAGGTGGCAGCACTTACACGATGGGTAGCGTCGTGTTTCGGGTGGTTTCCCGTTGCCCCAAAAGATTGGTCATGGGAACGTCAGAAAAGTGCACAGGACGAGCCACCAGATGGCATACACAATGCGTGAGTCGAAATTTATTTGTGTGGATTTTTTATTTTTCTATGTCACTTTCTCGGGTATATTTTGAGTTTCTTTTAATTTACAAGACAGTTTATTAAGATATAATTTTTTCAGATTTCACATTCAAATTTACCTGTTTTCTTCAGTTGGATTTCGGTAAATTTTAGTTGTTTTCATTATGCGGACTCCCACGAAATCATTCAATGCAAGCTGTCATTGGTGAAAAAATAGTGTAGGGCTCTCCGAATGATTTAACCATTAGAGCACCAGACTGTCGATTGAGGGGACCAGGATTCAAGTCCATCTGTGGAGCGCAGTGGTGCACTGGATAGAGCATTGTACTCTGAATCAAGAGAACCCGGGTTCGAATCTTGTGCTGCCGTTTCAAACTTTGGGCAAGTTCATTCACTCTATGTTGCTCCAGTTCACTCATCTGTATGAATGAGTACCTGGCTGTAGACAGTGGTAGATATTTGTATACGAACAGTCTTTGTACATTAATTGCAGCATAGCTGAAGCATCCAAGAGAAATTGAGATGGTGCTCGATTGAACAGGTCTGCCAGGGTGTATAGTGTAAAGCGCTTTGAGCAGGACAGTGGAATCCGTGCTATATAAGATCTTACCTTTTTACAGTTTATTCAGTAAACTTCTGTAATTTTGTTTTGGCAGTATACATATACCAACCTATCAATGATATGACCAACCCTGGCTCGAGAGGATGATTCTGGGTAATGGACAAGACAAGGTAATTTTAAATGCTTTATCTGGTAGACATTGGACTCTCATTCAATAGATTTCCGGGTTTTAATCCTCATTTTGCCATTTTGAACCTTGGAAAGTTTCTTTACTCCATATTGATTCAGTTCACTCAGCTGTATGAATGAATACCCAGTTACTCATGGTGGATATTTGTGCAGTAAACACAACATGGCTTAATGCTTTCCAGAGAAATCAAAATGGTGTTTGATTGAACAGTTCTAACCGGGAGTAAAGTCAAAGGCACTTTGAGCAGTTCTAAGGACTGGGTATTATGCTGTATAACAATTTACTTTAAATGTCCAACATACCGGGTAGTTCAAATATTTTGATGTGGAAAGGCAGATAGATGGAAGAATCGAATAGATGAATTCATCACATGGCAAGGACCTAAATGAGCCACAAACAGCCTTCATCCCTCTCCCATTATCACCCCTTTTAGGAAACCATGTTTTTACGATCTTCAGACAGTTCTTGATTCATCTAATGGCAACAAACCCATCTGGGATTGAGACGGCTAACCAGTCAGTTCCATTTGCCAGATTAGCGTTTTGCCACTTCCCAACCATTGTTAGATTCTCTGATTGTGTAAATGCTTTAACGTTTCCAACCAGTTCCTAAACGTTGTCGTTGAGGTATCAACGCCAACGACAAAGGGGATCAGCTATGTGCATTCATTACCACTGCAAAGGCATCATTGATTTTCTCGCCGAGAAGTATTAACGCCGGTAATTGGTGGTGATTGGCGAAAGGGTGTGGATTTATGTGCTGGACGCAGGTCAAAGGATGACCATAAGTGGACCAGGATTACTAGGCCGATGGCATCAGTCAAAGTCGTCTACTGTTGATGTCGTGTTTAGAATCAGAGAGTTAGATTTCATGCTCCATATCATACCTATCTTGGAGCATACAGCGTCAACAAAGTCCAATGGTCCAGAATTCCTTAATTGGACACATTACGTTTAAAAAAATCAAGAAGAAACATGTGCTGAATTAGAAAATGATGTGGTATTTCTAAAGGGTACTTATTAAAACTGAATTGCTGAAAGTTTCAGCACCATTGGACTAATACGGAAGAAGTTATAAGTACACTGAAAGTACCGGGTATGCTCTTCCCTTTGTCCTCCTACTTTGGCGTCTCATTGCCTCTGTTCTCTTTGGTAGACTGCGTCCCGTCTGTTCTTATCAAGTGGCCTGCCTGCATCATGTGACTTCTTACTAATCTTCCCAGTAAGCTGTACTGCATTGTGGTCTCTTGCCTCAGGTCTGAATAGAGTACTTAGTAAATAAGTAAATAATTAGTAAATAAGTAAGTGTGCAAATGATCACGAGTACGGATTATCAACCCATGAATTTCTAAAGAAGATTGAACTACATTTGAGCCCTTTACACAGTTCTGTAAGACATACATCCATGGTTAATTATAGACTTGTTGATGCCAGTAGGCATTTGCAAAGCTCGCCTTTTTCCAAATATAATCCTCACTGCTGTTATGAAGATGCTTTTCTGCAGATAAGGTTTCACTATTTTACAGACGGGATCAGATTCAGTGTGACCTTCAGACTTAGAAATAATTTGGATGGTACTACCTCGTGCTTATGCCAAGATTGTGATACAAAGGGCTTCTTGTATTGAACATTACTAGCCATTAGCACAGATACATGGCCTTGGGAATTGGAGATATTTGTCCAATAACTGGCTAATAACCTGACAAATGGTAGTTTCAATGAAAATGCACTATGGTCTGGCTCGACATCCCTAATTGGTAGCTGGAAGTAGCCAGATTAAATTTAATGATGTACCAAAGGGAGGCTTGTACAGTGATTTCACTTCACATGTGCAGCTATCATATTTCAGTGTTTAACAAGCTCGCCATGAAAGATGCGAATTAGGTGGGTTTATTTTGACTGCTTTTGCACTGGTGGAGCAACAACAGAAGCTGCACGTTTGGGATCAAAGAAGCACAAGAACAAAGAGGGTGGACAGAAGAAAGATGACCGACCTGAGGAAAGAGGATGGGTTGGAATGCAGCCTAACAGGACGACTGGTGAGTAGCCGAATGAGATGACCAGGCCACTTGGCAAGCATGGATGCAGCAAACTTGCAAAGAGAGCAGAGGCAGAACAACACCAAGGACGCAGGAGAAGGGAAGGCCACAACTGATATGGGAGGACTGTGTAAGGAGGGACATGAGACGAACAGGTAAGGATGAAAGATGGAGAAAGGAGGCTGCCAATAGGAAGTTATGGAAAGAAAGAACAGAACAAGTTGCTCAACAATACTATACCTGACCTCACACCTGCACAGAGGACAAGGAGGAAGAACAGGTCTTTCGACCTCTGTTCCTTGTCCCTCAAAGGTGTGTAAGATAACCGTGTTCCATGGTAACACACCTTGTGATGTGTTTTGTTGTAATGTCAGATGGTTTCATCTTGCTGCTCTTTGGTGCTAAAGCGTAGACACTATGTCGAAAGCAAAGGACTGCAGTTTGGAGATGAGATAACTTTGATCTGTCATGGAGAGATCACTGTACCAACAAGGAACTGCTCGAAAGAACAAACATCTCAGATGTGCAAGTCATGGGCTCATATGGGAAACATCAGACGTACAGTCAAACCTCGCTTTATGGTCACCTCGATACTGCAGCCACCTCGCAATTAAGGTCACATTAGGATAGTCCCAAATTCTTTCCATAATTACAGTAAAGTGTGGGTAATTAGTCCCGCTCATATGGTCACCTTGCTAATCAGGTCACCTTTGCCCAGTCCCGAGGGTGACCTTAACTGGGAGGCTCCCCTGTATTAAACAAATTCTGTTGTTTGAAGATATCAGAAACAGATGCTGATTGTTTGTGCAACTACAGAGAAAGTGTTTCTTGAAAGGAAAAGCTGTCATTAGAATGACGAAAGATAAATGTGAAAAAATGTAGTAGATTAGCCAACTACTGTTGCTGGTGCATTGATAAAGCCATTGTCTGTTTAACCTTTTATAACTTACCCATACTCGTCGACAAACAAAATAATATATAAATTATTGAAGGAACTTTCTTACACTGTCACATTTTACACCTGCTCGTTGAAATAATAGCTACTCTTGGGTATTTGATTACTCAGTTGTTAAGAATAGTCCGTAGGTCAATATCTCCTCCTATGGTTTTGACATGCTTATGTAAGTAGTTAATTCCCACAGTGAGACTGTTAATATTTAGCACATTCATGGTTCTTATGTGTAGTTCATGGCTGTAATATGATAGTATAATCACACAGTAATATTAATAATAATGACAATGTCTTGAATAACGCCAGCGTCTGCCAAGTATGATTCTCATTGTGCCTTCACTAATCTTACCACTAAATCTCTTAAGTTTATAAGTACGGGATTGACAAAAATAATGTAATTAAGTATAACATAATGGTTATAAATATCATAGAAAGAATAATAATTGTAAATATGTAATACAATCATAATATTAAAATTATTATCATCAATATTATTATAAAATCACTATTTAAATTTACTAAAATTATTATTATATATAAAGGTTATTATGTATTATTATAATCACAAGAATATTGTCATTTTAACTTTGGCTGAATACTCTTCAATTTCTGATTTTATCACTTGTGGCATTTATATTGTTTGAATACTTCCTCTTACCTACAACTTTGTATTGTGCCTTTTGTAGCTACTGACAGTACGGGTATTAAATTTCAGGATATGTCATAACGGTAGCACTGTAATTACTTCTGCTACTGAGTTGTAGATACCATTCATATAATGTTCACTCGTATTGAACACCTGTAATTATGGTACATAAACTATTTACACCAAGGCTTAGACTGTTTCCTTCGTTTCTTGTCTAGCACTTGAACAAGTTGGCAGTTCTTGTATTCGCTGTTGCTTGATTTTTTGTATGGTTCAATTCAGTAGATATATTCCAGACACGACAGAGCACATAATTATATATGCTACATGTGTATCTGAAGTCCATATGTTACTAAAATGAATGCTGTTACAAATAATAAATAACCATTTGATTTTATTGATGTTGTATGCATTTTTTGCAGTTGTTTCTGTCACAAAATTCAGGTTGAATCATTTGTTCCAGTGTTGTGTATTTTGTATGAAAATTGCAAATATGTAGCTGGTATATCTACTATGATATAACTACTGATCTATTAAGTATATATGATGCCTAAATTGATATACTAATTTCAAAGTTACTGAATAACAGCATTGCAAATCAAACAGTATACATGTACAACTGATGTTTGTTGATTTCTTTTGGCATGTTATAGTAAAGACAAAGACTTAATTAGCAGATACATATCAGATTAAGCAATTATCCGGAGTGGCAGGTTTTTACATTTCATAGATACTAGAAATATAGCAAACCTCCATTCAAAGAAACAACATCTAGACAATAAGCTACCAGGCAAGTATCGATATTCCAAACAATAAATTATACATGTATTTCTGCATGTAGTTCCATATCCAAAGGGAAAATATCCTAACCTTTCTTTGCACAATATCTAACACGGTACACTGAGTAAATATTTTTGTAAAATTATTGCCTGATAAGTGGCTATCTACCACCGTCATGTGTGGCCGAACACTAGCCACAGTGTTGACCTAGAGCAAAGCGCTCAACCGTGTCATTTGCTGCACACAGTGAACTTTACCTATAGCTGGCATTAGCTGTAGTGCAACTCTCACATGTAAACTTGGAAGTAGACTGCGCACACACATGTAGGTCAATGGAAACGGCACATGTCAGAACAGATGCCAACTTGTAAGTCTAATTTCTTGTTTGTAAACTCAGGTTTTTGAGTCCATGCTTGCCTGTGCTTACATGGAATGTAATCTGTTATGTTTTAGTGTGTCAGCGCAGTGTTGGTAGTGTACTATAGGTTAGTGTGTGAAATATACTACTGTTATAATCAGACAATTAAGGTTAATTAATAACATGGAGACTTAATTATATTATTGTAGGTGCAGCAGTGATTTACATGGTAGTTTCTCAGATCAGGTGGTGGAGAACTTGCGTCTCCTGTGAAAGCAATGTATAACATATGTTTGAAGTGTAACAACAGCTTTCCGTGAATGTGGTAAACGTATAAATTTGGATTAAGGTTTCCTCTTTCAGTTTATGAGGTTGTAATCCATTTACCACCTCTTTGTCTAGAGATGATACACATGTATTTGATTCATCTATTTAATGCAGACATAACTGCAGTGCAATGATACATATATAAAAGGTGATATAAAAACAAGAATAAACACAAAAACAAATTAATTACCAACTATGTTTACACCATGTAATTATGTATATATATATATATACATCTATAGGCATAACTATGGGACTAATAGGTGTTCGTATAAAAACCTCCAAGCTTGGGGGATTCAGAACAGTTTGTGTAATATATTTACCTAATTTATGTGTAGTTTTGGTAAAATCATTGGACATACTATTAGTTTACAACATTTTTCCCCATTAATCAAAGCAGGTGATTTTTACATTTGGAATCTTAATGTGAGTGCATTATACGGTGATGCACATGTATTTGCGTTGATGTTGTCGACATTCCTTACACCGTTCCAATGGCACATTTATATATCGGCAGAAAATAATCTCCTCAGCATTGCTGAGCAGCAAAATTTAGGTTTAATAATATTTCATGTAAATATTTTATTTGCCAATCATGCCAGATAATTCTGGCACGTACGGAACGCAACTTGGCAATTTTTCATTATTAAATAATTTATGCAAAATTAATGGTGCAATTTGTATTTTCATTTGTGATGTAATAACCATGTCACTTGCCTTGTGCAGTAAGCCCCTGGGAACCGATTGGTGATTATCTTGATGTATGGAAAGGGCACAACCCAAATGCATGTTCCCATTCACAGCCATGTCAAAGGGAGGCAGTCTCTTTGCAGTTTTCTATTTATTAGTTAATATAATTGATTGCTGAACGTTCTTCAAGATAATTAATTTCTATGCAAATTAGTTCTTTTAAACATATCCCATACATGAATTTACCTTGGAGAGTCGTTCGTTGATGTGACACACCAACTTCTTCAGTACATGTGACGTATGACGTCATTGTACATGCAAGATGGTAATTCCCCTTGTCTCGGTTGATTGGTGTCCTGGCCTTTCTGATCCATATGGCTTCTTTTATCTGTCATGTTCTTCTGTTGGCTTCCTTGTCCACTATTTTCATTCCCTACCAGTTTATGATATGATTTTGTGTTGTTGCTTGGTCCGTGAGGGTGGATTTGTTGATGGTCGACATTGATCTTTTTTCTTGCTCGTTGTGTACCTCTCTTTCCTTCCACAAGGATGTAAACAATCCTACTGGCAGTATGAAGGATGCTGTCCAGTTTAGCCGCAAACTCTTTGATGTTCAGCGCCATTGAGATACTCCCACAATCAAGAGAAGCAGTTTAGTTAATGAATGTTGATTATGTATTACCTCCCAACCTGATTATGGCCCTTGGTACCTTTAATATTTTATCTGATTATAAGAAAAATGGACGACAAAAGTTCTTAAATTTCTTCACAACCACCATAAGTGGATAATACTTGTGTTGTCAAAATCACTTATTGCTAGTTCTTTTAATCCTGTTGAATATACACCATAAAAATTTGAACTTTTGGAAAATTACTAATATGTCTACAGTGTACCACTGTTTCAGGAATGTTACTACAAAATACCTATGCATCTTCAAAATCACTCCATTTAAATCTGCTTGATTAACGGCAATGCCTCACTATCCCAGCCAAAGGTCTGACATAGCAAACATTCCATCTCCAGTTGGTGACTAAATATAAATATTTCTTGACAAATAAAATCTCTAAAATGGGTTAAGTTGAGTATTTAAATGCACAACAGTCAAAACAATTCCAGAAGTCTAACTGTGGTCTCACCCCATAAATTACTATGGTATTCTGAGAACGGATCGAGGGATTCCGGTTTTCTGAAGTTGTTCTGTCCGAAGTTGCATTATCGGTGAGGTGCATTTGAAGCAAATACATTTTAAGAGGATGCAGCCTTATTCATCCCAGAAATCCATGTTATATACTGGGAATTGGTATGATGTTAGCTGTTTAAACAAAGTAGAGGAAGTAAAAATTTCCCACATAGGGTTACCCATGTAACCTGTTATTGATTCCCAGTGCTGGCAGTTCTAATCGTTAAACTAATTCATTCAATTATTTCAGCATTAACCTGGGATTGTTTGTGGACTCTCAATTGACTGAACATTTAAGGCATCGTGATGTTGAACACAGACCATCTGGCGTGCACTAACAAAGTGTTCCCTGCTAGCTTGTAGACAGACCCACTCGATTTGGTTATCGAGATTCTAGTTCTTTCGTCTGACTTTGTAAAGTATTCCACAGCGGGTACACTTGGCATATTATGGCTTCAGCTGGAAGCGTGGTCGTACTTTGAGCAAAGATCAAGCTGCACAGTAACGCAATAATATGAAACGAAAGTAGCATTATGGCTACTCAGTCTCAGGCAAAATCTCTTACGTGCTGGTCTAGAAAAACATTGATTCTTTCGGTTGATGTAATTTGTGCTCAAGGTGATTGAATCAGTGGTAATGGCGTAGGGTTGTAATGTGGGCCATACACAGCAAGTGTAGGATGGGTGCATCGTCTGTGTGTCTCTCAGTTTGTCTGTATGTGTCTGGCTGTCTGTCAGCCGGTCGGTCGGTCTCCGTCTCTGTCTGTCAGTGTGTTTGTCTGAATTATGTATATGTGTCTGTGTGTATGTCAGTCTGTCTCTAATTATATCTGTCTGTCTGTCTATCTGTGGGTTTTCATGTCTGTCTGTCTGTCCGTCCGTCCGTCCGTCCGTCCATTTGTCTGTCTCTGTCTGAGTGTCTTTGCACTTCAGGATGTTAATCCCACACCTACATTTCCCACAATGCACCGGGAAAATGAGGCTCCTCTGAAAAATATGCTTGTCACCTGGTGAGCATTAGCGGTTAACTAATCGCCAAAGAACCATGGATTTTTATTACAGTAACCTTAATGGCGTAAGCATCAATTGTAAGTGCACTATAAATATTCGTTCAATTGGTGCAGCACTCGTTGAAAACACAGCCGCGTTTTACGTATGTCTTTGCTCAAAATAGCCATCCAAGGAAATAAAATCACTTCTCGTTAAAAGATTAGGTAACAATGGAAGAAGCCACAGTAAAACAATCCGTGCCAAATCACGGTTATTGCTTCTAATGAAACACGTTTTTATTCCGGCCGTCTAGATTTGTCACATCAAATACAGGAGCATCCATTAATTATTCATGCTGAATACAAACTTGAGTTGTTTGATCTGTTTGTTTGTTTATGCATGGTGGTTTATTTGTTTTACGAAGTTGCTATCATTAAATTGTACCATAACATTCTTTATGCAGAGATAATACTTTTTCCCCTTCTTCCCTTGGTGAATTCTGCACATTTCTTCCCAATATTGTTTTTGCTCATCCACTTTAAAAAAAAAAAAAATTTAATTACTAATACTAGCAAAAATGCCCATCACCCGATGGACTTGGTAGTTGACATTTGTGACAGCCATATTTACCAAATGTTATAAAACACACAGCATCGTAACAAAAACACCATAACGCACTCGCAGATTACATGATTAAAATGGCAGAGAGAATGTGAAGTTTCCGTCCATCGATTGGCCCTAGCCATGATAGTGTAGGATTGTCAAATACTATTCATATCACTTTGCTATTGGCATGAGGCAGACATAAGCATTATTGTGTCAGACTATCCGTCAAGTGCATCATTTCTGCAGTTGTTAAGTTACATTTTACGCGCTTATTTCATTTAACTTTCCAAACAACTTATTTACCCCATTAAAGCTGGGAATCTTGATATATAGGGTATTTTGAAAATTAGAGGTTTATGTCCAACTCCTGGTGTCATAGATTAATCCCTAACAGTTTGGTGTTCGAGATTCAAGCCATCTAGGAGCAAAACATTAACATACCCGCATACATACGCACGCACGCACGCACACATGACCTTGATTATAGTTAGATGTGTTCATACCATTGTTAACTGATTTTCAACAACTCAGATTACAAGGCAGACCTATCAGTGCTTACGAATCATGATTCTTGATCAGTTATCATTACTGATAATCCAAGTTTTGATAACCGGGTCATTTATCAGATGAAATTATAAACATGTGTCATTGCCTACGTAAGTATTGAAAGATTACAGTTTTGGAAAATTGCCATGTCATAAAAAAAACACCTTTCTGACCCAAGACATGAATTGTCAAGTGTTTTGTTTATCCAGGTGTATTCAGAATACTGTTATCAATATATGTATACAGGTGAATTATCAAGTGCCTTTATGTCTATTTGAAGGGTTTCAGGACAGAAAGCAATAAACGCCATTTCTGAAATCTCACCCAAACAGGGATGAAATGTTTGTTTAGCCACGTGTTGAGATAGTACAATATCTAATTTATACAAAGATTAGCCTTTGCTACAATTCTCTTTGATTTTGCATTCTTAAAGGGAATAAAAACATATAATGCATGAATTCATATTATATTACATCCTGCTATCTATTTCCATGTCCACAAAGCAAAAAAAAAGCAAAAAATTCAATGAATTAGAAATTACACATTTTATGCTGTGCATCCGGACATTTTTTAATATGCGTATTTTTGGCGTGCTTTTCGGGATGCCAAGATGTAACGTCACATATGACCCATACTCGCATCAGGCCAACCCTTTCCATGCATTCAGAGCATGTTTACAAGGATAGCTTTCGGGTCGAAACGAGCATCAAAATCAGTTATTGTGCAATATTCCGATGTAATACAAACACTAGTCATCATAGAGGAACAAGCAGTTATCTTACGGTTCCACATGAATCAAATTTTATTCAAAACAATGAATGGGAATGGGCCTACAAGTCGACTAGGTTTCGCCGAGCTTGGGCTCGTTTTTAGAATAATTATATTGGATGCAACCAACGGGAGATAATCTACACCAATAAACATACATGGCAAACATATATCGTATCCAGCTACAGAAAGTAACGTGTATAATCTCATAATATCACTAGAATATCGATGTATGAAGGAGGAGTTGTAAAATGTATCATAAAAACTTAAATCAGTCAGCGAATTTCTGTCGGTCCTGCTAGCTCAGTTGGTAAACGCGTTGGTTCCTTGGCATTTATTTTGCAATCGGGCGATGCCGGTTCAATCTCAACACCATGCAAACCATTGATTTTCTTTACACTTTTTTTGGTTTATGTTTTCACAAAAGTAATATAAACCAAATCATTTTGTATACTATGATGCACTGTTTGTAAATATTTTTGTAGTAATTATTTATTCACCACAAAAATGAAAATATGGTAATTATATATAACGATGTTTCTAAATTTTATTTATCCAGACATCACCATTTGTTTTCAAATATATAATTACAATATATTACCGTACAATATATATATACAATTAATAAATTATATATCCATTACATTATATTTGTTTGGATAAATAAAATTTAGAAACATCGTTATATAATTCCCATATTAAAATTTTTGTGGCGAATAAATAATTACTACAAAAACATTTACAAACAGTGCAACATAGTATACAAAATGATTTGGTTTATATTACTTCGTGAAAACATAAACCAAAAAAAGTGTAAAGAAAATCAATGGTTTGCATGGTGTTGGGATTGAACCGGCGTCGCCCGATTACAAAAGAAATGCCAAGGAATAATCGCATTTACCAACTGAGCTAGCAGGACCGACATAAATTAGCTGACTGATTTAAGTTGTTATAATAAATTGTACAACTCCTCCTTCATACATCAATATTTTAGTGATAATATGAGATTATACACGTTACTTTCTGTAGCTGGATACGATATATGTTTGCTATGTATGTATATTGGTGTAGATTATCGCCCAAGCTCGGCAATATATAGTCAATTGTAGGCTCATTCGCATTCTTTGCTTTGAATAAAATTGGATTCATGTGGAACCGTACGATAACTGCTTTTTGCTCTATGAAGACTAGTGTTTGTATTACATCAGAATATTGCACAATGACTCATTCTGACGCTTGTTTCGACCCAAAAACTATCCTTGTAAACATGCTCTGAATGCATGGAAAGGGTTGGCCTGCTGCGAGTGTGGGTCATACGTGACGTTACGATACCACGTGATTGCCTACCTCATTAAATTTTTATTTTCCGTGGGAATCACTACACAGACGGGTTTAAAATCGAATTTATGCTACAAATGTATTTTTCTGTATTTTTTTTATGTTCTCGAATGTTACATACAATGTTAAACTTTGTGTACACGTGGAAAATGGATTTTAGCTAATGCCTTGTTTTTATTTCCTTTAATGTATTGCAACTTCTTTGTAAATTTATATCTCAACATTGATAATTAAATACAAGAGTGACTTTTTAAAAAATCCAATAAAATAAATATTTCGCATTTTGCCCTAGATCCCTTTATTTAAATCCTGAAGTGCCCCCCCCTCCCCCAGTTGCTGGTTGGTATTGGAAATTGCCTCCATAGGCCATTCGTTATGGGAAGCAGTTCTTTAATATCCCAGTGCAAATGTAAATTTTTAAGTACGTAAGTTTTCCTGGAGTGATCCCTTCAAGAAAATCCTAGAGTGACCCCAAAATATGTTTGCTGCACCGATGCCTTGATATAGTTGTTTTGTCTGCACAGCAAACAAGTGGTCAAATATGATTACACTGGTCCTGAATAAATTTCTTTATAATAGTATATAATCTTTATACTAGTGTAAAATCAGATATATTGTATACAGTAATTTCCTTCTTCTTAGATTACCTCTTCTGCATAAATACAATGATCATGTATGGAGAGATCACCTCAGGGGGAATTATCAAGGGAACACTTTTTTCTGTGGCAAGGTTGCCTATTTTGGAAAGTGTTTAATGAGGGTCCGGATATAAGTGTTTAGATAATGTGTCTATAATTTTTCATTTATTTTAATATAATTATCTTAAAATTTGCCCGCTTAAAACATTAATGCAACACAAGAAATATAATTTTTTTTTTTAATAAGTAATTTTGCAACGGAGTGACAAGACATTTTATTGTGGTAAAAAAATTGTATTCTTCCGACATTCAGCTACAACATTACTCTTTTCGTGAAGGTATTTCTCGTGTGTAATATGAGTATCTGGTGTCAGACACACGTTGCTCCCCCGGCTTGACACTTCGCCGTCCATCGACACACTGTGAGATCGTATGAATAGATCCATCATACGCTCGCTACATCACTTTGAAAAACTGACTCCACCGAAGATATGGCGTCATGTTTCTGGAAGAGAAAGCTTGCCTGTGGAGAGACTGGTAGCTTGTTAAGTCTTGCAGAAATCATGTTATCTAAGTCTGTCTAGTACTTCTTTTTGTGTGTTTGTGGTTTACTGTCAGGACTGAGTCCGTGTGTGTGTGTGACTTTGTTCGTGTGAAGTTAGAGGGTACTGGAGACAGTTCGAGTGTTCGAGTTAGGTCGGGTTTTCATCTGGTGATGTGTTTTGGCTGGACTGAGATCATGGTTCGACTTTTGACAGGTAGTTGAGTTAAAGGTTATGTTGACTGCACTGAATATGTGTATATCAATACGTGGGTGTGTTGTGTGTGTGTGTGTGTGCGTGCGTGTGTCTGTGTGTATGTCTGTATGTGTGTGTCTGTGCATGTGTCTGTGTATGTCTGTATGTGTATTATGTCTGTATGTGTGTGTCTGTGTGTGTCTGTGTGTGTGTGTGTGTGTGTGTGTGTGTGTGTCTGTGCGTATCTGTGTCTGCGTGTGTGTGTGTGTGCATGCATTTCTGTGTGGGCATATGTATATGTGTGTGTGTGTGTGTGTGTGTGTGCATGCATATCTGTGTGTGTGCGTGTGCATGCGTGTGTGCATACATGCATTTGTGTTTGCATTTGGGTGTATCTATTTGTGTTTGTGTGTGTGTGCACACTTCTATGCAAGTTTGTGTGCATGCAAGCATGCATATATACTTGTGCCTGTGTTCATGCATGCATACAACTGCGTGCTCACACAACAGTTGCTAATGAGGTATTATCCACTAATAACCACCTTCATAAAAACACCTTATGACACCACTTATCCGAGACCATTTGAAAAACACATTTTTGACCCCGTCACTTCCTGTAGCCACTTTCTGTGCGGCAGCCACTAAGTGCAGATTCGATGTCTTCTGAGACCGGTGCACATTTATTGAGTGATTGATGATATTGGTTCACTGCACATGCAAGGTGGAGCCACTGTAGCAGCTGCTTCGCCCCCACAGTAAGCCTCTTAATCCAACCAGCTTATGAATACATCGTGTTTGCTTTGGCACTAACACGTTGCAACTCCGTCGCTCTGTGCCGGGGATAATCAATTATGTGCGGCTGTGACAGGTATCGGTCACGTTTCACCGTTAGTCAGTGTCCGGCTGTGGTCATTCTAATGTCCAGGACATTGTGGCATAATGTCGCATAATTGTGAGAAATCTCACTGACTAAGTGCGTGTTTGTACATTGGTAGGTAATTGACGACCATTCACTTAATAGCATCGGAATCCAGTGCAAAGTGTTTCTGCTGTGGTGTTACGTCAGTATAAAGGTGCTGTGTCCGTTTCAGGCTTATTAATGTTTAATTCTTAAGTATTATTCTGAATTCTAGAATATATATGTTTAAGGTATACTGCCTGCAAAATTGCATTTAATAAGCAGAATACAGTGTTTGTAATTTTAATGTTGTATGGTCAAAATGGTAAAATTGTAAGCAAAAATTAATCAATTTGCCATTCAGCATGCACTGTTCACATGATGTTGAATTAAAAACATGTAATTTAAATATATACATAATCAAATATGTTTGTTTATTAGCTGTATAAACAAATAGTGGGTTTATGGTAAGACCGAACAGAGTAATTATGAACAATAATTATTAATAAGTAATTATTATAAGTGATTATTAATAAATAATAATTATTGTTGTAAGCAGTGAAAATAGTTGTCTCTACATCCAGTCTAAGAGTAAACCTTGACATAGAAGAGGTCATGCTACATGGCACCAATAATTAATTAGTTAATAATCTTGATTGATGGCTCTGTATGTCTGGCAGTTAAAGCCTGGATTTTGACCTAAACTTAGTGCCAACTAATTGAAGATCATTGCCACTCTATTTCTGCCAAAGAAACAATATTAATAGTAATAGAAAAGGATGGGCCCACAAATGAATAATTGCAATTTTACTTGGACATTAACTTAATCCTAATGCCAGGTAATTGAATATCATCGATCATTGCCACTTTTTTTCTGCCAAAGAAATAATAAGACAAAACGATAGATCCACAATGGAATATTTACAATTTTACTTTGACTCTGAGCTAATTCATTGCATATAAAGCATTGAAATGGTCACTGCCAAAGTCTTTCTGACGAAGAAATAGTTACTAATACGAATGTGAAAACGATAGACCCACAACTGAATATTTATTAAACACAATTCTAGTGCCACTTTTATGATGAAGAAGTACACGGGTAGTTAGTTGATGGTGATTTACCAAGTTAGTATAAGTATTGTGATTCACCTTTGAATGGCATATGTGGCCAGATATATACTACTGAGTTTCTTGTTCTTCCTCCTGGTTCCCTTGTACAGGGGTTAGGTCTAGCTCCTGTACTGTTCTTCCTCCTGGTTCCCTTGTACAGGGGAGAGGTCTAGCTCCTGTACTTCTCTTCCTCCTGGTTCCCCTGTACAGGGGAGAGGTCTAGCTCCTGTACTGTTCTTCCTCCTGGTTCCCTTGTACGGGGAGAGGTCTAGCTCCTGTACTGTTCTTCCTCCTGGTTCCCTTGTACAGGGAGAGGTCTAGCTCCTGTACTGTTCTTCCTCCTGGTTCCCTTGTATAGGGGTGAGGTCTAGCTCCTGTACTGTTCTCCCTCCTGGTGCCCTTGTACAGGGGTGAGGTCTAGCTCCTGTACTGTTCTTCCTCCTGGTTCTCTTGTACAGGGGTGACATCTAGCTCTTGTACTGTTCTTCCTCATGGTTCCCTTGTACAGGGGAGAGGTCTAGATCCTGTACTGTTCTTCCTCCTGGTTCCCTTGTACAGGGGAGAGGTCTAGCTCCTGTACTGTCTTCCTCCTGGTTCCCTTGTACAGGGGAGAGGTCTAGCTTCTGTACTGTTCTTCCTCCTGGTTCCCTTGTACAGGGGAGAGGTCTAGCTTCTGTACTGTTCTTCCTCCTGGTTCCCTTGTACAAGGGTGAGGTCTAGCTCCTGTACTGTTCTTCCTCCTGGTTCCCTTGTATAGGGGTGAGGTCTAGCTCCTGTATTGTTCTTCCTCCTGGTTCCCTTGTACAGGGGAGAGGTCTAGCTCCTGTACTGTTCTTCCTCCTGGTTCCCTTGTACAGGGGAGAGGTCTAGCTCCTGTACTGTCTTCCTCCTGGTTCCCTTGTACAAGGGTGAGGTCTAGCTCATGTACTGTTCTTCCTCCTGGTTCCCTTGTATAGGGGTGAGGTCTAGCTCCTGTACTGCTGCACTGCTCTCCATAAGTTTCTATTTCATATTTCTAAGGTCATTGGAACATTGGGTTCTGCTCTGCGAACTGATGATACATTTCAGAAGGCACGACGATGGTTATTTTGAGTTACAAATCACAAATCAAGCAACACAGTTCCAACGTAGGATGTCATTAATTAACAACGCCGACAGTGGCATCCTTACAAAGATTCCGTCATCGCAGTCCGTCATTCCGGATATACACCGCATTGGCACCACCACCGTCACTGTGCCGCACGCATGCGCCATCGATTTGTAAACAATAAGAGGAATACATTAGCAGGCCATTGTCATGCAGCGACCACTTTACAGTGTTGGTACGCCGTGCGCACACGCTTCAGGTCAATCCAAGCAGGGCTAGCATCGTCGCCGCGGCACACAGATTCTGTTGCAAAGTGGCACAGGCTGACGACGCATATCCCTTGCTGTGACTACGGCGCCACCTGTTTTACGACCTTTCCTGTGCACGTGTCCATTGACAACGCACACGCGCACGCGTTCTGCGTTCATGCATCATCTCATTGCTTGGATATGTCGCCACCGGTATGTTTGCATGTTGTTCATTTAGTTAACATCAGTTTAGTAATTTGTCATTGTTGTTTTAACCTGACATCTGGTGAGAATTGCCTGGACTATTCGATGCTGGCGTAATTGGCATTTGCTGTTTGCAAATTGTCTGTTATTAGAGCGTCGTAGAATCAATGATTTACCACTGACATAGTGAACTAGTTTTGAGATCCAACAATTAACCCATTTTGTCGGCCTATGTTTCATGCTGTTAGCTCTGTCCAGTAGATCTGAATACTTGCTTGTACTCTAATGATCATTCTGAATTTGGTATACGTACAAGAAAATAACCAGAATGATTAATGTTATTCCACAGTATTCCGATGTTTTGGCAACATTCTTGACCTGCAAAAACATAGGTTACAGAACTATGTAAACTAAGCCAAACTATATATATTAGTTTGCTAACTTTGGGTCATTGTAAGAGCATCTCCTCACTCTATCTACTTGAGACAAGTATTACTTGTTACACGGTTCAAATAGAGACATTACAATGTTTTACACTCACATTATTACCAGTTATATTTACCACGAAGCAGGTAATTGAAGAATAAAAACCAACAAAATGTGACAGGAAACCGTACAGAAGAAACGTTTACATGTTACGCAAACACAGAAATTGCCACCTTAAATGACTACCAGTAGTTTTGTGGCGATCATAGTATAATACAAATCCGTGTTTTGTACATCTAACATTGCGGCATACAACTAAGATTTTAGTCATTAGATATCACTGAATGACTCCATTATAACATTGAATGGTCTACGCAGGTATAAATCATCTGGAAAACGTGCATCACGACGTAACAATCCTGCTTTTGTATCGAGGGAATTGGGCATTCAAACCAAGTTGGCAGCCTTGAGATCAGTGCACTTAATGAAGGAAGCTCGTGACCTAGACCATTCGTAAAAATCATGCTACCATACAATGCCTAATAGACATGCCATTGTCAAAGTGCACTAATTACACTTCTGGTACATTTATTGTGCCACAAGAATTGATTACGGTGGATCTGGTGGCCAAGACATGCTTGTTTTGAATTAATCATTTCTAATAAAAGTTTTGAACATAGACTAACAATTTGTTCTCAGACTCTGCCTAAGACATCAAGCAATACTCTAGTCAAAAAAGAATTAAGTTTCTAGGTTGCTTAGTGACATTTCATGCTTTTAAAGACACTAAAAAAATATGTCAAAAATCACCTCAAAATGGCATTTTCTTTTTCTTTTTGAGAAATACCCTGAAAGAAATATTTGTATGTTTGTAATCACAAATAAATTATTGACATTCGTAGGGGTTTGTTTTGTGAACAATTTCAACAATGTTGTAAGACAGCCCATGTAAGGCCAGCTTGCATGCCAAGTTATAGCTTCTTAACTATTGCAGTTTAAAAAAAATTACATTCAGTAATGCTTCCTGGTTGTTATTTATAAGACATGTCACCAGATAGGTGGGTTTTGCATAAAATGCGATGTTTTTTCATTGGCAAGCAGTTTATTTTTAATACAAATTGACGGAGACATCTGTTTTTGTCATATATATCACATTGTTTTCCCGCCAACTAGGCCCTGCAATCTGTATATGTAATGACTGAACGTCGAACGTCCTCGTGTTTATGGTCCCATGTGGTAGCCTGTGTTTTGGTGGCACCTGATTGGTCAGTGACCAACCCCAGAATACTGACAAGTGGCGGCTTTATCGAGCGTGGAACTGCATTCAGTCACAAAATAAGAAGACTACCACCTGCATTGGTTATTTAACATCATGATGCAATTATGTAATCGTCATAAAACAGGATACTGGTACCAGAATAACCACACTATGATATGCGTTAGCGGCGAGCCAATTACTCACCTACATCTGCACTGGTGTGAAACTGATGTCACTGTTTCAATATCTATAACATTGTTATAGTTTCCAAGGAGGTGAAGGGAAATTCCACCAAGACACACAAAGTAGTAGTTTTTAAAGGATGGACTGGTGACACATGACACTAATGCCATGTTTTCTTTTGTAGTAAATTTGTTCATACCAACACCTACTAATGTTCTATGAAGAATAAAGAAAAGAATTCAACTGACACAATAATCACCGCTCAAGCCTTAAAAGTGGTGTTAAATCTTTGAAGTATAATTTAATTACAGTGGCATTGTAGCAATTTATCTGTACGAAGACAGAGCAGGAATTTCTGCTGTTTTTCCTCTCTTTATACGTATATTGAAAATAAGTAGGATTTCTTGTATAATGAAGGGGTAATCTTAGTAAAGGGTTCTGCATTTACTTGAAGGACCCATTTAGAGCCATTTGGAATTATTGAATGGAGGTCATCAGTTATGCTTAATCCCAGTTTGGTCAGGAGTGTGGGAATTATGCACCTTCAAAGCAATAAGTGTTAATTTGCAGTGACAACCAACAATATTGTTTACAAACTGAATGTTTTGTTTATAATATAGATATTTGGGTGACCTTAATTCTGAGGTGGCTGCATTACTGAGGGGACAATAAAACGAGGTTTGAATGTGTATACATATATATATATATATATATATGAACGGATGGCACACTTATGGAAGGACGGACAAATGGATAAATGCTAATAAACGAGAAATGGATATCATGTTTTTAAAGTCTAAAATTTCACAATGCAGAGAGACATAAACATGATAGAAACGGTGTAACTGAGATACCTGTTGACAGACCACACCTGCCTGTCTTAATAGAAGCATCAAAGGACTAACCCACCTTTGGCACATCTGCCCTGTGGGCGCTGATTGATATTCACTGAATTGTGTTTACATTACTCTTATAGCTAGAAGGGATATGCATAGTTTGAGCCATGTTCAGATATGGGCAGCTGACTGACTGACTGACTGACTTTGTGGGAGTTTGGGTGGGTGTTTGTGGGAGGTTGGGTGGGGGTTTGTGGGAGTTTGGGTGGGGGTTTGTGGGAGTTTGGGTGGGGGTTTGTGGGAGGTTGGGTGGGTGTTTGTGGGGAGGAGGGAGTTAGGTGGGGGTTGTGGGAGTTGGAGTGGGGAGTTTAGTAGGAGTTTAGGTGCAAGATTGTTTGTAGGAGGTTGGGTGGAGTGTTTGTGGGAGGGATTGGGTGGGGAGTTTGTAGGAGTTTGGGTGGGAGTTGGAGTGGGGGTTTAGTAGGAGTTCTAGGTGGGGAGTTTGTGGGAGTTTAGGTGGAGTTTATTTAGGAGTTGGGTGAAGGGGTTTGTGGGAGTTTGGAGGGGGGTTTGTGGGAGATTGGGTGGGGGTTTGTGTGGGTGGGGGTTTGTGGGAGGTTGGGTGTGGGGTTTGTGAGAGATTGTGTGGGGGTTTATGGGAGATTGGGTGGGGGTTTGTGGGAGTTTGGGTGGGGGTTTGTGGGAGGGAGTTGGGTGCTTGAGAGTTTAGGTAGGGGAGTTTGTGGGAGGAGTTAGGTGTAGGAGGTGGGGGTTTGTGGGAGTTTGGGTGGGGGTTTGTGGGAGTTTGGGTGGGGGTTTGTGGGAGGTTGGGTATGGGGTTTGTGGGAGTTTGGAGGGGGGTTTGTGGTAGGATGGGTGGGGGTTTGTGGTAGGATGGGTGGGGGTTTGTGGGAGTTTGGGTGGGGGTTTGTGGGAGTTTGGAAGGGGGTTTGTGGGATATTGGGTGGGGGTTGGCAGGAGGTTGGGTGGGGGTTGACGGGAGGTTGGGTGGGGGTTGGCAGAGGTTGGGTGGGGGTTGGCAGAGGTTGGGTGGGGGTTGGCGGGGGGTTGGGTGGGGTTGGCAGAGGTTGAGTGGGGTTGGCAGAGAGGTTGGGTGGGGGTTGTCCAGAGGGATTGAGTGGGGGTTGGCCAGGGGAGGTTAGTTGGAGTGGGGTTAGCAGAGGTTGGGTGGGGTTAGCAGAGGAGGTTGGGTGGGGATTGTAGAGGTTAGGTGGGGAGTTGTGTGGAGGAGTTGGGTGGGGTTGGCAGAGGTTGGGTGGGGGTTGGCTGAGGTTGATTGGGGGTTGGCAGGAGGTTGGGTGGGGGTTGGCGGGAGGTTGGGTGGGGGTTGGCAGAGGTTGATTGGGGGTTGGCGGGAGGTTGGGTGGGGGTTGGTGGGAGGTTGGGTAGGGGTTGGCAGAGGTTGATTGGGGGTTGGCTGGGGGTTGGCGGGAGGTTGGGTGCGGAGTTGATGGATAAGAAGTGAGGAGACATGACATGGATGTAGGGGCTAATTTTGGACAGAAGGAAACGTTTGAAGGGTTGTGCTAAAGAAGGTAAATGAAGCAAGGAAAAAAGTGAAAATGGCACAGAGAGGAGAGGGAAGGGAGAGGGAGAGAGTGTTTTTGAGAGAGTGTGAGTGAGCAAGTTTATTGTAATTAAGTGAGAGTGACAGAGAGAGGGGAAAGGGAAAAGGAGGGAAAGAAGGAAGGATGATGGGAGATATTGAGGAAGATAGAGATAGGCATGGAAAGTGAAAGAGATACAGGGAGGGAAGAAGATGGAAGGAGTCAGAGAGAGGTCAGGTGGAAAGAGATGGTTTCGGATTAGGAAAGTGAAACAAGGGAAAGTGAGGGGAAAGAGGGACGGGCGATGGGAGAGAGAACACGTAGATTGATATAGATAAAGTGAAAGAGAAAAAGAGAGGGGAAAAGAGGGAAGGGGTCAGAGAAGGCCATTGGAATGATATAAAGGGAAAGTGAAACTGAGAAAGGCTGTGGAAAGAGGAAAAGGGGACAGAGAGAAGAACAGGTGGAAGAGGTGGGTGAGGGGTTGTAAAGGAAGGGAATATATGGAAGAAGATGGAGGGAGAGAAGGGAAAGGGTTTGAGGTACAGATAAATGAATAGACCAAGGGAAGAGAAATGGAAGTTACGAGGACAGAGACAGTGTTGGGCAAAGACCAACTGCTTTTTCAGTTATTTCAAAACAAAAATTCACTCAGTCATTGCTTGTTACTCCACCATAAATTATTCACCTGTGTGCGGAGGTGGCCTCATCTCCTGGATATTGACGTCAACTGTGTTATTCTTCAGTGTATCGGCTCTGCATTAGGGGTCTGTGTCATATGGCTTTGTACTGGAAGTTTTTGAATGAGCACTGTTTGAAAATAGCAACTAACAAAAGAGTTTGCAGATGTTTGTAGTACTCTTTGCAAACACATCTAGATATAATGTATCATATTTCGCATGTTTAATTTAAAATTTAATTAGTATATTTAGTGTCATATTGTGCAGAATTTTTTTATCTTTATGATAAGCACAACTTGCAATGTTATGAAACAAAGTTCAAAAACGTTAAATGCAAAAAACCACGTGCACCCACATCTGGGTGATTTTGTGCGTGCGCTGCGGGGATTTGGAGCATGTTTCATAAAATGACGTTGTGTCTAAAAGGTGAAATTACTACCGTAGATAATCTGTCGGATTCACCGCGGAATTTCCACATACACCTGTAAAAGTAACATGTTACAAATTGGTTTGTAGAAGGATGAATTAAATCAAACGTGCACCAACTGCTAGCAGCTGTCTGTCGTATATCGAGTGTGATCGATTGCACTGTAAAATCTAGGAAATTGCACTGGGAAGTGTTTTTGTTTCCAGGTAAACATAACATTGTCCACAGTTCGGTAGCATTGAGTGCTTCGTTGTGTCGGTTCATCAAGACTGATTACGCGTATTGATTCCAATGTTTTCCGGGGAGGTGGATTCTTTAACAAGACAATGTTAACCAGATTGCCGCTCGAGGAGACAAGCTCCAGACAGACCGTGGACAGGAAAGTCATTGGTTTGTCAGTAATCCAACATTTTTCACCCTTTCTTGTGCTCTTAAAGGTCAGTAGAACCATTGTTCAAAAAATTTAAGAAAATGCCACAATGTTGAACAAAAATGCACCATTAAAAAGTATGATGAATAATTGTTATTTAAAAATAAGTTTTAGTCCATAAAAATCACTGAGTAGTTGCTAACTTCTAACATAGTGAAATTGTTTACTGCTTTGCACGCATGAAAAACAGTGCTGTGGCCCACATGCTCTTACGTGAATGTTTGACGTGGAATAGAGCCTGTATATCAAATTAAATGTCAGTCTGTACAAGCGTAGATGACATGTAAAACATTATGAACAATGATACAAAACTGTAAAATTACATTTGGGCCAAAATTACAAAAAAATTCTGGCAACTAACAAAGTGGCCCGTTTGAACTGTACACTTCAGTGGCCCCTTTTAGGGAGAAAGCAACTGCCAGTATTTAAAAGAAATATTCATCTAATCAGCATCATAGATATGATCTTTTGCTAAAAAAAACAGTTTCATTGACATTTAGTTAAACGTGAACAAACAATTAAAATATTTCTTGTTTACAAAAATATTTTTGTATACTTACCTGGTAAATGCACCTTTTTCAAGTCCACTTATCTTCATGTTCACTTTCCATTCTAAATTAACTTATGTACTAATGTAAATATTACAAATATCAAAGATCTCAGTGTCACATTGACCGGCAGTTTGACTTTTAAAGATCATATTAATCGTAGTGTCTTTAAAGATTTTATAAGATGAGTGGTTTTATTAAGCGCGTTTGCACAACATTTACTGATGTACAGGCTTTGCGATCCTTGTATATATCTCTAGTCAGAAGCCAGTTGGAGTATTGCAGTGTTATCTGGAATCCCTGGCAACGTACGTTTATTGACAAAATCGAACGAGTTCAAAAGAAATTCATTATCTATGTTACAAATCCCAAATACAGTACTCCTCTGACAGTTATCTTGAGCTTTGCCATCATTTTAGATTACCATCCCTTTAATTAACATCGTAGGCAAGTTGCAGATCTTATGTTTTTACACAAGTGTGTGCACTCCCAACTAGACTCGTCGTATCTGGTAGGGGCTATCCAATTGTCCTTCACGATCTCTACGAAACTACATCCCTTTTAGAGTTTCCAATAGCAGAATCAACATTAGAAAACACTGTGTTTTGAATAGATGTATGACTACTTTCAACACATTGTATTTAAGTGATCCAACTTGTGATATATTTTCAGGAGCTGAAATCGTTAGATCTTCAATTCAAAAACTTTTCTATATATAACAGATGATTGCCTGGTATATTTGATGTTGTTATTTTGTGGTTTTTATGTCCTTATTGTTCTTATTGTTTTTATTATTATATTATTGTTTTATTATTTATATGTATTGTTTCAGTTATCAGTCCTGTTATTGGGTCCACTGAACCTGTTGGAATCTGAATAAATACAATACAATACAATACACATTATTGTGTCCACTATTTCATGGGATTGCCAACATCCTATGAACATTCAGTCTACCGATATATTCAATGTATTTTCCATTAGACGATTTCAAATGTGATCTTCTTGGTAACGTCCACTAACCTTGTCCAGCGTTCAGGAAATGCGATAGCGGTCTGACCCCACTGAGTGCCTACCTAGACGTACCATCACGTGAGCTGTACAAATGGAAAGATATTGTTTAATTTACTGTGCTGGTAATATTTCTCATACAAAGACACGATGGCGATATAACATCAGTAGATGTTGTTTGTAATTAGTATTGTCTTAATTAGTGGCAGAATTATGCGCTGTTTGTGATGCAGATAGACTAATTGAAAAGTGGTAAGGATACAAAAAATTCAGAGCCACTGATTGGTTAATATTGTATGGTATCATGCAGTGCCACATATCAACAAACTAACTTTGTGCATTTGTTTGATTATAGGGTGAGTGTAGAAAAATTTGAATTTTTTTGTGAATTTGTATATTACGTGCATGACATGACTATTTATGCACTGTGCATGATATTCATACATAACACTGCCGACTGTATTTTATGGCAATAAAACAAAACCGCTTTGCACTCACACATACTTTATGTGCGTGCGAACGCGAGCACGTAGCTACTTTTTGTGGATATTTGACGGTTGATATCTTTTCTCCTTCTGCGTCGGTGCTTTGCACTTAGCGTGTGCCATTTCCATTTTACGCCTCGCTAACTCAGTTGTCTGCCCTTTTCTTCGCGCAATACGGGCTGATATTCCTACGAGGTCGTTCTGCGAAAATAATGTGACAAAATCACAAGGGTTCATTTAATCATACTCGCAGATACGTGATTTAAATATCTCATTTGGTCGGAGGAAATCTCGCCGAGGCAATGTGCCGCTTAATATGAATGTCCCCCTTGAGGTATTGTCGAAAACTACTTTGCCTCTCTGATGTGCGCTGAGATTTCCCTGTAGGCAGAAATTATCCATTGCCAAGATTTATAGCCTCTCTATGACTCTCATGATAGCGAAGATATATGTGGTAGAATTAGGCATTGTTTCATTGCATGAAAAGCACCATTTTGACTGGTGAACTTTCTGACTTATAAGATAGTTTATTGTGTCTTTACCAGGAAGTTGGTATACACTTCGAGGGCAGTTCGATAAAAAACATCATATATATATACAAATCATAATTTATATAATATATTGTCTCAGTCCGATTATCTCAAGAATTAATGGCTCTTAATGGGTGCTATGGCCACCTCATTCGGCTCGTCCTTGCCTTGTAAGCACGCAGCAGGATCTTGAAACACTTGGACAATGGATGATCTGTATCTTTCGTAACTGATTTTGCTTGAGGCAGGACAATTCCAGCACAGATTATCGATGTAGATAAATTGACCATCTAGTCATGTTGACAATTCTCTTTCATTTTGTTTCTAGCTGTTGTCTTGAAAATATCTCTGTTTGATGTTTAGTATTTAGCTTCATCACAACATAAAGCCAAAAACACTGCTATGTGTGGTTTTTGTTCTGGAAGACAGTCCGGTTACATTATAAATAATTTGCTGTGTTCTATTAATCGATTATCTCGTATTTGGCACTATGCAGTGATACGGAATAAAAACACAGCAGTTGTTGGTGGAGTGTAGCGGCCATTGCTGTGACTGTTCCCCCCACTCAATGTGCTAAATTATATTGGGTCTATCTTACACAAGGAGCTGCTAATGACTCCAAATGACATCATATGGAATAATTAATTAATTAAGAGTTGTCTCTTGTGAAAAGGAATACGTCATTATCACTGTTTCGCTTCAATAAGTTAGGTCTGATTACCTATGTCATCAGGAAGTATTGTGTGAATGTGACCTTTGGCACTGTATGGAGTCTGGATAATGTGACGAACCCTCTATATCAATCTCACTCATTTGGTTGCAAGCACAATGCACATAGATGAAGAAGAAGAAGACGATTTATTTCACTCTATGTACATAATTATCTTGTGTTATGTCAGTTTAAATTTAAACATGTAGGCATATACACCATCTGGTGAAAATTAATAATCGCCATCTAACGTGAGACAGTGGAATCGTTCTGGGACCAAAGAAAATGGTTGTACACCACTGTACATTTATAGAGCATAGAGCATTGCAAACAGTTGTACACCAATGTACATTTATAGAGCATTGCAAACAGTTGTACACCACTGTACATTTATAGAGCATTGAGCATCGTGAACAGTTGTACACCAATGTACATTTATAGAGTATAGAGCATTGCGAACAGTTGTACACCAATGTACATTTATAGAGCATAGAGCACTGTGAACAGTTGTACACCACTGTATATTTATAGAGCATAGAGCATCGCGAACAGTTGTACACCACTGTACATTTATATAGCATTGAGCACCGTGAACAGTTGTACACCACTGTACATTTATAGAGCATAGAGCATTGTGAACAGTTGTACACCACTGTATATTTATAGAGCATAGAGCATTGTAAACAGTTGTACACCACTGTACATTTATAGAGCATCGTGAACAGTTGTACACCACTGTACATTTATAGAGTATAGAGCATTGTGAACATTTGTACACCAATGTACATTTACTTCTAAGTACTTTTTAAAGTAAAAATAACTGCAGATACTTAAAATAAATAATTATCTAAGTTGATTTTACTATCACACGTATGATCAGTTGTTAAACAAATTCCATTGACCTTTAAAGTTCAATGGTATTATATGTGATTAAGTATAACCTTTAATCTAGTCAAAACACTATACCATGTCCCAATATGTAACTTTATTTATTTATTTCTGTAGCAGACAACCAATTTCATGTATAAAAAATACACCTGTTCGTGTATATACTATTCACCTTGTTCCAGTCGAATGTACTGTTTTAATGTTACATTGTAATTTTATGGTATACGGAACCTGATTGATATAATGGTGATTGTCCAGGTGGTCCTAGACATAAGCCTCTTGGGGTTTCCAGAGGATCTTCTCGGTTGCAGTATTGTTTTGTTGTAATCCATTGTAAATATATTCAGGAATGTGTATTGTGACCGAAATAAAGTTCTATTCTATAATGTAAGAAAGGATTAAAAATGGTGCAGTTGTAGACTCATCAGAATATAATATGCCGATGATAAGTGTTTGTGGATTGGATTGTGTATACAACATACAAGATAAAAATAAGGAGTCCAATTAGTTTTGGGTCACAACGTTGTCTTTGTCTCATGACACTATAATTATAGTGTTCTTGTAGAATACCAAAGATCACTGACGAAGTGTTTAATTTTCATATGACGTCAGTAATTAGGTCTAATTTGTCGCAGCGGAAATATAACAAAGGTATGTGCCAACTCTTTGTGCAATGCGGCATCACTGACTGGGCACCATTCTATGCAATGTTAAGAGTTAAAAGTGTGTATTGCCATGTATGGTATGTATGCCTAGTATTATTATGCAACATGTATTTTGTGTTTCAGTATATAAATAAAAACGATCTCTTCATTCGTATGCAAGTCGAGTGTTGTTGTTTTGTGAAAGCACTGCGTTATCGCTCACTTGATACCATTCCCGAATTTTTGTTGTTGCCGAATTCGTTTTTTGCATAACCCGTTTAATTGCATAAATTAACTGAGCAAATGGTGTATGTGTATAGGCGGGATCGACTGTAAGCGAGCGAGATTTCTGCAGCAATTTCACTACCTCCATCTGGTTGGTTGTGTCCCGTTTATCTAAGCTTGGTCTTCTGTTTCAGACAGGTGTCACTAGATGGCGACACAAGTGAGGACACGGGAGGAATGATGGTGAAGACTGACCAAAATGGCGACGTTCCGTTTTTGGACCCGATGTGTGTAGATTATCCAGTCGTTCTTTCCGATTCTGGTATGGTCACAAAATCCCCCGAGGCATTGATAATTTCAACGATATCACAGCAGCATCATTCAGACGATGTGTTAGCGCATCTGCCGAAGATGAAACCACCTCTAAAGCACAAGAGCTCCGATTTGAGCAATGATTCTGGGCGCAGTTCTTCGGGCGATCCGTATGATTCGTTGCCACAAACCGTACTACCACCGTTTGAGTCAGAAGATGTAATGCTGGATCGGCGCCACAGCACTGCAGACAATACCGGACATCTAACAGTTCCAGGTGGCACCACATGTACCGTTACGCCGCCTGATACAACCTGTGAAAATTCTGACAGTTTACTGCGTGTCTGTGATGAATCGAACTCAAAACCTGCGAAGCACACACCGCGAATAATGTTCAGTCATTCCGTGGACCGCCTCGTGCCCAATCAACAAGCAAGCAGGGAGCGGGGGAGGTCATCGCCACGGTTACGGCGGCAACCAACGCGCGAGACGCAGCACCTGTTAATCAGTGACGGAACCGGTTTCGTACAGCTGAACCAATATAAACTGAAGGACGAAATCGGGAAGGTACGATAGTAGAAGTTAACTCAGAATGTAGTGTCTATAAATATGTATATCATAATTGTATGTATGTTAACGTTTTCCTGCTAGACGGTTGGCATCAAGTGTGTCAAACTTTCAGTGATTCATCTACTACTCCATGGAAAAATGTAACGTCTTTAATTTCTTCAAAATTCCCCATTTAGTTTAAGGGTTTTACCAACTTTTAGGGTTTGTATTGGACATTAGACAGACGTTAATCGATTCTTCATATCGTTACTAGTGTTTTTTGTGATTGTTTTAAGCTATGATTAGTCAGAGATCGATCTGGAAAAAGACATGCATGTGACCTTTGAGCACATCAGAAATTTTCTAAATTTGATGTGCCCCAAATCAGTTTATTAAAATTTAATTAATTAATTTGCATGATAGTATGATCGCATAAATAACCTGGTAAATGTGAACATTGCATTTTGTTAAATATTAGGCATGTAATCATGTTATTATTTAACTTGTTTTGAATTCTATTCAGGACTGCCTCTGCGACATATTACTACGCAGAGGCAGTCCTGAATACAAAATATATAATTATCAATATCAAAGTGCTCAGAAATGTTCAGGTTTTTTCAAAATCCGTTACAAAACTAGATACATTCTGGCTAGGTGTGTCCCATTTTTTGTGGACTGGTCATGCTACTACATTCTACAGCTCCAAGGATAGGGAGATTCTAACTGAGAAATACGATGCAGCAGTTTGTGACATTGAGGGACAACGATTCACATACGAGAGAGCACCACCTAAAAATATTCAAAGAACCATGTTGATTAAACATTAAAAAACTCATTGATACACAGATGAACAGATGTATGGAATAGCCTCACTCAGTCTGTAGTTGAGATTGAATTAGTGCAGTCTTTTAAGAGGAAATTAGATTATAAGTTTTGTTAAAATCACCCAATGAAATTAGCGCAATTAAATTATACTATACAGTAAGACTATTACATGTAAGACTAGAACATAGCATTGTCTTTTTTCCAAAGTTTATGACCAAAGGTGACGGGGGCATTTGTAATGAACGTACTATTCGTGAACCTTGGTGACGGAGGCATCATTATGCCAATGATGATGAGGAATGGTTTAATTATCGCATTGAAATATCAAATTTAGGCAAAACTATAGTTAATAACGGCAAAATCGAGGTGGGCCCGGATTATATACACGTGCCCCTAAATTTTTCTCAGATTTCCGAGATACATTTTTATATGCGTCTTTTGGGCACATGCGGCAAAACAGTAAGCAGCATTCCAGCATACAACATGTCATTGACGCGTTTCCGTGCTCCAAGGGAATCCCTGATCAATTGATGACATTTTGCAATTTCTTACAAGTCTAAAGAGTGTTTTATTAAGAAATTCAGAGAAAGAAATGTAATAAGGGATCCAACAAACTATATCTTAAATGTTTCAATGACCTCAGTATATAATCGTTTCATATGAATGATTAATAAAAAAAATTACATGGTCAACCTAAATTAATCTATATGAGTCTTATTTGGTATTTCTGGAAAGAGACACCGGCATCATATATCATGTAACATAAGACCACCAGCTAATACCAGACATTTCCTGGGTCATTAGTTGTAGGTGGGGTCAGATTACTATTTTACTACTGTGTTCATAGCAGATGAAATGAGCATGCCTTATTGAAATGGCGCCATTATTGAGGGGCATTTAGCACTGTGTAAAATGGCATTATTTATTCTAAAAATGCCATATTTGAAGACTACATCCCTTATGCTATCTACATAGTAAATACTAGTTGGCCACCCTCAAAGATGGTTACGACAACAATTTACTCAGATCATCTGCTGTGCTAATTTTATTGGTAACAAAATTGTAGGTTTTTACAAAAAGTCTCACAATTTGGCAAGGGATCAAGCTAACGACATACGCAACGCTTGTAAAATCCCACGCAACAGTCTGTTCGCAGGACAGAAAGGCAATATTCGTGTTTAATGATGGTGGTAATGGGGAAATAAATGGCGGTCTGACACGAGGTGTGGCTAAGAGTTAGGTGGGGTCCTGTTCCTGATCAAGTGTGTGAACACGTTTAAGGTTCATCTTAAAACACACTATTTTCACTTAATTGACTTAAATAATGCCTAGGCCAATTTGACACCTCGCTATTCTCCTGGATGTCACGCCTCTCCATTTTGTCCTATATAATTTGGGTGTGTGAATGATCCTAGCAGATCATAGCTGTATACAATGGGCACTCGTTAGGACATCCCAAAGTTGCTGGCTTTTAAAATAGCTTTTCCACCTTTGGTTGGCATTCCCTCCAGCCCGGGGCCCCACTATTTTTAGTTAAAATTCATCTCTATCATTGTGACTCTATGTTTCGGACATTGCATGATTTCAAACCTTACAAATCTACAAAAAGTATTATTTTCTATATTGTATGTTTACAGGCAGCTATTGTGTTTACATGTCCAAATACGTACAATCCTTCATGACGTTGTGTTTAGACACTGTGTGTCTTTCAACACCCATAAATAATTTCCAGTCCATATGTTTGGAGTCTGGACACATGTTTTGAACACAAACATTTGTGTTCTGCATGTTTTCAGACAGCTGAGAATGTTATTATTTTTGGGAGTCCGAATACATTAACAACGGATCCCATTTAACAATGGTTTTTTCTTGTTACCTCATTATTTTAGTGGAACGGTCCCCAGAACAGACGTTTTACCCTTGACATCAGGGTATAAATGAAGTTGTTATTATTGCAGGGCTCCTATGGAGTGGTGAAACTGGCATACAATGAACAAGACAACACGCATTATGTAAGTCAATGTTTTCATATGCTACTTATTTGGAAGGTCAAATAAGCCCTACATGGTGCTGGGACAATTTTTCTCCTGATATACTAACCCGTGTGTTTGAATGGAATACCTAATCCAGACTAAATCGCTTTTATAGCGGTTTTCTCTCGGCATAACTCTACTTATTCCGGACTAACTTCTCACTGTGAAAGGGCATTTAGTTATTTCCTATCCTGCACTAGTTGCAAATAGCAAATGCATGTTCTCTACATAGAACAAGCCATAAGCTGAATTATTTATTCCTATTGTTGCTGCATAGAAATGCCATAGATTTTACCAAAACTCACTCAGTCATTTTGACAAAAAGTTATTTTACCTATAGCTCCGACCTTTAAGTGGCAGACATTGTTCCTGTAACATCCGTGCCTCCAGGGCATTCGACTAATGCCCACTTGACGTAAATGAGTTAATCGCACATTTAAAATGTCAGCACAAAACTGTTCACGTCGCACGGGAAAATCCATTAACCAAATAAGTCAATTGGTGGCAGTTAGGGAGTTTTTTAAAGCCACTGCACTTCACCAAACCATGGAAACTTAAGCACTGATACATCGAATTTATACCCGTTACGCATACAGAAATACCGCAGTCAGTGATACTGCATGCCTGATTCTGTTATGACCGTGCGACGGCCACAAACATGTGACCTCGTTGGTTCTCGTCAATCCATTTACATGCCCGGCAGTTCCCGCACAGACACGTTAGTGGTCAACGAAATTGGCCGTAACTAGCGATGGGCCATCATATTGATTTCTGTCCACCCAGCCAGGCAAACACAGATGAAAGTGGTATCGTTTCAATCACCTCGAGTTTACGGAGTATCAAGTGTAAACTAACATTGATAAAGTGCAAATGGCCCATCATTTTTCTTTTACGTGAAACCACTTGTTTACGCGACGCCACTCGTTGTGTGACGCGATTTTCCCGAAGTCGACCGGTCGGGGTAAAGCGTTTAATTTGGATGCCGCTCTGGCGAGATCGGGACTAAATTTGGTGGTCACGGGAAGGTGAATCTATTCCCTGACCTCATTCGGGACATCTGTAACTTGCAGCACACTGGGGGACTTGTGATTCGTCAACATGGTCTGGGGCCCCGGGGCCCTGAACATGCACAATTTAATCAACTGGTTTACCCCCGAGGGAACATCGTGTTGCTGGATGAATAATTTGCCGATTGGGCGGGAGATTGTCTTTCTGTGATGTCACAGACTTACCATGAAATACAGATTTCTTGTAAAGAATACGGATTTTCATAATTTTTACAGGAATGCAGCCATATCCTGTTTAATTATTATGGATTTGCTTCAAACGTAAACAGTTTCATAAAATACGTCTTCTTATAGCTGTCATTAGTACATATTTTAATAACAAACATACAGCAGTGAAACGGCTAATACTAATGCTTGACGTTCTTCGATCGAAATATTTGGACGGTAAATTTTTACTTCATCAAATTAATGGTGGCAATGCTTTTAAACAATTATCTTTTTGCAAGCTTTACAACTGTGATTAATATACATGTGTATTCTGTTGTATCGTACAGTCCATCATTCCCGTCTACTTTTTGCATGTTTCTTTCTGTTTCAGGCAATGAAAATCCTTTCCAAAAAGAAGCTACTGAGGAAGGTTGGCTTTTTGAGTACGTATTGTCCCCGGCTTAATACTTCCTGTCAAATCTATGCATGTCATTATACCGACAGATTTAGTTCATATCAATCGGTGAATTGTAGTGTTATGTACATTGATTAAACATACATTATTAATTAACGAATAGCCTACAGAAAGAGTTTAAATTAATTAATTTTGTGCCTTTCGGCAGGTGTCTGTGGCCTGTTGTACGGTGTCTGTCCACGTCCTCATCATTTTATTTTCATCCTACATTATCATTTTACAATTTCTGTTTCCCGTTCATTCGTCATTTTTCTTCTTCATTCTTCTTCTCATCATCAGCTGTCATGCCTATTGCGGGTGTAGGTCATTGTGACCTATCATTTTATTCAATCACAGATGTACAGACAGTTCTGTGGTATTTCTTTCTATCCAGTCTCTTAAACCATCAAGGATGTTAACTCTCTGTTGACTTTTCCTTCTTTTCCACATTCTTTCCTGTCATCACTACTACATACATGTTTTATTTTACTTTCCTTTAGGCTTACCACATAACCTACAAATTCTCCTATTCTTCTCCTCATTTTGATCAGGATCTTTCTTTAATGTTTGCTGGTCTGAAAATATCTGTGTTACTTTTCTTTTCTGTCTGAGCATTCTTCTCATTCAGCCTAATTCTCTGTCCACATTCTACTGTCAAAACGTTCATGTTAGTCCTTAGTTTTGTCTGATTTTGTGAACTGTTTTCTTCCTGTATCTCACAATCGTAATGGTTTATTCCTTCAGTAATTTAGTTCAGTTCCTTGTCACGAGAGTTATCTTGACATCATTCCATGTGTCTTGTTTATAACAGCATTTTTTGCCATGACGATTCAAGCTTCCTACAGTACAGAAGCAAACAATTATTATTAATATTTTATAATTATATATTTGCTTATTTGTATATGTATTGGTTTTACCTGTAAGTTTTCAAAGTCCCAAAATATGCTTAGTGCTACGTGGGGAGGTTTGACCATCATCTATCGCAGGGAAAATAAATTGCTACAGTGGCACCACCTGGTGAGTGAAACATACATCAATGCAAATTGTCACTAATAGCAGTTTTAGATCATAAAAATCGCAGGTCCCGCTCCACGTACCGGTGGGGAAGAGGGGGTTGAACCAGTGCAAAATGCGTTATAACTTTTTTACCTTTGGCTGTTTTCAGGTTTGAGAAAATCCCCAAAAATGTTTGATCGAATTACATTACATTGATGGTTTGAGATGACCCCTTACTATAATAGCTTCTAACGCGATTCTTTTTTATTTTCTCTTATTTCCTCTTTTCCTCCCTCACTGCCTGCAGAATGTTTGCAGGGTTAACCATTTCATATTCATCGTTTCCCTCCCATTCATCCTTTCCCCTATCCGTTCCCCAGGAAAACCACCACCGCGGAAAGGGGCGAAGGATATGGCACATCCCCTGGAGAGAGTTCACCGAGAAATTGCAATACTAAAGAAGCTCGACCATCCGAATGTTGTCCACCTGGTGGAAGTTTTGGACGACCCCGATCAGGATAATTTGTACATGGGTGAGTGCGAAACGAAAACAACGAAACAAAATCTCACGAAAATCTTTAAAACGACCATGTCTGTGTTGTTTTCTAGAATCATCCATTTGCTGAATCAGTTGTATTTCGCCCTACTTGTTTTCTTTATTTTTTAGATGTGCTAGGGGGCCCATTGGGGCTTCATAGTTTTTTAATGTCACCACAGTTGGTTGGTCATTTTTCAATGTTCAGAATTATGCAAAAAATATTGTTTAATACAAAATGAGGGACAGACAGTTTGTACATTGGTAAATGTGAAACAAAGAAAATTGACCAGAATCTCACGAAAGTGTTTAAACCGACCATATCTATTTAATTATCTGGAATTATTTTCTCAAGCTGGAAATTTGCTGGATCAGCTGTACTTGGCCGCTCTTATACCCTGGTCACTACAAACAGCCTTCGAGCCGAGCTGGACTAGTTAATGCGCATTAACTAAGCCAGTGCAGATACCCTGTTGCATTCACACTGCAATGGCCTGAACTGGAATTAGTTCTCATCAACTAATGATTAATGACCACAACTAGCCACAAAGTAACGAGTGGGCTGGGCATTAATTATGTCAAATGATGTTAACAGCTATGGCCTAGGGCAGAGATGGTCAGCTGCAACATCTGACTTTAATCAGATCAAATTTAGTGCCACTGGACTCTGGTCCCCTTTGCCTTCACACTAGCAGTTTGAACCGGAGTAAACTAATGTGGTGCGAAAAACCTCAAGGAGGTGGATTAGTTTAAACCGGTTTAACTCACTGATCCGATTTAGATTTTGTAGTGTGAACGCTCCATGGGTGCGAAACCGGCTTCGCACCGGATTAAAACTGCTAGTGTGAACGGGGTATTATTGTCTTGATTTTATAGATGTCCTAGGGGGTCAGTCATAGATTTAATTTTATTTTTATTTCACCAGGGTTGGTTAGTTATTTTTCCGTATTCAGAATGCCCAAAATATTTGTTGGTACAAAATGGGGGTCAAATTTTGAGGCAAGTGATTAAAAGGGGGTGATATTCCAGGGCGTAGGATTTTGTGGATTGATTTCAAATCAGGCTATTTCCCAAGATTCCTTCAGAGCAACCCATTAGGAATAATGACCAGGCATAGATGCAGCTTTGTCTAGGAAAGATTTCTGGTTGTCTGTTTTTCCTCCGTACAACACTGAGCAATTCAGCTAGATATTTTATAACTATGAAATATTTGGATGTGATTGTCGTGCCAGTTTGAGGCATGTACTGGTTGACAGAGTAGACATACACAGACTTGTTTAATTTGCTTATTTACCACGAGTATGATTACAACTGACAGCCTAAATATCATGCCAGCAATTATAAACAGTGTTTAGGTACTGCTTTCGGATAAAAACGTCTGGTTTGTGGACTGCATATGTTGGTGTTTTACGTGTAACCAAGTGCATAATGCTACACAGACACCATTTGCTTACCATTGTGTATCAAAACATGTTGATTTAGTTTCATTGTCAACACATGACATAATCAACGATAAGTTGAACAATTGGCAAAAAATTCATTGAAACAATTACTGGATCATTTTAGACATTACTCTCACTAGAAACCCAAAACATTTTTGTTTGGCTTTGTTTTTTTCTACGATTGTTTGAACAATCTTGTATACATGTGGTGCGTTATATTTTTGTTTATTTTGCCTACAAATGTATGCCCCGTAAATGCATGACATTCCCTAGAACGTTGGAGTTAATTTGGGGTGATTGGCTAGATGCCAGTTGCAAGCATCGGTGCTATTGATTAGCTGATATTTTCACTTTAATGAAATCATTGAGCAAACTATTAAATTCTTTGTTTGCTCATGTAAAATTTGGCAAAAATAGGACAAAAATGTCCGACTTTCAGTATAAAGAAAAATCCTAGAAAGCAGAATATCTGTACATTCATACAACTCTGTAACTCTCATTCACTCAACCCTTGAGCGAGGTGGTCGTTGGTGTGCATGTCTGGATGAGTTGCAACCTATCTGCTGCCACCGGTCCCTATCTTGTGTTGTCTGCAGGAGATCTTTGAGCAGCAACTCAGTCCGTTCTGTGATGTTGTCGAGCCACATCTGTCTTGGTCTTCCTCTTTTTCTCCCCACTCCCCCGCTCATGGTGCCCTGGGGTATTTCTTTGGTGTTGTTATGTTTCCATACCATCACATCTTTTTTATTTAATTTTTAGGACAAATTTTTGAGGTCCAACCAAATCTATTATCCATAATTACAGTAATATTACTACAACATGAGAGCATTCACACTTTTTGGAATTTTCCCATTATAATTATCAAATAAATTTTGTCAACAATTTTCACAGACACACTCTTGTCAAACCTGACAAACTAAATGCAGATGGAATCTAAACAGAATTCACTGGTGCATCATTATGCTGTCTATATTTTGCTAGAAGTGTGATTATAGGCACTCCGTGACCTCATCATTATGACTGCTGGCTGTAATCTTTTACTACACGGTCGTTGCAGCATGCCAATTTCTGTTAACAACCGCTAAGGTGTCTCCACATTCACTTCCTTGTCTTGTCTGCACAACAACTTTTACCTTTTGGGACTAACTGCCATGCTTGACCGAAAGCGATATTAACTTTATTCTCTTGTTTAACCCATTTTGTTATTTGCTGTGCTTTCAAAATAACTAACTTCCAGTCAAAAACATTATAACTTGACAAAATACGAAGTTTGAAAATGGTAAATTTTAGTAAATAAATTTTAATTCGGTAACATGTTAAGACACAAAACATTTAATATCAATTCTAAGACACTAGTCTACAATTGAATTTGAAAACATTAATCTACACTTTCTGAAACATCCACATTAAAATTATCTAATTAATTAAATGACTAATTAAATCCTAAAAATAAAATATGTATATTATATAATAACAACTGTTACTGTTTTATACACAGTAAAATATGTATAGAATATATAATTAATTACTTAAATAAGTAATACTAACTTAGTTAAAGCATGACTTGTGTGCATACAACATTAATTAGTTAAAATAATTAATAATAATTTAATTTTTTTACACATAACTTATGTGCATTCCTGGTCCTTATTCTGCAATGATCTGTTCTATTGCAGACTTTTCCAGATCCTACAAGGCCATTGAAGTTAGCATCGGCATTCTGTAATGAGTCCGTCAGCGATCAATACATAATGACAGCTCCCCTATTCTGAAGTAGTTAAGTAATTAAATGCTTCATCTATTTACTAACATGTTATTATAACATGACATGCTCATCCAATTATTGGCTAACAGCAATTGGCATTCCCAGGGGGCGCTTCCGAGAGTTTCACCGGCATGTTTTCCGACACCTTACTAAGATGCACTTCTCGATATCAATGGCAGGATTCTGTCATTAAGAACAACATCGCAAAATGTCATCGAAATTACTCGTAAGCCAAAATGACAGGCACCAGCTGGATTTGGTGGGACGACACCTGAGTTATTGATTTTTACAGCGTGCGCATCTGCGCGACACCTTGTCTGCCTCCCTCAGGTAATTCGCACAGGTGTAGCGATAATGTCTCTCCGATGTCTTTTACCGCTAATGTGTTGACACATTTTAAGCCTGATAATTAATGTCAAAGACCATCTTGCAAGGTACTGTGAGACGGGGAGAAGAAGAAGTACACATAAAAAGGTGGGAAGACAACATCAAAGAGTGGACAGGACTGGAGTTCACCAACTCCCAGAGAGCTGTGGAAAACAGGGAAACATGGAGAGAGCTGGTTAAGAAGTCGTCAGTGGTGCCCCCACGATCCTTACGGGTTATGGGAAAGTGAAGTGACATAGTGTCAAATTTAATTTTTGCCACCCGCTGTGTGAGAGTGATCCCACAGTGTGTCGCACCCGAGGCATAATTGGTTTAATGCCACCTGTTGAGTTGCACAGGCACCAAACACCGCGGTTTTGTCTGATGCCTGATGACAGTTTGTTTTTCATCTGGTGTCCGGAGGCAAATCCGCCTTATTGATTATTAGATTGTTAGTTTTATTAGATTTTCATCTTCCACCCTTAATGGGAAGTTTCCTTTCACTGTAATCATAAAATAATATGCAATATATCTATCACAGCACATTGACCAACAAAATGTATTTTAATGAATATTTTGTTGTTGTTGAAACTTAAGTATTTAGGGAGGACACAGTTTGTTCACATGGCATTGTGCAGTTTTCAAAGGCATCGCCTTACGTCTGACTACTAATGAGGTGGATATGTGTATCACATGGTATGTCATCATGGCAACGTAGGGCCACCACCTTTCTCAGAGTTATCTGAGCTCGCTGTTTGGGGATATGAGTGACATATCGGTGATATTTCAAGCATTGAATTGTCGAATTAAAAAATTGTATCTGCTTTGTTAAAACACAGCTGGTTGGTCAGTATGTTAAAATACATTAGTTTCCAATAATCTATAACGTGATTTTACAATAAAAATAAACGGAATACCCATCCTTTTAATCTCGCACTGCTGTCTCCGTCAATCAGCTACACGCTCCGATCTCTAGATTTCAACTCATCTCCCAATCTCTCCAAATCTTGTCACACTTAGAGTGCCTGTGACATTGTTTTTGTTTTTTTGCTCATATTCCAAATGAAAAATATAAAAGTAATTAATGTGTGTTTTTGCTAATTAGATATGTAAATAGTCATATTTTAGAAAAGTGAGAGAAATCAGAGATGACGTCAGCAGGGGACAGTACTTAGTGTGTACAATGTTTGCAAAACTTTGCGTGTTTTCTGTGATTGTTCCAAGTTACGTAATCTATCTCAAACGCCCGCGTAAGTTGTTTTGTATAACGTGATTGTTTTGAGAAAACGTGCCTCCTGGGAGACATTCCCTGCTGATGTCACAAAACGGTGCGACCAAATTATCAGAACCAATTGCAAGATCACAATGAATTGTCACATTTATTGACGAATATATTGGCTCTATTAGTCAAGGCGTTCGTTTGTAATACAGTCAGGGCTGCCTACCATTACGGATTTTCCGTAATCATTACGGAAATTCACCTCAGATTACGGCATTACGGAAACTGCTGCCGTGTTATGGGAATAAAAATATCTGACTACAGAAAATGATACACATTAAAAAATTGCTAAATCTATAAATAATGCTGCTCCAAATGCACTGAAGAAACTGTCACCATTTATCAACAAATATTTAGTCAACCAGAAGTTCTATGAAGTCGGTAGTGTGATGTCATCCAATGTTGTGCATGTGTACAATGTTACAACTTCGACTGCCTGCATCCTGCTGGTGACTGCCTTGGCTCTGGGCTTATTGCCTATTACATCAGCACCTGTCAGTCAAAAAGAATTAGAGCGGAAAAAATATCAGTGTCATTAATGCGCGTCTAGACATTAATAAAATCTGCAGGTGTAGAATTATATAATGAAATAAATAAATTATGATGGCGTTAGGAAGAACCATTAAATTACGTTAAATAGTTATGGTTTTCTGAAAGTTGTGAATATAATTATAAAATATCTTAGAAGAATATAAAATGAGTAGGCCATATTATAATTGTTATAATTGCAATAGAACACTATCAAAGTTTTTTATTTGAATACAATAATTTTATATTGTAACTGACTGTTAGTGATATAATGTTTTCTGCTGTGTGTTGTAAATTTAGAAGCTCGTTGGATGATTATTTGCTATTCACTGACGCTGTCTTTCCCACGGTGATGCTCTACAGACGTAAACACTTGGGCATGTCTGGCCATGCATGCACTTTGACAGCTGTAATTAACACAATGTAACTTATCGGATGCTACAAAACAAGCATCCCTTTGAAGTACTAACCCACGACCTAACTGCAGGCAGGAGTTACAGTATAGCAACGGAAATTACGGAAATTGTTTTTGTTAGGTAGGCAGCCCTGTACAGTGAATGCAATTTATATAGCTAAAAGTTGCTTTTTTAGAAAGAATTAGGACTTGCAAGAACCGTGTCATAGGCACTTTAAATATTCTGTTGTAACAAAATGCTCACAACAGATCCATGTTTTAATGCGCAATTTGTAAATTTTGTGCAAACGGATTGTTAGAAAAGTTCTCTTGAGTGGAACAGTGGAACAGTTATGACAGCTGAGCGGCGAAAACACAATTCATGAAAAGGCGCTACCGTTAAAATCTGCAACGCGTGATATGCAGTCGTATTGATGTAAAAGGCAATTATTTGGCCAACATGAGGGTACGCACCAATGGACAGCCTAGTGGCGTTCCTAATCCGAGATCAAGCAAGATTTTGATGTGGCGGATTTGCACATGAGGCTGATTTGACAACATTAAGTATGGCCATTTTTGACGACATACACACAAGTTTCATAACACGTGACGGAGATATTTTCGCATCCTTACTAACAACATTGGCATATTTTTACCTGAGGTCACCTTGGCATTTTTTTACCTGAGGTCACCTGGATTTTTTTACCATCTGGCTTCTCACAGAATAGGTGTATATGCATATTCTTTATTCACATTTCTATGTTTGCAGAGTCCCAGAAAATGTAATTCATTTTGTAGTGGTTCAACCATCGCCCATCCCACTATTCCATGGTGCGAGACTTAAGATTTTTTGCAATCCAAAATGGCATAAAAAAAGACAGCCAATAGCTGCTGGATTCAGCTGATATGATGCAGTTGCTAAGACGTTAGTGATTACATACCACGCTGCCCTGAGTTCTGATATCCACAATTATGTCAGTGTGCATTAATACATGTTCCACTCAAAAGGTGGTGCCACTGTAGCGATTTATTCATACGAATATTGATTGATTGATGGATTATTATGAATAGCTGTGTACATGTCATCCGATTAAATTAAACATGTCAACTGCCGCAGATATGTTGCAATAGTACTGCCACCTAGCGGTCACATTTGTCGTAGAATGGCCGCCCACAAAATAATTATATGATCGATCAGACCAGAGAAGAATGGAGGAGTTGAGGGAGGAGGTTGGTGTGAAAGAATTAAGAATTTAAGAAGAAGCTGATGATGAGTCGACTAAAGTGGGCTTGGCATGTGGAGCGAATGGGAGAAGAACAGTTAGTGAAGAAAGCAGATGCCCGGAGAGTGGAAGGGAAAAGGAGGCAAGGATGACCTAGACTGTGATGGGAGGATTGGAAGGATTGGGAGAGGATTGGAGAATGAGAGTGAAAGAGGGAAAGGAGACAGTTGGTGGAGACAGCAGTGCAAGAACAGTGAGTGTGGAAAAACTAAACGAAAACAGAAATCGAAAACCAATATCCAGGCCAGTCTCACCTCGGATATGAATGGAAAAGACGAGGAGAATGATATAATTCTGTTTGGCCAAACCGATGATCGATTATAATCATTTAAGCAATTATCTGCACTACCTATGTCCATGTATCCAATACTAAAGTTGTCGAAACTGAGTGAAAGATTGGCACGTAAATCACAGTGTAGGACGTGCTGGATTAAGTGGCTCACCCGGCAGACATGATAATCTGCTTTAAATAGACAAGCTCTGAGATTCAAGCAATTATCTGCGAACCTTGTGGGGCCAACGATAATGGACAAATAACATCATATCGCCTCTGTCTTTTCCCGACGGATAAATGAAGTATCACGTCCACGTTATTGTCATTTCTGGCACGTGCACACGTACGCATGCATGCATGCACACAATTTCAGCGGTGAATAAATAAAACGTTTGTTCGTGATCTATGGGAACGGCAGTGGAAATTGCTGGAACGCGCGGATGAATTAATCACAAGTTCAGTCAGCCGAGTATTGCTATGTGAATTATTTTTTTAGGATAGCCACCAGTGGCACGGGAATGAAATTCATATTGGGGGGGGTTAATGGAGCTTCAGCACCATTGAAAAATTTTCGCCACGGTACAACCGTATATCTTCACATCTTCCTTCATCTTGTGGCTGTCTCGGCTGTGACAGGGGGGGAGTGCTGTTGGACATTTTTCGCCGCTGCGCCACGGTATCTTCAGTTTCTCCGCTGTCTTGGCTGTGAACTCATGACATCCGAACACGGGGGAGGACAGTGCTGTTGAAAGTTAATTTTTTACGACGCGCCACAACTGTCAGTTCACCTCCGGTTTCTGTCCGCTGTCTCAGCTGAAATTATGAATTCCGAAGACAGGCGGGGGACCAAAAACCATATGTCTGCACCGCCTATTACTGGGAGGGGGGCAGAAAACCATGTCTGCCCTTCAATTGCACAAACCTTTCACATTCGACAAAAATACACATTAATCGTCTCATAAAATTTACATTTCCACCCGCCATTGACGCTCGCCACAAAAACAAACATTCACGCTCACATTTAATGGGGGGCAGAACCATATATCTGTCCCCTGGAGAAATTCCAGGGGGGCAGCTTCCCCCTGCCGCCCTGTTCCCGAGCCTATGATAGCCACTGCTCGAAAATGTCGTAGGCCACATCTCTGTTAATACGGAACATATTTTAACAAGATTTAGAGTACTAGTTAGTTAAATGAATAATAAATAATCTGTGGAAGTTGGGATAATTCGCTTCTAGCGTGACTTCCTCAAAAATTATTCTGAGCTAACAACTGTGTGGTCATGTAACTGTTGAGATTCATTAGTGCTCCTTCAAGAGATCAGATGGTAATTGAGCGTGGTTATCTTACTTCATTAATCAATGACTATTGTGAGATGGAACTTTTGATTTGAGTGCACTTATCACCCACACAATCACGTACCCGTTGATAATAACACATAGACATTATGGTCTCGCCAGTTAAAGCGACCTAGTCTAACCTTCAAAGAGTCATTCCAGGAATCTCTGCCACAGCTGTCTTTTCTATTTTGAATGTTTCGTACACAATTTGAATGTTTTTGTGGGTGCAACATTCAAATAGTGGACACAAGTTGATTTGTTAAATGCGGTTTTTACAGCAATGGAATTTGGTGGACAATGGTATCTCACAATTAAGGTCAGCCTAGGGACTGGCCCAAACTGACCTCTGTAGCAAGATGACTGTATTAATGGGATTATACATTTCCTATAATTTGCTATTACGGAAATAATTTGGGACTGTCTTAGGGTGACCTTAATTGTGAGGTGACTGTATTACTGAGGTGGTCGTAAAGTGCGGTTCGACTGTACCTTTAACGTATTCATAATAAAGGAAAACCAGATACGGTCGGTTTAAATAATCACGTATCACCGCAAGCAACCGTTATTGTTGATATAATGTTTACTAGTTTTAGTCGTAATGTTTCTAATGTTTTTGCCTCTAACAACATAACCCTACCTTAGTTACCTTGTTAACTGAATTGTCTGATTATCTTATCTAATTAAATCGCACCATTGTATGTGTATCTCCTCCCAAGTACCTTGGTTCAACTGCCTGTTTCTATGTATGTTCGCTTCCTTAGACCAGTGGCCTCTGATCTACCAACTGATGATGTATTTATAAAACCACAAAGATAGTTATTAAGAGTTATTTTTTAATGGACAGATTGAGTGGTCATGCATTCCCCAAGTGGCACCACATGTTCAAATACTGTAAATTTTGTGATAAGTGCTTCCCTTGCTGCTCTACTCCATGCTAGTTTTAATAATTCAAGATGTACTAATTCACCTTCTACTTTCGTTTTCAGTCTTCGAGTACCTTGAAAAAGGGTAAGTCTCATTTTGGTTTTGTAATCAGTTTAATTTGTTTTATTATCAGATATTAACGAGAAGCACATGGACAAATGTGTTTACCCGTGTTATTTTTAAACTGGCAGCTTACTACTAATGGAGAATATAACAAACGTAACGATTTATGGTAATATTATCTGGTATTAAATGCCCACTAGGTTGTGCTCCAAATACGCTGATTTATAAAAAATATTTCTCTGATGTTCTACCTGTTGCATTTAATTTCTTTAAAATCCGTCTGCATTCGTCAAGAGGAATAGGATTTGAATACAGGAAATATTTCTAGAAACAATATAGCTTTGCAGTTGAGTGGCAGTTTTGTATCATAATCTGTTTTTCTCCAGTGAATAATTCTAAAAACACTACTGCACAGGTTATGTAGTTGTTTTCACAAAAATAATATACATTGTAGTGATTATTAATATAAAGATGAATCTTGTCTTTTACAAATAAAATGTTAAACATTTCAGATACCTCTATTTGGGAATATGTATAAAATACGTGTAATAAAGTTGCTAATGATGACGTATTGATAATGCTAAAAGATTGATATAATTATAATCTTTTATGTAAAATAGGTATAAGTATGAAATATTGATAATCATAAAATTGTGATATTTATATTAAAAATATTACTCATTATTAAGACAGTAATAATAAAAACATTGGTCACTATAATATTGTAATAACTGTAAAATATTAATAATTATAAAATATGCAAACTTTTTACACCAACATGTCACACAAAGGGTTTTCCTGGCATACTTTACAAGATGCTCCTGTTCCCCCCCTGCAGCCCTGTGATGTCGATACCATCAGAAACACCATTGAGTGAAGAGAAAGCAAACGAGTACTTCTGTGACATGGTGCTCGGCATGGAATACCGTGAGTATTGCCATAATTCTTTCCTATTCTCCCCCCCCCCCCGATCCCTTATGGATTTAAATAGAACAAAAAATTGTTTACATCAAATTGTCAGCGGATGAGAAATTGGATATCTAAACTGATCGCATTGCGGGGAATAGATACATGTTAGCGTTATGTGTGTGTCAATTTATTTTGTGTGTGGGTTTTATCCCTCGGGATTGGGAGACGAGGAAAGGGGTAAGATGAGGAAAGGAACAGTAATTATGACCGGGCTCAATCCAGATATATTTAATCCGAACAACTGCTGGTAATGGAGATGGGAATCTATCAATCTCCTAGGATTAGACAATATACCAAGTCATTAATTAGAACATCTGAGTACGATACTTAGAAAAAGCATTACCACTAAAACTTAAATTTTGGTTCGTGTGAATCAGTAACCACCTAAATGATAATCTGGTAAAATATGACCTACTGAGTAGTCATAACCACCAAATGTTATGACTACAGTAGATGGACCTGCTAATTCCTCTTGCAGCAAAACAGTTGTTTTGCATATATAGATATCATCGGGATTTCCTAGTAATCGCAGTGAACCTTAATCACTACACCCACACAAGTGCGTATCCACATTGGCAGAGGGGTCATTAGATCCAATAGTTCCTGTCCTGATTATGGGACATTCACAATTCACATTATTTACGTAGTCATACACAGAACATACAAATTCTGAGATCTCCTTCCCCGCTGAAGTAGTGCATTCTAAATTAAACTACCATTTCAATTGTTTTAAGAAAGTTAATGTACAACATAAACAATAACAATTATTTCCTTATTTCATCAAGCTTATTACCATATACGTCGTTTTGACATTGGATATGGCATTCGATAAATTACGCTTTTGCAAATTACCAGTCACCATGTCGCGCCAGCGGAACAATAAACATTTGGTCCGCGGGTATAATTTTTGTCTATTTTCTGTGTTATCTTAGAATATTTACCGAGGGTATGTGAAAAAAATGTATATATGGAGATGAGAAAAGTGTTGTAGTAAGTGTACGGGACATGTTGATTTACTGGAAATTTGTATTTCTATATTATAGAACAGTCCGTTCTCTGTTTGTTTGTGCCCCCAAATCTCCGTCAGTTTTGTATGTATCGGGTTGAAATTTTGCATGTGATCTACCTGGCCCACTGAGATGGTTTGTAGACTTAGACATTTTTGAAATTCGTCTGGAGGGGTGGAGAACTTGGGGGGCCCAATATTTCGAAAGGCTGTATGTGGAGTTCCAGCTGCGGAATTTAATGTTTTTCTATTCATTGTAAAGATAATTATGCCATCTACAAATATGTCGCTGGATGTATATATAAATTTTGAATAGTTTTTAAGTTATTGACATTTGAAAATCCTCAGCGCTTAACATGCACCAAGTCTACCTGTCTTTGGTTACGTCCACACTCTTAAGCGCCCTCTTTCGCATTTCATATATTTCCTACAGATGGAGCTATGTGTCATTTTGTCATTTAGCATTGAAATTATTGCCTGTCAGGTTAGTGTATCAAAAGTTATATTGGATAACTAGGAATTCAACATATCTGTATTATAAAACAGTTCGTTCTTTTGTTTGTGCACCCACATCTCCATTAGGTTTGCATGTATCAGGGGGTAAATTTCAACCCAGCATCCGCTGTTGCTGGCTACGTCAGTTATACGGGTGAGCGATTGAGATTGACATTTCTGGCAAAAGGTTATCCTAACAACTAGGCCAGTGACCAGATACAATTTATTAATGCGGGTAGGCTGGAAACATGTGGGATGGGTTTGGGGTGTCTGGTACATATGACTGCCATTCCCCCCCCCGGGCAACGCCAGGTAACTCAGCTAGTTAAAGATAAATGGTCTCAGAATGCAACTCTAAAAGGTCAGTCATTTGCCAGATTGAAATGTTGTACGTCACTATGCAACAGCGCTATGACACAGCACACGTAAATGACACATATCACTCATATTAGTCCCACCCACAAATGATTAAAAAATAACTAATGCATCCTAATTCAAGCCAGGGGTGGTAGCTTGACAACTACCCCTAGCATATATCCTAGGCAATGTAAGGAAGTTGGGTGAATCAAACCAGTGGTTGACTCCGCAGGTCGCGACAGTAACACCCGTAAGAATGTTCAGTGCAGATAAAGCTAGTGACTTCAGGTAATCCCAATCTGATTACTCATTTGACCATTCTCTCCAGCGGCTGAGCGGCGTTGTGTATTCGAATAATTACTTCTTCTTCCCAAACATTACATGTAACATGAGCCACGATTGGTTGGAACAAAAATGAGCCGAATCACGGTTGCTGACGATAGTATTGGCTGAGCTTAACTGCAGCATTTCGCAGGGTGACCTGTCAGGGGGTATCGAGACTGATGCAATCAGCAGCGCCCCCTGGTGCATAAGGATGAACTGACATGGCGCTGGCTGCAATATCAGACCAAGAGTTTGAGAAGTGGTGCTGTTTTGTTGATATATAACGGCAAGCTATTCTGGCGTTATTTTTAGCAGTTGGCCGATTACACAACACCTGAAATGGACTGAAATAATACCATTAACATCGTCAATTGGTACTACAAACAGATTGTTACATAAGTTGTTTTTCGTGTGAAATATTTATATTATTGAATAATAACACATGATGCAAATGGCACTACAAAAACACTCAAAATGTTTCACAAATCTGTTTCTTTTCCTGAAGAACAACTGTTGTAGATGATTGTTTCAGATTTGTTACAGTCACTAATGTTTTTCTTTTTCTTTGCAGTACATTACCAGAAGATTATCCACCGAGATATAAAACCATCAAATTTGCTCCTCGATGAAGCAGGTCACATCAGGGTAATTAAATTAATTAATATTCATATTTTTTAACAAATAATTTGAGAGAAAATGTCCTGGAATGTTGCACATGTATTCTGGTCTTTGACTTTGTGAAAACAAACTGTTTGTTCGTTTATGCCATTAGTCATAAGTGCAGATGATTGTTATTAAATACTGGTAAAGGAACAAATTGATGATCGTAAAATATACCATCAACGGTTTATATTCAATATATATATTATTCTGTGAAAACTTGACTTTAATTTTGTAAAATTAAAATCTTGTTAAGTTTATTTTATGAGTGCCTTGTTCTATAATATGGAGTACTGCAAAATTCCTTCAGAAATGTTTACCCCTGGTGGTAAGTAAATTATAGACTTTTGACTAATGCTTATTGTCTGCAACATGATATCAAATAGTCAACTAGAAAAGGATTAAGTGGAGTTTTGAATTATTTAATTTTGAAGATATGTTAACATAAATTATCGCGCAAACAATAATTTAATTCACTTTGATATATATTATCAGAATCGAAATCTTTGTGTCTCATCGACACCAATAATTGTGAGTATGTGTTGTTGCTGGTTAATGTCATGTGACAAAATGCAATATTGTTACCAACTGTGTTTTTTAGATTGCTGATTTTGGTGTCAGTGATGAGTTTGAAGGTCGTGACGCATTACTGACAAATTCGGCAGGAACGCCTGCATTCTCGGCTCCCGAAACACTCAAAGACAAGAACGAACACTTCAGTGGCAAGGTGAGAATCTGTATATTAATATGCTAACTTTGGATCATAGTAACTGCATCTCCTCTGAGGCGCGAATAACCACTTGCAATTCATTCATTTCCTTGGAACATTGGCTGATGATCTACCAATTAACAGGTGGTATTTAAGAAAACACTAACGTGGATATTTAGAGTTATTTTCCCTTTTTCAGTAGATAAATTGATTTGTTAGACATTCACTAGAGGGCAGCACTAACAGTTGCCCTTGGTTTGTTGGTCAATAATAATATAATATTATTGTGCCATGTCATCTACATTCTAAGTGGCTCAAATCATCAGTGTTTCGTTTCAAAAACAAACATGCTCACCTAAAGTCACCTGAAACTGTAGCTACCTTTGTAACAAAATGGAAGAATTCCTTTAATAACCGTTCCATTGACCATTAAAGATTCTTGTTTGTTGCTTAAGAGAGAGTTCGGGTTACTTTTGATTTAGGTGCGTAGATTGATCACAATTACAGGGTGGCTGTATTACAGGGGTGACCATAAAGCAAGCTTTTACTGTACTGTATTCTGATCGATTTATACGTATGTACAACGTATGTACACCTACGTGTATCTGAGTATGAGTTGATTTATACGTATGTACACCTACGTGTATCTGAGTATGAGTTGATTTATACGTATGTACAACGTATGTCCACCTACGTGTATCTGAGTATGAGTTGATTTATACGTATGTACAATGTATGAACACCTACGTGTATCTGAGTATGAGTTGATTTATACGTATGTACAACGTATGTACACCTACGTGTATCTGAGTATGAGTTGATTTATACGTATGTACAACGTATGTACACCTACGTGTATCTGAGTATGAGTTGATTTATACGTATGTACAATGTATGTCCACCTACGTGTATCTGAGTATGAGTTGATTTATACGTATGTACACCTACGTGTATCTGAGTATGAGTTGATTTATACGTATGTACAACGTATGTCCACCTACGTGTATCTGAGTATGAGTTGATTTATACGTATGTACAATGTATGAACACCTACGTGTATCTGAGTATGAGTTGATTTATACGTATGTACAACGTATGTACACCTACGTGTATCTGAGTATGAGTTGATTTATACGTATGTACAACGTATGTACACCTACGTGTATCTGAGTATGAGTTGATTTATACGTATGTACAACATATGTCCACCTACGTGTATCTGAGTATGAGTTGATTTGTACGTATGTACACCTACGTGTATCTGAGTATGAGTTGATTTATACGTATGTACAACGTATGTACACCTACGTGTATCTGCGTATGAGTTGATTTATACGTATGTACACCTACATGTATCTGAGTATGAGTTGATTTATACGTATGTACAACGTATGTACACCTACGTGTATCTGAGTATGAGTTGATTTATACGTATGTACAACATATGTCCACCTACGTGTATCTGAGTATGAGTTGATTTGTACGTATGTACACCTACGTGTATCTGAGTATGAGTTGATTTATACGTATGTACAACGTATGTACACCTACGTGTATCTGAGTATGAGTTGATTTATACGTATGTACACCTACATGTATCTGAGTATGAGTTGATTTATACGTATGTACAACGTATGTACACCTACGTGTATCTGAGTATGAGTTGATTTATACGTATGTACAACGTATGTACACCTACGTGTATCTGAGTATGAGTTGATTTATACGTATGTACAACATATGTCCACCTACGTGTATCTGAGTATGAGTTGATTTGTACGTATGTACACCTACGTGTATCTGAGTATGAGTTGATTTATACGTATGTACAACGTATGTACACCTACGTGTATCTGAGTATGAGTTGATTTATACGTATGTACACCTACATGTATCTGAGTATGAGTTGATTTATACGTATGTACAACGTATGTACACCTACGTGTATCTGAGTATGAGTTGATTTATACGTATGTACACCTAAATGTATCTGAGTATGAGTTGATTTATACATATGTACACCTACGTGTATCTGAGTATGAGTTGATTTATACGTATGTACACCTACGTGTATCTGAGTATGAGTTGATTTATATGTATGTACACCTACGTGTATCTGAGTATGAGTTGATTTATATGTATGTACACCTACGTGTATCTGAGTATGAGTTGATTTATACGTATGTACACCTACGTGTATCTGAGTATGTGTTGATTTATACATATGTACACCTGCGTGTATCTGAGTATGAGTTGATTTATACGTATGTACACCTATGTGTATCTGAGTATGAGTTGATTTATACGTATGTACACCTACGTGTATCTGAGTATGAGTTGACATTTAAATAAAATTATTACTTGCCGGGTGTATTTCAGGCGTTGGACATTTGGGCAATGGGAATCACGTTATACTGCTTCTTGTTTGGCCAGGTAAGTGAGCCGAGGTCTCTTTGCTAACAGCCAGGGAGCATACATTTGTGTTAAGAAATTCTACAGGAAATATCGTTATTCCCAGTTCAGTGTTTCTCAACCTTTAATAACTAATTAATGTTGGCGTTTGTACATTTGTTTAAACACCACTGAATGGATTTTGTCCAGATTTAAGCACGATATAAAAGGACTGATAAGTGGACCCTCATAAAAGAACTGGAAAGAAAACTAGACGGGAGTTACAGCAGAATGTTAAAGAAGTGCTTAAACGTCTACTGGATAAAAGTAAGCTTACAAACAAAGAACTTTGATGGTGGATTGTTCTTATGACCTCATTATCTGAGTGAGATGCCCCCCCCCCCCGTTGTTCTTCCATTGCTATAATTTTTGGGGCATTGTGAAATTCTGGGACCACCCCTTAATGGTGTTGGTGTCTCTCTTGCAGTGTCCGTTCATGGACGACTATATCCTCGGACTACACAAGAAGATCCTCACAGACGATGTTTCCTTCCCTCCTCTGTAAGTTCTTACACCTTTTGAGATTGCCCCTTATATGTATATTAATAGGCTAACTGTGGGTCATTGTAAGGGTATCTCCTCCCAGGTTCATTCCCATGTCTATGTTCATTCGCTAACATGTTAACGCATGCAAAAATGGATAGTAACGATATAAACATGGTTATCATCAAAAAAGTTTTACAACCCATCACTAGACCATTAACAAATCAACTGAAACTGGAATTTCTCCTTCCAGCATGAAATTAGTAAAAATTATTCCAATATTTAAAAATGGCTCAAGAGCAGAATTCAATAATTATAGACCAATATCTCTGTTATGCCAGTTCTCAGAAATACTTGAACAATTGTATAGTAACAGACTTGACCAATTTATAGAAAATAACAATGTCCTATCAAAGAGCCAATATAGCTTTCGACCATCAATGTCCACTTCACATGTATTACTTGATTTGGTGGAAGAAATTAGTACATCAATAGATAAAATGATGTCTTCATTGATTTTAAAAAGGCATTTGACACAGTAAATCATTCTATACTAATAGAAAAACTGAAATTCTATGGTGTCCGTGGTATAGCAGAAAAATGGATTGAAAGTTATTTACATGACAGAAAACAGTTTGTAAAGATAGGCGACCATTGTTCTAGCCTCTTAGGCACTTCATGTGGTGTACCACAGGGGTCTGTATTAGGGCCTAAACTCTTTATCTTGTATATAAATGATATATGCAATGTGTCTCAATTACTGAAATTTGTGTTGTTTGCTGATGACACTAACATATTGTACTCTGATGAAAATATACTCAATCTTACAAGGGTTGTAAATCGTGAACTGGATAAACTGTATACATGGTTCACTGTAAATAAACTGTCACTCAATGTATCAAAAACAAATTACATAATCTTTGGTAACTGTAAATTAAATTGTGACCTAGATATTAGAATTCACAATAATCAAATTGCCAGGGTTAATAAGACAAAAATTTTTGGAGTTTTGATTGACGAAAAGCTGGATTGGAAAAAAGCATATAATTTGTGTCAAGACTAACCTTTCTAGAATAGTTGGAGTTATGTACAGGGCAAGTCTAGTCCTAGAAACCAAAAGCCTATTTACACTATATTATTCACTGTTTTTACCAATACTTACTTATTGCTGTGAAATTTGGGGAACCACATATAGTACCACTGTATACTGTATTACTATACTTCAAAAAAGGGTGGTTAGATTAATGTATGGTGTCAACAGATTGTAGATTTGAAGATGCAGTCAATTCTGTTCAAGAGCTTTAACAATATGCCAATACCTACCAATGTGCAAAGCCTGTTTACCAAAAACACTACATTACATTCTTCTCGATTAGAATGTCAATATGTACGTCAATGTGTGAGAACTAATGTCAAATCACGGTGTCTATCAATTTACGGTGTAAACATTTGGAATTCATTACCTATCAACATTGCAAAAGTGCCAAATTTCTGCTCATTTGTTAATCAGTTAAAAACTAATATGATTAGCAAATATGATATTACTGTATGATTTTCTGGTGTAACAGTTTACATACACAGTATCATTCTGATACAGTTATGTATGCGAAACTCTCCATTATTAGTATTACACTTACTATTACTGTATTGCTTAGTAGTATAGCTAAAATGACTTATGTTACAGTTGACTGACATAAACACTAACAGTTGTATATGCGTTATCACAATGATTCATCTACGAAACAATGTAATAGAGGTATACGAATATATAAGATAATTCTTCAGTATACCCCTTTTTCTAACACTAAACTATCTCTGTTACGATAATCTGTATTATATGTGTTGGAAAATAAACATATTGATTGATTGATTGATTGCTTCCTTGAATCCTTGGACCATCAGCTTCTGATCTACCAAGAGTTGATACATTTCAGAAAACACAATGATAGTTATTTAGACTTATTAAATTTTTCATTCGATAAATTGAATGATGAAACTTTCAGCAGAGGGTGCTCACCCACTGTGGCGTCATGTTTGATTCACTGGGAAATTTGTATTGGCTGCATGCAACGCCGTAATTGGCGACAGCAGAGAATGAAAATGGTCTGCGAGAATTAATTTAAGATCAAAATATTGTGAGTTTGTTGCTCCAAAGATAGGTGGAAGTAAAATTATGTTATTTTTCCAGAACTGAGACGAGTGACTTGGTGAAGGATCTCATCTTAAGAATGCTGGATAAACATCCAGAGAAACGGTTGACATTGCCGGAGATCAAGGTCAGTCTAATTTCGGTTTCAGCAGTTGGCAACAAGTTGTACATTTGGATGTTTGCAGGTGAAATTCAGGTTCTGATGCATCTCAGACAATTACACCACGGCTTACCAAAAAAATATTATTTAATGTTTTAAAAAGTATTTTGGCACTTAAAATATGTTATGCATTAGCTTACCAAATATATTGACGCATTTATTCTACATATATTTTGATTATTAGTGTTTGTGAAGTGCTATGATTGCTAATCTGTTACCTAAAAGCGCAATGTAAAGTAAAAAAAGATAAAGTAAGTACCCAATATCTAGCTGTCAATAAATACCAAAAAGAAACTGTTTTATTGGTCTGAAAAATCGTTTTTAAATTGTGGCAAAAAACAAGAAAACATTCCAATGCTAAAAAAATAGTTCCCTCCAGGAAAAGATGCTATCCAATAAAAATTAAACGTCCTTGTTTTGAGGTGACCCCTAAGAGACAGTTGTGTCATCATCGTTTATGTGAATAGGAGCATCCATGGGTGACGTGTAGTGACACAATGCCGCTACCATCAGAGTGTGAAAACTGCTGTTTGGTGACTGTCACCGATGAAGATGTCGACAACTGCGTAAGGATTGTGCCTAAACTCGAGACTGTTGTAAGTATCTCAAACTCAATATATTTCCATTTTGGTTGTTTTCAATGGATTACTTGTAATAATATAGAGTTAACATAAAATGTTCACTTTTAATTTTTTTTCCTGGTATTTGAATTAGATTAATATCCTATTTTAGCCTCTTATATTTGATATCACCATATGATTTTGTGTAGGTTACATAAATGACGTATTTATTTATCTAATATATAGATATATTGGTATATATATATGTACATATTAGAATAAAAATATTATGTATAAAAGACGGACACAGTTACAACACCTAAACAAATTGCGTGGTTAATTTTTGTTGCAGATTATGGTGAAGAAGATTTTACGAAATCGTTCCTTCAAGAACCCGTTTGGCCGTGACCGCAAGTTATCAGCGCTGAATCGAGAAGAGTTCCAACTACGCGGTCGCTCAATCTCGGCACCCGGATCATACGATATTCTCGCTGACAGGTGAGGAACATATTCAGATGTCTACAAGATTTAGCAAGGTTTCAAGACATGATTCAACAACATGACTTAACAACAAGGTTTAACAACGAGTGTTGACAACAGTATTTAACAATGAGCGTTAACAATGATGTTTACAACAATCTTTAACAGTGAGCTTTAACAATGAGATTAAACAGTGTTTAGCAATGAGGTTTAACATTGAGGTTAAATCAACAACAACCCCATTTACAGTAAATATTTACCCTGTCATGGATCCATTGAACTGGTGATCTCTGTTTGTCCTCTGACATAAAACAGGTGTGTGTTTGACAGGATATATCGGGCTGTTTGGAGTGTAACCACTTAAGACAAAACACTTGCTTTTTTATGTGGTTCCACTCATTTGATTCTTGCTCTTAGCAGTACAGAACACTCTTTTTATTTGCTGAAACCAAAGTCTAGCATTTGTTGCAGCTATGTGTCTGTTTGACTGTATTTGCAGTCCACTGTTTTGACAGTCTGTCTTCACTAATTCGTTGTATGTGTCCTGCCCATCTCATTCTGGTTCCAACTACTTTCATCTTTATGTGTTTTTCAATGCCAATCTCTTCTCTCCGTTCCGTCGTCGTCCTTCCATCCTCTCGCATTACTCGACATATTCTTCTGACCCAGTCGTTCTCTGCTACTTGTGGCTTCTCCTCCTGTCTCTCTGTCAGTGGCAGTGTTCCCAACCCATATATATACAGGCTGGTACAACGCAGGCTTCCAAAATTTTTCATTTCAGTTGTTTCTTCAGTTTTCTGTCCCACATAATGCTTTCTACCCTCTTCCATGCTGCTGCTCCTGCTTGCACCCTCCTCTGCATTTATTTACCACATCCACCATCCTCACACACTGTACCGCTCAAGTATACAAAGCTTACAAAGAGATATTTCTTGTTTCTTTTGCAGGAAGCTGTCGTTACCGCTAATCACAAAAGACTAGGGGGCACTGTGTGCACTGATCGGTCCTACTGGTGCTACATTATATCAACTTGGAGCCGTTAACACTGACTCATGTGCAGTTTCAATTGAATGTACATCTGTATATAATTGTACAACAGTGATATGTGTGATACAGTGAAAAACACCAACGTTGTCGGTTGTGGTCACGGCAGATATGTGTCGTTCTTGCAAAGTCGGTCGTAAACAATTTACATAGTTTATTTTCGACAATCATTTAACGTCGGTTTCAATACAGAGGTTTTGCACAGCATTTGTTTAATGTCTGTGTCTTTCTTAGTTTTTAATACTTAACTGAATTTATGACCCACCCATCTGGGTAATGGGGGAATGATCTATGTTGCTCTGTATATACTGGGTATTTCTTATGTTATACATCTACAGTTTTATTACTAATGGTAAATGCATTACATTTCTTTGTACTTTACAAACTGATGAAAACATTCTGGAATCACAGTTGACATGATGAAATGGGTAGTAAACGCGGTGCCACATACCGGTAATTGTAACATATTTAACAGGATTGTTAATACAAGAAGCACCAGAGAGTATAACAAATTATAGATAAGAAAGAAGTTGGCTTATGAAGATTTCGGCAACTTTTCATCTCTTTGTGGATACCCAAGCAGAGATCTGTCGGTACTGTTTAGTGTATTTTGAATTTCTTTATGTTCAAGACTCAACACCAAGTGTCTGATTTTAATTGAAGTGCATATGATTAATATTTATGTTTTATATATCAAGGTATATGTAACCAGAGTTGAAAATTTATTTATTTTTTATAAACAGAAATGCAATCCATTGTACATTATAACATTTTAAAGTAAAATAGTTACAAACATTGTTATTTGGTCTATTCTAAATTACATAATGTTATTCATACACACTATTAGTAAACACCCAAAAAGAGCTAGCTGTTAAATACCTATCTTTTCAGCCTTTCACATTTTCATTTCATACTTCATAACTTTAAGCTTCAATAGAATTTAAATAAAAAAAATGGTGCCATAATTATAATTAAACCGACCTTGATTGTTCCATTCCCGGGGGGGTAATCATTAGCAGGAAGTATTGCATGAGTTGTAATTAGGCCCGGATGCGCCCACCTGCAACAGATTTGTTTATAACTTGATTTCACTTGGTTTGTATACGTTTTGCATAATCACCATTCACATTGCTAACGATGTTTTTAGTTTGTTTTGTCATTAACATATTTATTCTAGTATTAAGAAAATATGATTAATAGTTATTAATCAATAAGGAACAAACAAGGCGGCTTTAAGTGCCAGTTGAATTTAATAATTTGTTTTACCAGATATTTACAAGTTTTAAGCACCTCTTTTCAATGTTGTAAAGACGCTTGAAAGTGTTATTATAAATCAATAAATTGGTATAATCTTTGGGTCATACTTAAATGTCATTGTGGGATGTGGTGTCATAATTCCTATATAATTTTAATTCATATATTCACCATAAAAGTGCAGGTTTGCTATGTGAACTGAAGCGATAATCGGTGATTTTAAGGAAATTGTCTGCAAATGCACTGCCATCTTAATTGTATATAATGTTTTAATAATTCTGCTGTTGTGACATGTAAATAGTTTATGGTGGTGTTATGGCATGAGGTTTTATGGTCAGAAATGCCTGGTATCACAGTTATAAATACACTGAGTACAATGTCTATCATTGCTAACAGACAATGGCCGGTTTATGGCCATCTCAAAAGCTGTTGTATACATTTTTACCAGTAAACTTTTTAAAGATTTTTTTCTCGTTCTTCATCGTAGTCTGCAGATATTTATGTAGCGGAGAATGTCAACAACAGATATGTTTTACTTCATCAAATTTCTTGATAATTCTGATTTTATATACCCAAATTATTGTATTATACAATGTTCAGGGATCCGATTCTCATGTAATTTTCTTCGTCTGTAAATATTGAGAATATAATTCAGGATCACAGCTTGAAATAGTTTAATTAATTTTTCATCAGGTAATTATTATTACATTGTGTGCATTTGTTTATGATATTATGGATACTGTTTGGTGTCTTCTGTTTTTTGGTATATGGTATTTTGACATTTGTCCACTTTTATCAGTGCTGTGTAATGGATAATTGTGGACAAGTTAATTAAGTACGATAACACAACACTGGTCACGTTCTGTTATGTGGTGTGACCAAATTATAAACAAAACTACGCCAATGGTGACTGACTCAATTAATAGTAATTTTGTATAATTAATTGAGACTATATTTTGACAATAAATCTCTTGCACAAACGTAGTTCATGTTAATGTTGTGCTTGTGGATGCTTAAGACACTGTAACAGTGTATATGTGACCCATCACAGTGAACCGGGTATTAAGTGACACACGCCTATTTTGCACGCAAGCTAAAAATAGCTATCTAAGTCATGCTCCATCAGTTTTGTGATTTTGGCAGAAATCGATAACTTGTAATATCATTTATCAATTTCCAGTTTATTAACTAATAAAATACCTGAATTTACGAACCCGTATATTAAAACACAAGATAATATGAGTCCAAGTGTCCACGTTTCCCAAAAAAAGCTGTTTAAAGTTTATTTCAATTTTAGCATTAAATCAAAACCTATTGAAGATATTCAGGGCAAATTCATATATTGGGTGGTCTGAGCCGAAACTTCAGCACGACTGCTACCAACTGTCGGATCATGACATTGGAAGACGGCGGGTGGGAGGTGTTGTTGAAAGTGTTTCGCCACTGCGCCACCGTCAGTTTCAGCTTCTCCGCTGTCTCTTGGCTCCACTGATGACATCGGAAGACGGGAGAAGGGTGCTTTTGAACATTTTTATACCACCGTGCCGCCATAACTTCAGCACTTCAGCTTCTTCTAACCTAAACGGGCACATTTCAAAGGTCTAGTGACATTTCATTTTAAAGCACAAAGGTACACAAAAATTCATTTTTCAAGTTTGCGACTTAATACCCATTTTGCTGTGGCAAGCCACATATAAGCGTTGGGAACCCAGGTTTGATGATTTGCGTCGTGACTTGTAGCCCTGCAAAAGCTCTGTCAGGCCATCAGAAATGGATGACAAACACATGTAGCGTTTAGACATTGCATTGTATATTTTGTTTCAAAGAACGTAAGGCAAAGTTCCCTTCAAAAAGTTGTCACTTCAAAAACTTTGCCTTATGTTTTTGTCATAAAGAAATACTTTTGGACCAGAATTACCCCAAAATATATGGTGGAATGTCTAAACGCCCCACGTGTTTGCACCAATTTTTAATGTCGACGGAGCTTTTGCTAGGCAACATCTGAATATTACGTTGACCGATCAATCTTGATAATTAGACAACGGTTGGTTTATTATTGGAAGAAACAAAAGAAGAAAAAGGAAATATACAAAAGACCAAAAGTATGAGAGAAGAGAGAAAATATATATAAAATTGCCGTTGTCTTTTTCAGGTATCAGGTCTAGGCCAATTCGGCAACCGTAGCGGTCCCCGGAGATAAACTGCGGCCGACACAGCCCTAGTCCCTCATTTACCCTAATTCGGACAGGGACAAAAACAAATAAATCAGAAGGAAAGCTGGGCAAGCTCCCTTTGAAAAATACCCAAACTGAGAGCCTCAGCAACACGTGCTGGCAAAGAGTTCCACACAGGAATGACCCTGGGGAAAAAACTAAATTTAAATACATCTGTGCGTGCAGGAAGCTGACGGAACTTCAGGGAATGGTTGGATCTAGTTCTTGATGAGGCAGGGGAGAGATAGGGCTGAGGGTCGATATCAACATAGTTGTGGATGATCTTGAAGAGCATGGTCAGTTGTGTCTTGGTGCGTCTTGATGCCAGAGACTCCCACTGCAGATGGTCTAGCATGGATGTTACACTGCTGGTGTTATGATAACTGTTGGTGACATATCTCGCGGCCTTCCTCTGCACAGCTTCAACTTTATTTACCTGGTCCTGATGGTGAGGATTCCAGATGACACTACAATATTCAATGTGGGGTCTTACCAGGGCTTTGTAGGCATTAGTTTTTGTGTCTTCACTGGCCGACTTCAAATTCCGCTTAAGGAAACCCAGCATGCCATGTGCTTTCTTTGCTGATCGCTCAGTGTGTCGTTTCCAAGAGAGGTCTCTTTGCAGATCAACGCCTAAGTACTTTGAGCAGGTGGAGACTTCCAAAGTATGGCCCTTAAGTTGGTAGTTAAAGGACTTGCTAGGGTGGATAGGTCTTCCTGGAGAATTTGACAGTCGTCCATAGATCTAATTTCCCTGTAGATGATGCAGTCGTCAGCTAATAGACGAGTGCTGGAGTGAAGGTTATTAGGTAGATCGTTGATAAACAGGAGGAGCACGAGTGGCCCCAAGACCGTGCCCTGGGGTACGCCACTGTTAACAGGGGCTTGGTCGGATGATGCTCCATCAACGACTACTTGCTGAGATCTGTTGGACAGGAATTCAGCGATCCACCTGTAAGTGGATCCCCTGATCCCATAATGATGTAGCTTTAACAGGAGTCGCTGATGAGGTACTCGGTCAAACGCCTTCGAGAAATCTAATATAGCCAGGTCCATCTGCTTGCCCCGGTCCAGAATGTTTGCTATTTCATGACTTAATGTCAGTAGCTGGGTTTCGCAGCTTCTCTTGGCCCTAAAACCATGTTGGCAGTCAGTGAGGATTTTATGTTCTTCTAGGTGCTTCAATGTATTGCTGACCAAGATGTGCTCCAGCAGTTTACAGCAGAGACTGGTTAAGGAAACTGGTCTGTAGTTGGCGGAAGTGTTTCTATCTCCCTTTTTGAAAATAGCTGTCACGTTAGCATGTCGCCAGTCATCTGGCACGGACCCTTCTTCCAGCGACTTATTGTAGATGATGGTGAGCAATGGTGCGATGGCATGAGCACACTCCTTGAGGATTCTTGCCGTGATTCCATCCGGCCCGGTGGCTTTGTGTGGGTTGGTCTTTAGCAGGAGTTTCAGGACACCTTCTTCTGTAACCGTAATGTCAGGCATTGGTGGTAGGGGAATGCCTTCCATGGATGGGGTGGTTGTGATGTCTTCTCTTGTAAACACCGACTTATACTGTCTGTTGAGAATATTTGCCTTGTCCTTGGGTTCTGAGTACAACCTGCCTCCTTTTCGACGAGGGGATACCCCTGTAGTATCCTTACGCAGTGACTTGATGTAGTTCCAGAACCTCTTCTGGGCTGGTAGTCTGTCCATAGTGTCGTCTTTGGAGTCAGGGGTGTCAATCAAGTTATTCACATAGTCCCTATATGCATGACGTTGTTGTTTCTGGACTTCAGCTCTGGCTGATACGTATTTCTTTCTACTTGCAGTAGATCTTGATTTCTTTGCCTTGCTGTGGAGTCGCTGCAGTCTTCTCCGTGCAGATTTCACCTTGGGTGTTATCCAAGGTTTGTGGATCTTATCGCCCCGTAGTTCTTTAGATGGAATGAAGTCGGACATCAGAGTGGTGACGGTGTCTCTGAATCTAGTCCACAGCTCGTTGGTCCCACAGGACTTTGCTGCTTCCTCAAATGAAGGCTTGAACTCATTCAGTTTATCACTAATGGTGCTGAAATCAGCTTTCTTATACATAAAAATCTTCCGTGGTGCCCGTTTAACAATGAAGGGTCTGAGGCTTGATTCGATGAAGATTGCATCATGGTCAGAAATGCCTGGTATTACGTTGACGTTGTTGATTAGGGTCACGTTGTTTGTGAAGAACAAGTCGAGGATGTTTGCTGTGTCATCAGTAGTCCGGGTTGGTTGATGCACTATTTGCTCAAGGTCTGCATTTTGGGTGATTGAGATGAGATGGTTAGAGACAGCTGGGTGCACTCCATATGGACAGGTTGACTCTGTTTCCCAGTCTATATCTGGGAGGTTGAAATCTCCCCCAAGCCATATATGAGAGTTGTGAGGAATCTTGTTGAGGCTGTGTTGAATGCAGTCAAGTTGATCTCGATCAGTTTTGCCAGGACGCCGATAGTACGCTCCGATATGGAGATCTCTTGCACCTTTGATTTTCACCTTCATCCACAAGAGTTCACTCTGGACGTCAACTTGCAGTTCTTCAGGTTCACAGCTCTCGAAGCATGAGGAAACCAGCATGAAAACTCCCCCATGGCTACATGCAGATCTGTCTTTTCTAAATGGTGTAAATCCAGGGGGTAAGACCTCACTGGAATGGATGGAGTTGTCGAGCCAAGACTCGGTTCCGATGATGATGTCGGCCTGTGTGGAATCGATAGCATTTTCAATGAGAGGTTTTTCCCTCGAGCGGACTGACAGTTCATCATAAGGATTCGCATGGGGAGGTCTTTTCTAGGAAGGCTATGTTCACTCTCGGTGTTACCTCTCGGTGAGTAGTCACTCTGTCTAGGGGGGCAATTTGGTGATGATGTGACTCCAGGGTGGTCAAAGCTGAGGTCAGCGTCCGATGTCTTGCATAACGAGGATCTGAGGGGTTCATATGGGTTAGTGGAGTCACATATAGTTGTATTGAATAGTGTGATGGAAAAATTGGGTAGACCACAGTTTACACATTCCCAAGTGACGTTTTTCAGTGTCTTGAAGATACAGTCGGGCATACCCATACAGTCTTGGTGGTACCAAGTTCCACAAGAGTCGCATCTCACACTAGGGGTAGTCCACTTCACTGCCCGGGAGCATACTCCACAAGGATATTTCGGAGGCCTGGGGCCTGGGTTGGGTTCAGGAGCATAGGACTCCGATAGTAGTAGGCTTGCAAGATACAGCAGAACAAGCTTGTTCTTACACACTTACATTTTGGGAGAGACACATTTCAGTGAGGTGATAAACTGGGTACACAACCCCAGAGGGATTTTCATATCTGCTTTCTGCTCGAATATGATGTTGGGACATTCTGATGTGTCACCAACTATTGGTTTAGTCGGTTTTGTCAGGTCATTCACAAATGCTTTCTTGCCTATATTAAAGGCAACAAAGATGAACAGGAGTGCATTGAAATGGGGCATACCTTCTCGACTGGAGAGATCTTAACAGAAGACAACTTGCCATGTGCAACAGTGTACATGTTCTATATTGACGATCATTTCAAAACGGAAGTTAGTAAAGCCGGTAGTGGGGAGCTAACAAGGTCAAAGGTTAAGCAGGTGAAAATTCTACTAACAGCAACTACAGGTATAAACTTCCACCGAAATCACTCTCCAGAGTTTGAGAAATTATGAAGGTAAACATTCACAGACAAACCGAATCAAGAATAAATTACAAAGGAAGCAAACACAGAATAAAGTTGCAGCTAAATAAAAGACGTTTCCTCCAACCGGAACCGGAGCAACAGATCACGTGATGGACAGATCAGTTACGACTTACAAAATTGTGACGGATGTCAAACGACAAGTCGAGAAAAGACAAATATTTCAATATCAGTTTCTGTCGCGACGCCATGAACTCGCCCAGCGTTTGTCGACGCAGCACGACACAGCGATATTTCGATAGAACGACAAGTCGAAAATCTCGCGCCGGGCGCACGTGTTACGCACGGTCGAGCGCAGTGTGCGCGAGGGAGGCACGTCTATGCGTCGCAGATTAGAAACAAAATTATTTGAGCGTTGACCACTGACTTCTCCATTACGAGTATATATTGTTGTATATTTTGTTGAAATTCTGGCCCCAAACGTTTTTTTTATGAAAAAACATACGGCAAATTTGTTCAAGCAAGAAATGTATGCAGGAATTGTTGATTTAGTAGATGTGGACGTATGGCAACTGGTTCCATCAATGGAGGCTATACGAATTGACATCTCGCTGATGTAATAATCAACCGGAAAGCTGAATTAAATGGCAGGCATTTGTTTACCACAATAATCATTATTACGACGAAAACTTTACAAGAAAACTTGAATTGACTGTGATCATTATTATTAATTTATCATAATACAATGTGTGTGTGTGCGTGCGTGCGTGCGTGCGTGCGTGCGTGCGTGCGCGCGCGCGTGCGTGCGTGCGCGCGCGATAAACGTCTTGACAAACGGCAACCGCTTGAAGGCATCCACCATGTCACTTCGTTATGCGTATGACAAGTAAATATGTACGCTGAATGTTTTATGGGACCGATAAATTGTTATCTGTAATGTATGTGTTTTCTTGACACTCGTACTATTTTGATGCATAATTGACAAACATATTCACGATTTGACCGTCAATGACGTTATTTTAAATTGATGAATAATAATTTTATCAGCCAAATCGTGAAATGTTCTTAAGTGTGGTCGCCTGAGTTCGCGCAGTCTCAGTTGAATATAATACCATTTTAATATAATTTGGGCGAAATTTATAGATATGTTTCAAGAAATATATATATACGTTACTCTTGGTGATGGCATTGGATACGTTATGACGCTGGACACGCAGTTATGGGAAGGTGTGTCCCTGCATTCAACAATACTAATAACTGTAACAAATAATCAGTACATTTACATTACAAAACTACCACATACTATATATAGGACGTCGGAACCTGGGGGAGGGTTGGGGGGGGGGGCGAGCCCCCAATATTTTGATGGGGGCTGGATATAGGATTAGCCCCAATATTTGAGGAAGGGGTGCAATTTGTTGTTTTGGTGAGTATCAATGCGACTGCAGTTTGAGTATTTGGTGAGGTTCAATTCAAGGGGAAGGGTGGAATAGGAGCCTTGGGGAGTACAGTTCGATGTTATGGAGAGTCTCAATGGGTGCAATTGGAGAGTTTTTGAAAACTTCAAAGGATTTCTGAGAGCCTCAAAGGGGGTGTAATTTGAGGTTATTTGTAAGTTTCAACGGGGTACAAATGGTGTTTTTTGCATTTATTGGCCGTAACTACAAGGACATTGTGTTACACGGCTTACCCTTCATAATTTATGCTATAAGTACTTACATGTTGCATCCATAGACATTAGTTATATCGTAATATGAAATGTAATTATGAGAAAAACGTACCACAAATACATCTACGAATGCCACAAGGATTATGAGCCGGCGCAACAAATTGTGTTATTACACCATCTTCTGAACACATTTCAAGGAACAATTAACGAAGTCATCGACCTACACGCAAGTCACTGCTTTGAGGAAGGAGATGGAGAAGCTGCGACAACATGCATAGGCCTTGGAGAAACAGTTATGTTGCAATACTTGCAATCTGGTAGAAGGAGCCGGAGATGATGATATAACTTCCACGATGAACGTTCCACCAAACGCTAGTCTGCTGACGCCGTACCGACGTTATTCTGACGAATAACGCACCGAACTCTTTTATAAGCATGAACTGAGAAAGGCCCACCATGGGCTTGCAAGTAGCACTTCTGTTAGCATTGTATACCAGTCACGTCAAGACAAAGCAGACACTATTCTTCGGACGTCACTTGAAAAGAAGTCGGAGGAAAGGGAGCAAGATCGTTAAGACGTTGCAACTGGACTGCCACAAGCAGCATCTCGCAGGACAAGACACAACGCGTGGGACGGTCGTCAGTAATTAGAATGGATAGAGTTGAAGAAACAGGCCAGATACATTTCCTGTCGGGAAATAGTTTGCGGCGACTAATGATAAAAAGAAGCAATTGAAGAAGGAAAATACATTTGATCTTCAATACATGCGTGCTAAATTGTGTGAGGAATATCCAAATATAAAAATCATATCCTGCTTGTTTTGTTAGTCGGTTCCGAACCCTGGTGTTATTGTACGCTTCAAAAGCAATAGCATCTGCTTAAATAACATACAAAATATATTCCTTTGAAACTAACATCAACAGGCTGGCTGATATGCTAACAAGCCCGGACGTGTTGTGTAAAATGCATATCAAGAAGATCTTTAATAGATGATAGACTTGAATGGTTTGAAAACAACGGCAGTAATGTTACCGAGTAGCGACACACGGATACTGTCCTGCCATATGGCAAGTACATAAAGCGGACATAGTAAGTGCTTGTGGAGTTTCTGACAAGGTATTTCTACCTACAAACCCTTTACTGGAGATGTGGCTATATTAGGTGAGCAAACTCTAGATTCACACTCGTATATATACATATGTGATTACATATCTACCTGTGATATGTAACAGACGATACTCCTGATAAAATCGGAAAAGTCGCCCTAGCATGCCTAGATCCCTTCAAAAATGCATCCACATAAAATATGTTTATTCAGTTATAAGGAAAACCAGTGTTCTTTGAGTCAGTTCTACCCAGCCCGTGTCCAGCGTCATTGCAGTGTCCAGTCTAGCAGTTAGCAGTCTAGCGTGGCCTATTTTGGACTGTTATTTGTTGATTTTGTGTAGTTAATATCATGATTGGTCAATGTTTTATAAACACCAGCACCGATACATTAGATTGGTGTACATAACCTAACATAACTAACCGTCAAACGTGTTATGGATTAGATTATTAAACAACATACACAAATAATTATGAAATGAAGAACCATTTATGGAAGTGAAATAATAATAAACAATACAAAGTTCATACATGTGTAGAGTTGAAGAACCATTTATGGAAGTGAAATAATAATAAACAATACAAAGTTCATACAAGTGTATAGTTGAAGAACCATTTATGGAAGTGAAATAATACTAAACAATACAAAGTTCATACATGTGTATAGTTGAAGAACCATTTATGGAAGTGAAATAATAATAAACAATACAAAGTTCATACATGTGTATAGTTGAAGAACCATTTATGGAAGTGAAATAATACTAAACAATACAAAGTTCATACATGTGTATAGTTGAAGAACCATTTATGGAAGTGAAATAATACTAAACAATACAAAGTTTATACATATGTATAGTTGCATACCACATCATGCTTTAATATGTTTTCCTAAACATTTTACTTGTTTTCGATGAAGAATAATGGTATTATCTAATAACAGCTATATTGCGTGTCCAACGTCACCAAGGTATGTTAATTTTCATAGCTCACATTTTGCGTAGTTCCAATCCGCGGACACATATGACAGTTAGCATAGCCAAAGATAACTGATCAATGTTACTGATTATGTTTCAGCAATACTTCCAAACACGTTTCTGAAAAAGCTGCAGTAATTGAAAGTAGGCCTTTCCATGAAAGAACCACAGTGCTTAAATTATCACCAAAGTATCCATGACGGGAACAAAATGTTTCCAAGTCAATTTATATATGATATATCTTGATTCTTAGTAAATGGTATATATACTAGACAATTGAGAAAAAAAATTCCGTTTACATGTAGTTTAAAATGTTCAAATTGTATGTAGTATAGTAACTTTTCTGGACACGCGATGAAAATCAAGGTTGACTTCAAGTAGCTGTCATAGCAAAAGTAAGTTCTATTACATTGAACCATTTATGGAAAATATACGTCTTTGTATGTACAATAAGTAAATATAACTTAATTTTTTAGAATCAAGTATTTATTTCTGGACCTGCAAAAACCCATGTGTACACTTTTTGGGACATTGACCGGCCCTAAATGAAGTTGGGTTTTTGACAAGCCTCAAGGGGTGTGTGGAAATAATGTTTTTGGAAAAACTCATGGTGTTTGAGGCGAGCCTCAAAGGGGTGTGCTAATCTGTTTTTTTGGAAAGCCCAAAGCTCGGGTATCTTGGCGAGCCTTAGGGGATGCAATTTGCTGCAAACAATATTCAACAGCAGCCCACACATACACGCACGCAAGCACGCACGCACGCACGCACACACGACAGCTCTGGCTAACCCCACTCAATAATTATAATGTTTCCGTTACAGCGGCAGTGGGGATGTAGGCCTCATCTACACATGTTGACCTTTCTTTGTATATTGGGCTCCCCTTTTCCGAAGGACTGCATTATTCATTATTTACCATCGCGTCGCCATCTAGATCGGTGGCATACATCGCGCTCTTTTCCCCTTAAATTCTTCGTTCCCAATCAGTTGTTCTTACGGTCCGCCGGTTTTAGCGAAGGGTGGAGGAGTAGAGAGAGAGGAGGCTGTCGTATAAGAAAACATAAGAAGAAGCTGGTGAGGAGTCGACAAAGGTGAGTTGAACATGTGGAGATAATTGGAGCAGAACCGGCCATTGGGAAAGAAAACAGATGCCCGGAGAGTGGAAGGGAAAGGAGGCGAGGAAGACATATACTGCGATGGGAGGCCTGTGTAAATAGAGATGAGGAATGATTAGGAGAGGAGTGAAGAACGAGAGCGAAAGATTGAGGGGGTGGAGACGGTTGGTGGAGAGAGCAGTGCAAGATTAGTGTTGAGTTTCTTGCCCATAATCTCCATTTTTCGAATGTTGAACGGATATAGAAACAGTATCAATGTGTGTGTGTTTGTGTGTGTGTGTGTGCGTGCGTGCGTGTGTGTGTTTCGTGTTCCGGGAGACCGGGAGATGCACCACACGGAGAGTTGGTTGGTAGACAACTATGTTTCAGCTGACAACACAGACACACTATCAACAACCTACATGGCAATTTATATGTTGATAACAGCCACCATAAATGTTTCAGTGAACTTTAAATATAGTTTCGACCAGGACACGCTTTTCATGGGATCTTCTACGCAAACTTGTAATGTATGACCTATTGCAAATTATCCGCAATTTGTTTGCATTTTGTTCAAAATGGTATTATTACACACACTGATGTTCGTGATTATCCATTGCAACACTACGTCATAATAATGTATAATTCGTCTCTTTGTTCTATTCCATTTACGTCGGGTACGCATGATGTGCGTACGCACGTACTAATGAAACGAACGAATAATACATGAATAAGTGTACATGTTACATGATGCGATATTGTTTTGTTGTGCGTGTATAAAACACTAAACTCTGTTGACTGCAGGGAATGGAAATATATATTCAATACAATTGATCGAATCTATTTTCAGGCGAGATGTAAACGTTTTGCTTCGTTAAACATAGTCTAGATTTATATTTTTTTTAATTACAATGGTCCTCACAAACAATATAATTATTATTTAAGAGAGTCCATACAGGTACAGTCTATGGCAGATATAAAAGCTGAGAAAAGTTAACCTCAGCTATAGAATGAATGCACATTTTTTTTTAAATAAATATGAATAACTTTAATAATCTGTTGACGATTACTGTTTTATGTATCACTATAGCATGGCAAGTAGATGTTAACTATGACTCTCCTCCACCACCATAATACTGAAGCCTCGTTATCACAACCGGGCGATAATACGGTATATGGTTCTACATGTGACCGCCACTTTCGTCTGAGCAGTCGGCAAAGCGTTCCAGGTCTGTCGTAACGCTGTGCTTCATGGCACATTTTGTGTCCGAGGCTTCTGGCGTTCGTTTGGCGTCGACTAGGCTGTTGTAGAACCCGCCGGAAGTCTCGTTCCCCGGAAATCGACTTGACGTGCTGCAGCTGCGTTGTAGCTTCTCATAGTTATCGTCTATCTGTGGGTGTGAAGGGAGAAACGTAATCAATGTATTACGTTAAACTTGTGTGATGTATTTATGCACTGATATACGAATGTAACGTCACATTAACGTCACAGATACGTCACCAGTAGTGCCAGTAAGTACCGCGCCTCGTTTTCATTTTGGAGTCAGTTGGCGACATCCGTTGTGCTGTCGCCTGCATCGGGAATATTATATATATTTTCATTTGGGGTATACAGGCCCGCAACCAGGGGGATTCGAGGGGGTTCGTCCGAACCCCCGTTTTTACGAATACCCTTCAAAAACGAACCCTCCTCGATCCCTCACCTAGCTATCCCCTCACCCCATTCTCGTTTCCCCATTAAACCAGCTGCATAGCAATCAATAATTAGTTTTAGCTGTTCAGTGAAATATGTTCAGAATTAAATTGAAACCAAATATGATATGACTTTTGTTTGGGAAGTTTGGACTAATACCATGCAAAAACGACCCCCCCCCCTCCGTTCGAACACCTCATACCCACCTCCTTTCTCCCGCTAAACTAGCTGCATAGCAATCAACAATTACTTTTAGCTGTTCATTTAAATTTGTATAGAATTAAAACGTGTAAATATGATATATGTTTGGGGGTTCGGACTAATCCCAATTTCATGAATCACCTCCGAAAACGATCCCCCGGTCGGAACCCTCATATCCACCTCCGTTCTCCCACTAAACCAGCTCCAAAGCGATCAGTAATTAAAACAATCAAGGAATGTCGGCGAGGATCATTCCCCAACATCTATGTGTATCCCTACTGATTTCAATCAAAAGCAATAATTTTCGCATATCGTGCTATTAAAGAACCTCTTATATGAACGTTGAATGTTGTTACAAATGCTGTTGTTATTTTTGCACAAATTCATGTTGCAGTAGGTTTGCCGTTTATTTGTCACATCAACCACATCAATATTGGTCGTTATTTATTTATTTATATATTATAAAGCATTTATAGAGCGGCCGTGTGTCCGGATAACAAATCTGCTCAAAGGCGCTGACAATCGTAGAGTATAAGTAAAGATACATTAAATGACCTAAAACATATTAAATAGAAATATTAAATAGAAAGGTAAGAGAAAATTATTTAAAAGTAGCATATAAAATTACAAAAAAATGCCAGTTAGATAAATCTGAATAAAAATAAATATATATATATATATATTTACAAGTGTACATATGTGTGTGTGTGTGTGTGTGTGTGTGTGTGTGTGTGTGTGTGTGTGTGTGTGTGTGTGTGTGTGTGTGTGTGTGTGTGTGTGTGTGTGTGTGTGTGTACATGAATTATCCGTTTAAATACCTAAAATAAATAATGTGATTAAATAAAATAAATACATGTAATATGCTAATTAAAATATAATAATAAATAAATAACTCCATCCTAAGTATATAATCGAATTCAACATTGCACAAATGTCACTGATGCGAAGTTCTTTGAAGGCCTGTCGAAATAAATATGTCTTTAAGAGTGATTTGAAAGTGGCAACGCAGTTTGCATGCCTGACTGCATGAGGCAAGGCATTCCACAGGATCGGGCCAGCCACCGAGAAGGAACGACGGCCATAATGTTCAAGGTGATATCTCGGAACAGTCAGCAGACCTTGTTCGGCTGATCTAAGTGATCTGGTCGGCGTGTAGGATGTCACGAGCGATGAAATGTACACAGGGCCGAGATGGTGCACTGCACGATATACCAGCAGTAACAGCTTGAATTCGATCCGCTGGCGTATAGGCAACCAGTGTAGACGGTACAGCACAGGTGTTATGTGTTCTAGTCTCCTTGTCCAGGTACTGAGACGTGCTGCGGAATTCTGAACCATCTGCAACTTTCGCAAGTGCGTCTCCGGCAGACCATATAACACTGCGTTGCCGTAATCAATACGTGACATGACTAAGGCGTTCACAATGGTTCTGCAGGCATTAGTGGTAAGACATTTCCTAATCAACGCGATGCTTCGGAGGTGACAATATGCCACCTGGCAAACACGACGCACTTGATTCGTTATCGACATAGTGTTGTCGAGCAGAACGCCGATTTTGCGGATAACCGGCTTCCGCGAAACAACACAGCCACATACATCAATGACTAGGTCAACGGGCGGGTGAACAAGTTTCCGATTGTTCACTGCAGATATGACGATCACCTCGGTTTTGTTCTCGTTAAGCAGGAGATTATGGTAAGACATTCACGCTTTCACATCGGTGGTACAACGAGATATTCGGTCGGTGGCCATTGTAAGTGGCTGGTCACTGGGAAAGTCCACATATAATTGCGTATCATCAGCGTACATATGATAGCGCAGTTGATGATGTTCAAAACATTGTTAAGTCCAAGACAGTAAAGTCGAGTATATAATACCTTGGTCTGCTTAAAAGCACCAGTCTGTCTAGCACGGAGCTATACGTATATATATATATATGTATATATATATATATCTGGTCATCGTATGTTGTTGGAATATATATTTATAACAGAATATTTAAAACGAACCCCCCCCCCCCCAGCAAAACCTGGTTACGGGCCTGGTATAATAACAGGAATAACACAAGATACTAGTAAATGTACCTGTTTTCGACTGATGAAAAGAAATCAAACGGGTGGGAGAAGTTTTGTAAGTAACAATGTTGCAGTAATCGAGGTTAGCGTTGGTTATAACTGGATACGTGTAATATCGCTCGGACGATGTGTTTACGTCGTAACTAAGCGAAAGGCAGCTTGTGCGTCATTCGGGGATACAACAGCCACATGATATGTATATAACTGATATCATTAAAACTGTTCTGTTTTAATGAGCAGTAGATGCGGTGGGGAGACTGTTGTAGGTAATTATGTTCACGGTAAACGCGGGTTTTATCAGCCTTACGTAAGGTCGTCACCCGGGCTGTCCCTGGCTGTATTACAGGTATCCAGCTGTAGGCCTAACCACCGCTAAAACGATTACCGTAGAATGTTTACTTACAAAACTTCCCCCATCGCTTTAGTTTAATTTTATCAGTCAGAAACCAGAACTATTATCAGTCTTTGTCATTCATGTGATTAGTTTACACCCCAAACAAAAGACATCATATTCCCTAAGCAGGCGCCGAGTTACTTCATGTCGCCAATCTTGCGCGAAATCTCGCCACGTATCGTAACACACCTACAGGCCCTGTTACATCACATTGCGACGTCACAGGCACGTGAGAAGTGAGGATTCGCAAATACGTATTTGTTACGGCCATCACGTTTTGGATACGAGTGGTCCGAACGTCACCTTAAAGTTACGTGAACACCACGTCGCAATATGGGGAGGGGGTACCGAATACAAGGTTACTAACGTACTACATGCAGTACTTATGTTGCAGGTACGTCAATGTTTACTGGCCGGTGGAATGTATCAACATAACTATTTATGCTACATATACAATCCAAGCTAATTTCAGAACTATTTTGCAAAATAAAGAAACATATCACCGTTTTTATAACAGGTGTACACATCATATCACAATGTTTCGCGAGGTTGTTTGTATACAATTGCCATACATAACTTCAACTGCATATGTTGTGTTGATGGCGATCGTCTTACGTAAAACCTTCCCCCCAGTATTCTAAACACATATATGCTCATGTTTGACAAATTAAGACTGTAGCCAATCAGAATGCTTCTTACAGCTAAACAGCCAATCGAAATACGTGTGACGTACCTGCTGATCGAGCTGCCGCCGCATGTCTTCATACAAGATGGTGTCGATGTTCTCGTACGTGTGCACTCTGCTATCACGACGCCGCGATATTTCGCGCGCGTTCTCGTATAGGTTTCCCGCTGCTATCGCTAATTCTGATTGGACCCTCTGTTCGCAGGTAGCCTCTGGACTCTATGGAAACACATAATTAATAAGGAGTTATGATATGATATAATTCTTTATATTTCTGTTTTATCTATCTTCAAATGTGTTTTCGTCAGCCATAATGCCATAGCTCTTCTAAATGGCGATGGCCTCAAACTGTCAATTCTACCGACACAATCGTAGCCACAAATTGGCCTAGTTAATCAGATTCGCGACGTTGTTTACACGACCGATTCTTCCACCGCGACACCACGCTGCATATTTTGGTAAATATCGCTCGTCTAAATAGGTCTTAACCCTCGTTGCCTTCCGACAAACCTGTCGTGAGTCGGGTGTTACTGTCGAGTCGGAGCGTCGTGATCGATTGATGTTGCCTATCTCCTCATATGACGTCGTGCCAGACACGATGAGATGCTCTGGCTCGCTGTCTCCGGCCGCGCTACAACACATCGGACGACTTAGGTAAACCACGAGAATGCACGACTGTAACTAGAGGTGTAGCGATACATCCGGCGGTATTGTAAGGTTGCAAAAGTGCGCTGAGACGCAATGTTTTGCATAACGTAATGCCTCAGACGGTGTGGAATGATGGCCTTGAAACGCACTGAGATATCATTTAAATGCAAACATGTAGTTAGCGTATATAACGACGAAATCGAGGTGGGTTCGGAGTAGACCCAGACTTTACATAGCAATGCTTGGGGGAAACCAGTGAACACACGCAACGTCAGATAACGTGTATAATTATTATATTTGACAACATTTGGGAAGAAAAATTAAAACAAAACATGCAGGTGTATTGGTTGTGTATTGATGACAATGAGGCAATGGTTGGCTGGCGGTGTTTGGCACATTGTCCGATTATCTATCATTATCTACTGGACATTGTTTAAGACACGTGACTTACGTTTTCAAATTGCGCATTTTTATCGCCAGACATATTGCGATGACAACGACCAACAGTGCCAAGAAAGCTTCCACCATCCAATGAAAGTAGATTGCTGAAAGTAGATTAAATGTACGTTTGGCATAGTTATTTTACATTACACGAACACGACTAGTACTATACAATTTTATATCAGCATTCCTAAACATAATTGTGATGCAAAATCGGCGATTTATGTAACGTTTTGACTAACACTCTGTTTTTTCCATGACGATTCTGGATTAGACACATTAAAGGTAGGCACTACACAAAGTCTGACTGATTGTTGCTATTGTCAAATTACAAAATAATACTATATCATAATGTGCACTATAGATCAGTTCTAGAATGTTGACTTACCCAACGAACGAACGTAATTTGACGGATACTCTATTTTTGAATATTTCTACTGAAATGTTCTATCACACCATAGGCATACATACTGAACGGAAATTTCGATAGCCGTGTGTGGGGAGGGTGGGATGCGTGTGTGCGTGCGTGCGCCTCCCATTCTAATTCCTCTAATATTTACACGAACAACATTTTGGTGCATGTGTCACCTAGTCCAAGCTACGAATGCACGTGTCACCTATTCCAAGCTACGTACGCCGTACGAGGAAGTACGACCACGTCACTCCAATGCTGCAGCACATGTGTGCGCCCGACATATAACGTGCTTGTGTTTGTGTACTCTGTAATGTATGACATCCTCGCAAGCCGGGGCTGTTTGCCATGCAAAACTAGCCCTGGTAGATCTCCTACGCGAAGTGCGGAAGTTAGCTGAGTCAAACTAGTAATTGACTTCGCCAGTCGCGACTGCGTCACCCGTGAGAATAGGTCAAATACCCGCCCCAATTTGAAGACGGGTAAACGACTTCTGGGTATCCCAATATATAATGACCCGTTCGCCCATTAGCTTGAGCAGCTGAGAGGTATTGTGTATTCGAATAATTGCTTCTACTTCCTAAACATTGCCTGTAACACGAGCCATGGTTGGTTGAAATTAGTTTTATTATGACCACCTGACCTGCCGCCAACCATTGATCTAGTGAGCGATTTCATAGGCTGAGTTTAAATTCAGAGTTTCGCAAAGCGATCAGCCGGGGGGTACTGCTGGCTGGCACTGACGTAATCAGCAGCAGCGACCCCTGGCGCGAGGATGATGTATGACCTGGCACCGAATTATCTCGCGGAGTTACTGGACCGACGTCAACCGACTCGGCAACTGAGATCTGCGTCTTTGCCACTATTCTCAGTCCGGCTTCGCAGACGGTCACTCACGGTGATCGCCGTTTTGCTGTAGTTGCAGCCAGTCTATGACTGCCGGACTGTGTCAGGATGGCAAAGACACAGCCACAGTTCAAACAACTTCTTAAAACATACGTTTTTAGAGTAGCATTTCTGTAATATGATCACGTGGACTTTATCAAATGCACTTACCCATATTTTATGTAATTATTATTATTATTTTAAAATTATTTCTTATTTAATTCATTTATTTATTTTCCAATTGTTTAATACTTATCATATAATTTTTTATTATTTGAACATGGAGGTCTAGTAATGATATACTGCATGTTTTAATTATTATTTTATGGTATACATTTTATAATTATTTTATTTTTATCTATAAAACAATTCTAAATAGTGTACATGCATGTGAAGCGCCTGAGAGCAATCTGATTGATTCGGACGCTATACAAATAAATTGTATTATTATTAATGCATGCATAAACATAAGCCTTCTTAAGTTCGTTTAACCATTTGAACGGACACATTGGAGAAGACACCATGACTGCAAATTCTTACGTGCGCGCGTTTGCGTGCTTGACGAATTTCGAACACAACACAATCAACAAAAACTTTTCCATTAGTCTACCTACGCAATGCGATTAAATCGCTCTGACGATCAACGGCAGACGTATTCTTGTTAGGAACCATTATTGTAATCATGTGCGTCACGACATATGTCCTGTCGGATGTTGGCGCAGTAACTGAAATGGCGAGCTTCCAGTGAACCTAGCAGGATGCTGCTTTGTTTGGCATTGACTGGCTCCATCATCCAATCACGTCGGCCCGTCACCACACATTTTCTGCATGCAAGCTACTCGAGTATTTGAGTTGCTCTTGAAATACTTGGCAGCCTACGTTGTGTTAATATTTATATATTGATATGACAATTAATGTGACATGTGATTGATACAGTGACGCAGGGTGAGGTCATGGACGATTTCAGTTAGCAGCCTTGTTGGAGAAGGACTGATGCCGGCGCTACGTAGAACAATGTTTGAATGCTTTTATTTTGTTTAATTATTATTAATATCATCGGCCGGCCGAGACCGCAGCATAAACGAGCCGTTTCCATACATGGGACAATTTCCCATTAAGGAAGGAAGCTCAGCCTCTTCAACTTTTTTGTTTTTAATATTTCATTGTTTGAAACAACTGTATTTTTACAGTCTAAATATTTTATGTTTTTGCTTAATTTACTGGATATTTCAGCATTTACTCTACACGTCATTTTAGTATGTGAAGCGCTTTGATTGGATACTTTACCTAAACAGCGCTACATTAGGAAATGGAATTATTATTATTTAAGATGTTCGAAGATCAGTTTGTTATACTTTTTGTTTCCCTTTGTTTTTTGCAACGAGACGGTTTCCACTAGATGAGTAATGACATTTGTTCTTACGTATGACGATAGCATTGACCAACACTTAGTCGGAGGCGTCTCGAGCGAGTCTTATTTGAGGGTTTGTCTACATGTCCCCATAACGTTCTTTGTTTATTAGTCTATTGCTCCATATAAATAGCTCAGAACGTTGAACTTGTCAAGAACAAAAGACCAGTTGCGTACTTACGATCTCTGAAGTGTGGGGAGAGGTGAACATTGGGGACCAAACTGATTCATCCGTTAGTTTGCCATGCTAGTGGTGCAAGTTATTTAGGATTAATGCCAAAGTCGTGCCATTGTCTAATGCCTCACCCCGCCCAATGCGCCACTGAGCAGAGCAAAAATGAAGAACGTTAATTAATACCGAGATGAAATGCAAATAATGAGGAACAAATAATGAGGAACAAAACGATTGGCTCATGACTCCACAATGTACACATGGGCCGCCAGTATCAAATATCTGTCAATCTGGATTACACCTATTCACATGGCCACAATTTATACATATTTGTTTAAATAGTTTATTTACTGTTTTATTATATTTTTATTTAGTTTTTCTCCGTGTAGTAAACCTCAACACCGTCGTCACCTCTGAAGACCACAATAATATTTATAGGGACTATCAAGTGATCTTTGTAAGGAGATTAATACACACTTTTTACAACTTGTTAGTGTAAGCAAATATGACTATGGCGAAGCTGTTTCAAAACAATACTTTTTATTGTTGAGCCTAGACCGTTGTGTGTACCACAGTTCATCCTTGAAACATGTTCACGTTGCGTAAAGATCCTATGTTTCTATCGCCCTTTCAACTGTGGCGTAACTGAACATTTATTTCCAATGGTATTATAGCTGTACGTCATTTGACTAAATCAATTATTTGTGCTGAAAGAAACTGTCCTAGTCTATGCAAAGTTCGTACGGCATGTATATGTTTACGAAATGTCCATGTGTTATTGACATAAATAGCATTCTATTATATATTAATCTGAGGTGTTCGAATTCTGCCGGTTAAGAGGTTTCCAAACATTATTATATTACTACTAGTTTGATATTGTACGCCTTTGCAGTTTGATGTAACCATGTAATGTTAAAGTCATAAAGACTATTATACAATGATGGTCATGCTGACTCGAATTTTTATAATTATAACTAAAATGAACATATGCACATGAGCATATTTGATTAATATCTAAACCACCGTGCACATTAATTCTTAAAGGGTTCCATAACACAACACATTACAGCTTTATAATTTATACAATGTAATTACAATGTTTTCATAAGACATGTTACAACATATTTTTTGTTTAATTTTATAGGGCATAACCTGTATAATGATATCAGTGCGCCAATAGTAAATTATAATACCCTGTGCCTTTTATATATACTGGTGAACTTGTTTGTTTTGTATATGTCTTTTCCGGCAACGCAGGTCAAATAATAATAATAATAATAACAAAAATAATACTTGACTTAATACGTAGTCAGTTAAAGGAACTAGTTCCTACCGGTTTGTGGAGGCGGCAGTACGGGGCTCCCCGCAAGTACGGCCGTGGTCTTTCGTGGAGTGCACATCGCGGTCGTTGTAGCTGAGGTACGACATATGGATGGTTGTCTTCCATCATCATTTGTATCTCCTTCTGAACCCCCTCCCGTAGAACCATCTGTCGGACTGGTGGTGGACTTCGCTTCCCCGTGGCGCGGCTTCGGCAGGTCGACGGTGATGCTAGTTGCCGTGGACACACGGAGTGTTGACGGAGTTGGTCGTGGACGCGGTCCAGGGCTTGTTCTTGTTCGTCCGGTCGCCATCGGTACATTTGTGGTTGTTGACGATGGGGTTGGTCTTCCCTTTGGTGGTTCCGTCACTTCCGGTTGGATCCAGGATGGACTTGGTTTCGTTGTTGTTGGACGTTTCGTTACTTCCGGTTGGATCCAGGATGGACTTGGTTTCGTTGTTGATGGACGTTTCGTCACTTCCGGTTGGATCCAGGATGGAGTTGATCTAGTCGTTGTCCACCCCCCACTCTGCGAGTGTCGCGGGAGCCGGGATGTGGTACGGGGAGGGGGGTAACATGGCTGTCGTCGTCTGCGGCATCCTACGTCGAATAATAACGCATCATAAAGTACACGTTGGTGACGTCATAGGGAGTGAAGATAATAGAGAAGCGAAGAATGAAGAAGTTGAATGAGGAGGCTGGTGTGAAAGAAAACGTCAAGAAGATGTTGGTGAGGAGCCGGCTAAAGTGGACTTGACACGTAGAGCGACTGGGAGAAACACGTCTAGCGAAGATGGTGGATGCCCCCAAAGTGAAAGATGAAGTGAGAAGAGAAAAGATAATGTTTATGACTAAGATGGGAGGATGTATAAAGAAGGATGGTTTGAGATTGGGAGAGGAGTGGAGAACAAACATAGGATGTAGGGGAGAGGGAACACGGATGTAGAAGATGGGAAGAGTGTATAAAGAGGGATTGCGTGAGATTGGGAGAGGAGTGGAGAACAAAGATAGGATGTAGGGGAGAGGGAACACGGATGTAGAAGATGGGAGGAATGTATAAAGAGGGATGGTTTGAGATTGGGAGAGGAGTGGAGAACAAACATAGGATGTACGGGAGTGGAAACACGGATGTAGAAGATGGAAGGAATGTATAAAGAGGGATGGTTTGAGATTGGGAGAGGAGTGAAGAACAAAGACAGGATGCAGGAGCGAGGGGACAGGGATGTAGAATGGGAGCAGCAACTAGAAATGAAAAGTAAAGAAGAAAAACACAAATCGGGGATCATGTAATCGAGGCCAGCCTCATCCGGACTACAGACAGAAAGACTTAAGCACCAACATACTTTAACAGCATTGTAATGTTTTAAAGCTATTATGTTCAACAAATTTCTTATTTTTTGTTATGCAATAGGCCTACATATTTATCTATAAGACAAAACATTATTTTCAACAACTAAACAAATAAGATTAAACATATTTTGCTAGCGATGAAAGCGACCTTGTCTGTTCCGTTTCCTTGCCCAACTTCAAAGATCTATTCGAAGAACTTGCTGTTAGACCCCCTGATTCCGCTATAGCTAATGTTTACTATTTCAATGGTTTGTATACTTTGAATGTTTCTTTGACAAAATTTTAAAATTATAAAAAGTTACAGGCAAGTTAATGTTGCAGAATACGGTCTACTTTCTACACAATGTAGTTATTTATTATATTAACAAGTATTAACAAATAAATAAACATGGATGTCTTAAGACGTCACAAGTACATATCTTACCATCAGTTAGTTCAACAATGGCGCTCAGCAGGAAAAGAAACCGAAACGTTGACATTGTTCCACAGTCTCCCTCCCGTTCTCCGTCTTCCACGGGGTCAAGCGGCGAGATCCTTAATCATAAAACAGTAACCTTGGTAGATTACTATGTGTGTATGATCCGCGGATTCTAGACATACTGAAGTTGGTTCTTACCTTGTGCATAGTTTGCACAAGAATGTGCTCGGCGAGTCACACGCGTGCATAAGAGTCCGCGGAGAAGCGACTTGCCAAATAAGTCACTTGAATGTCGGACATTCTTTGGCGATGCGCAGAAGAGGTCGAAAGTCCAACGTAGATCGAAATGATGGGCTTCGTGGCAAACGGTGATAAATCTATATTGCTGGTTTTGAGAAAAACTCACTTTTGTGTTTCACCCTCACCTATAAATGGAAACTTGTATATGAAGTTTGGAGTATAAACAAATCTAAAATCAACGATAATAGTAGCACAGATTGCTATACAAAATGTGTTATTATGATTTTGTTATCATAACGCGACAAATCCCTGTCGTTGTTGTCAAAACGGGATATATTACGTTTTGGTTTAAAAAATTCTTACGTGTCGTTTAACACTGATTTGTTTCGTTCTGGTATGAAATAGATATTGCATCACCTCAACAGGTGGTTAAACAAACAAACAAACAAATCATCCCTGTTCGGGGGAATCTTCATAAATGGCATTTATTGCGTTATACTCTGAAACCCTTTAAATGTTCCAATATGCTCGTCGCGTCCTCTCGGCACGGAGCTAGCATCGTCAAAAACGTTTTATTTACGTCCTGCGCAACATGCCGATACTACTAGTCTATTGTCACCTACTGACCGTATAAACATTCGAGTATTTTGGCGCAAGAGAACCAACCTATTTCAGTTGGATGGGCAATCATTTATTCATGGCCGTTGTGAATTCCATCACTTGAATTGGTGGATGACAATGCATCTTCACTTTAACTGGCTATTGGATCTCGGCCATTTTCCGATATAATCGGTTGGGCCGCTGTATTTTAACATGAAAACTTAATGCAGACCCGTAGCGTGGTTGTTTTTGGGGTGCGTTTTTCGACCTACAATTGTAGGTTCACAAAAACGTCTTCCCCTAAAGACCTCCAACTGCACTACCTTAAAGGCCACATCCTGTGCTGTGTTCCATAATAACAAATGATGTATGCACTTTCAGACGATGCTATTGAAAATATGTTTATGAATCGCATAAGAGCGTACAAGGTAAACAGAACCTCTAAATGTGCCGTCTTACGGAAACTTCCGAGTGAAAGCAGCGTGAGATTATGTGACGTCACTTGTGGAAAACAGCCGCCAGCCTGAACCGCCCTGACTGATTCACACATAGATCTTACGTACGCCAATGTGCATCTATGCATTTTTACAGTATTGAAAACTAAATGGGCGACAATTCATGCACTTTTTAGCAGTTTATTTCTTCAAAGAAGCGATTATTCCACCCGCAAGTGTGTGTGTGTGGCTTGGGTATATATATATATATATATATATATATATATTAAAACTACATATACGCTCCAATCATTAGGATAAAGGTAGACACAAAAACCGAGGATCATTACATGTGGCAACCATTTGGATCGTTTTAGGTACCAATGCTTCGCAACCGGTGCACAGAGACGAAATATCTAGCGTGCTGCGGGACTAAAAGGGAAATGTCACATATGTAAGTAAGTAAGTAAGTACATTTATTTCCTCATCCAGATAATATACAATTCAATTACCAAACAAAATTATGGTTCCGACCAAGATAAACCTATCACGTTTCTGCTAGACACCCATTTTGTATCGGCAGGAACATCGGTTACTTCAAGCAGTTGCTGGAGCAGAATTTGATTTAAAATGTCCTCATGAAAACCTGCGTGGAAGATTTTGACTGGTCACAAGAAGCCAGCTACAGTGATGAATTGTTAGTAACATTAATAGATAAAGCAGTACAGTGCACACGCAATCGCTGAAACACTTATCCTATCAGCTTAACCACCTTGAAATATCAAAGGGATCGTGTCAAACGTACACAATATAAACGCAAGTGTTAAAGCCACACACTGTTTCATTCATTGCAACAAATTGAATACCCGATAGGCATAATAATTATCATTGTTTGAAATATTGTGTAAATCAATTGTCATAATGAACTAATTTTGGAAAAGTGTAGAAAATGGACATGTTTATTATTCCTTCTAATTATAAGTCGGTTATAAAAATAACATACACGTTGACATGATGTAATTTTTGGTTCAGCTTGCTGCCAGGATCGTGGAAATACGAAAGCAGTTGTGCCGTGAAAAAGAAAGAAAGAGAAGCACTGTTGTATATATGGCACTTGTCAAGCCCTCGGATCACAATAATCAGAAGCAATCAGACCAGCGATTCTTAACCCCTGGATCGCTACCCAAAATCGTGTCGCCAAGCCATTTTGAGTGGGTCGCCAAGAGCGTCCAGTGACTCCGAACATTCATTAATTTGTATTGTCTTGCTTGGTGTACCAGATGCATACGAGATATATATATATTACATATATAACATGACATTTCAAATTCGCGCGACTTGATATGTTTAGCAAGGATACATAATAAATTATATATACAGTCCGAATATAGGGCCTATAGTCTGTGCAAGTCATGTTCTTTTTGGTGTCGCCGAAAATGCGACATACCCGCACAAAGATTAAATCGCTGCCGTTTTCCATTCAGTCTATATGGCTTAAGAAAGCTTTCAAAGTATATACATATATACATATATATATATATACATGTATGTATATATATATATATACTTCCTCTAACAAATACTGCATCAACGAGCATGTCCATTGACACTGTAGTCTATCGTAATGTCTGCCTCTTTATTATAACCAGTCTTGTGAAGTAAATTAGCGTAGGCGTAATATCATCCAGGCTTTCTCAAAATCGTACGATGTTCCCGACTCAGTCCGCCAGTTTTATCACAAGTTAACTTTTTGAAGGCATGAGTCGCCAAGCAAGTCCCTAGACCAGAATTTGGGTCGCGACAAAAAGGTTAAGAACTGCTATAAGTAGACACGTATGTGTCTTTATTTTCTGGTAAATATATAAATAATTTCAAAAGTACACACATGAACGTTTTTATTTAGACTTATTATTAAGCGACTACAAAACGATACATAACTCGAATAACAAAACTGTAAAGTAATGAGATCAACTGATGGTGGTCGTCGTATCTCTGTTTTGTCATAATATTTCCAAAACAGGTGCAAACGTATTTTAAATTATTCATAACGTAATGTAAATGGTTGTAGCGGCTTTGTTAATTTATTACTAAATCCATTTTCCTAACCATGAATTATAAAACTTTTCTTTGATTATACCACCATTAGTTATCATCGATAAAATATCGTGATGCATTTCGGGGGTTAAGATAAGATAAGATAAGATAAGATAATGCTTTATTGTCTCAACTATGGAGTTGAGAAATATGTCTCGGGTGAGAACAGATATGACTTGAATATGTACATAAAACCATTCGATAAAAACAGCAGATAAATAATAAATAATACCTGCAGACACATTACTTATTCTAAAAACGGCAAGTGACACTGTGGCAGCAGGCATCATGAATTAAAGGAAATAAAAACAAGGCATTAGCTAAAATCCGTTTTCCATGTGTACAGAAAGTTTAATATTGCATGTAACATTCGAGAACATTAAACAAATACAGAAAAATACATTTGTAGCATAAATTCGATTTTAAACCCGCCTGTGTAGCGATTCCCGCGGAAAAATAAATTTAATGAGCTAGGCGATCACGTGATATCTTAACGTCACACATGACTCACACTCGCAGCAGGCCGACCCTTTCTACGCATTCAGAGCATGTTTACATGGATAATGTTGGGGTCGAAACGAGCGTCAGAATGAGTTGTTATGCAGTAATCCGATGTAATACAAACACTAGTCATCATAGAGGAACAAGCAGTTATCTTACGGTTCCACGTGAATTAAATTTTATTCAAAACAATGAATGCGAATGAGCCTACAACTTGTAGTACAAGTCGACTAGGTTTCGCCGAGCTTGGGCTCGTTTTCAGAATAATGATATCGAATGCAACCAACGGGAGATAATATACACCAATATACATACATAGCAAACATATATCGTATCCAGCTACAGAAAGCAACGTGTAAAATCTCATATCACTAGAATATCGATGTATGAAGGAGGAGTTGTACAATTTATCATAACAACTGAAATCAGTCATCGAAATTTTGCCGGCCCTGATAGCTCGCTTGGTAAACGCGTTGGTTCCTAAGCATCTGTTTTACAATCGGGCGACACCGGTTCAATCCTGACAGCATGCAAACTATTTATTTTCTTTACACTTTTTTTGTTTATGTTTTCACGAAGTAATATAAACAAAATCATTTAGTATACTATGATGCACTGTTTGTAAATATTTTTTTATATTTTGTAGTAATTATTTATTCGCCACAAAAATGAAAATATGGTCATTATATATAACGACGTTTCTAAATTGTATTTATCCAGACAGATCACAATCTTTTTCACATATATAATTACAATATATTTACAATTAATAAATTATATATCAATTACATTATATTTGTTTGAATAAATAAAATTTAGAAACATCGTTATATAATGATCATATTTTCATTTTTGTGGCGAATAAATAATTACTAAAAAAATAAAAAATATTTACAAACAGTGCATCATACTATATACTAAATGATTTTGTTTATATTACTTCGTGAAAACATAAACAAAAAAAGTGTAAAGAAAATCAATAGTTTGCATGCTGTCAGGATTGAACCGGCGTCGCCCGATTGTAAAATAAATGACAAGCAACCAACACGCCTACCCAATGAGCTATCGGGACCAGCTGAAAGTCTCTAACTTATTTAAGTTGTTATGGTAAATTGTATAACTCCTTCATATATCGATATTCTAGTGATATTATGAGATTATACACGTTACTTTATGTAGCTGGATACAATATATGTTTGCTATGTATGTTTAATGGAGTAGATTATCTCCCGTTGGTTGCATTCGAGATAATTATTCTAAAAACGAGCCCAAGCTCGGCGAAACCTAGTAGACTTGTAGGCCCATTCGCATACGTTGTTTTGAATAAAATTCGATTCATGTGGAACCGGAAGATAACTGCTTGTTCCTCTATGATGACTAGTGTTTGTATTACGTCGGAAAATTGCACAATAACTCATTCTGACGCTCGTTTCGACCCAAAAACTATACTTGTAAACATGCTCTGAATGCATGGAAAGGGTCGGCCTGATGCGAGTTTGAGTCATAAGTGACGTCACATCTCGGCATCCCGAAAAGCGCGCCAAAAATATGCATATTCGAAAATGTCCGGATGTACAGCATAAAATGTGGAATTTCTAATTCATTGAATTTGTTTGCTTTTTTTTTGCTTGGTGAACGTGGAAATAGATAGCAGGATGTAATATAACATGAATTCAAGCAATATATGTTTTTATTCCCTTTAAGTTGTTTAATAGACAGTGGCACGAATGAGTGTTTATATCTATTAAGCCTGCACCGAGGAGTTATATAACGATGGCAGGAGCTGAAATTAATTATGCACCACAACTGACTGTCTTCTTAGTGTCTGTTCAAAAATATCCTGAAGGGAGATCACGGGAGATGTGGAACCTGTGATTTTCATGGCAGTTCTCGTCAATCGGGTTCGATCTGGTTATTTTAATTAACGCACATTTTTTATAGAGAGTCTCTCTCTTTATTGAACAATCGGTGAGTCTGGCCGCCTTTTCTTTAAACACTTCACGTCAACTTCAAATCAGAGGGATTCTTAATGGCAGAAGACCTGAATGAGTACTTTAGTTCAGTGTTTACCAGGGAAGATATTAGTTCACTGCCAGTACCAGAGGCTAAGTTCAAGGGGGCAGATTCAGACTATTTAGGACAATTAATTGTAACCCCGGAAATGGTAGCTAAGAAAATAAGGGTTATGAAGGATAATAAATCACCTGGTGTGGATGGTATTCCACCCAAACTACTATTGGAAATTGTAGAACAAATTAGCATACCGCTTGCAACAGTTTTCAACTTGTCATTAGAAGAGGGAGTGGTTCCTTTAGAATGGAAAGAAGCAAACATTATACCGTTATTCAAAAAAGGTTCGAGAAACAAGTCAGAGAACTATAGACCAGTGAGTTTAACATCAGTGATTTGTAAATTATTAGAAAGACTAATTAAAGATCACATGGTGGATTTTCTTGTTAAACACAACTTGATTAACCCATCTCAACATGGTTTTTTTAAAGCGAGGTGATGCTTAACAAATGTTATGTTTTTTGGAAGACATCACTAAGTGGGTAGATGAGGGATCACCAGTAGATATCGTCTACTTAGATTTTCAAAAAGCTTTCGACAAAGTACCACATCAAAGATTACTGCTTAAACTAAAGGCCCATGGCATAGGAAATGGTATAATAAACTGGATAGAAAAATGGCTGATTGACAGAAGACAACGTGTAGTAGTTGATGGGGAGGCTTCAAACTGGAAATCGGTATTGAGTGGGGTACCACAGGGATCAGTATTAGGACCTATATTATTCTTAATATATATCAACGATTTGGATGATGAAATAACAAGCAAGGTGTTGAAATTTGCGGATGATACAAAAGTGTTTAAAAGGATTAAAAGTGATGGAGATAGACAGCATTTACAAGATGATCTTGACAGGTTGATCAAATGGTCTGAAAAGTGGCAAATGCTGTTCAATTTTGGGAAATGTAAATGCCTCCACACAGGACATGGGAACGAAGAGGTAGAATATACAATGGGGGGTACTGTACTAAGTACTACTGTAAAAGAAAAGGACTTAGGGTTAACCATTAGTGCTGATATGAAGGTTTCAGAGCAGTGCGGAATTGCAGCTTCAAAGGGAAATCAAATCCTTGGATTAATTAGGCGAAATATAACGTATAAGGAAAAAGAGCTAATAATACCGCTGTACAAAACAATAGTTAGGCCTCATTTAGAATATGGTATTGAAGCGTGGAGGTCATATCGCAGGAAGGACATAGATATGCTAGAAAGAGTGCAGAGGAGAGCAACTAAAATGAAACCAAAACTGAGGGATCTTAGTTACGAAATACGCCTAAAAAAATGCGGCTTAACAACACTAGAGACCAGGAGATTGCGAGGAGATCAGATAGAAGTGTTTAAAATATTGAAGAGTTATGAAAATATTGATAGAAATATTTTTTTCTCAGTTAAGAAAGATAGAAGGACTAGAGGACATGAACTTACATTGGCAAAGGTGCAGAGTAGATTGGATATAAGAAAGTTTTCATTTTCACAAAGGACTGTAAATGAATGGAATAAATTACCTGCTGATTGTGTGGGTGCTAGTAGCGTGAATATGTTTAAAAATAAAATCGACACATACCTCAGACGGGCGGGATACACATAGATAAAAGCGTCGGACTCTCGATAAGCCAAAGGGCTTCCTTGTCCACCTGCCACCTAGAGTTAATTCTCTGGGTGGCAATCTTGTTAAATCTTGTTAAAACTTCAAAGACATTATCAACAACGCTAAAACGTCAGCATGACAGCATATCTCCGGTCACATACCAAATTTGGTGGTAATATACTTCGAACACAACGTTATATGACCCCTTGATTGTGACCTATGTCAATGATCAATAATTGTTGTTGTTATTGTTATAAAATGTGGAAACACTTCATGTTATGCAGTCTTGGAATTAGAGCAGGACTCCGCAATTTGCTTAGTTATGGACAAAATGTTGTCCAGTTAAATATCCTTGCGGGCCAAAGTTTTTAATTAGTTACTGTGTTATTTACGTGGTTAAAATAAAATAGTTATGTTCATGTCACCTTTAAAACATAAAATACTCGTAAAAGGTGCACTTTGTGCACCCCTGAACAGCATCTAAACAACAATTAAATCACAAAATTTAAACGCCATGTAAAACAACGTCTAAACAAATTGTGACGCTGCCTATATTCTTTTCAAACTCGGCCCATAGGCGGTTCCAATGAGGTCTGGGGGCACGTGCCCCCTAGACCTTTGAATCTGGCCGCGTTATGCCTGCGCTAGAGTGGCGTGCCCCTGGACGTGTTGAATGTGCTCTACAACACCTGTTAAATGTGCCTACCATAGACGTACATGTGTACCGGTCTGGAAGGAGGTTCCGGTCTGAGAGTAAGTTCCGGTTCCGTTTTGCGTATTGCGCATGCGACTGTACATGTCAAAGTCCCGCAGCTGTACAGTCTGGAAGTAAGTTCCGGTCTAAGAGTAAGTTCCAGTTCCGTTTTGCGTACATACCGTACATGCCAAAGGTTAGCGCCTATTTTTACCAGCTTAAACACGGCCGAAACTATGCGTGACCCAGTTATATTATAGTTTACGTTAATGATACGGTTACTTTTGTAATTGTTAGAATACATAATCATCATCATTAGCATAACTTGTAATTATTTGCCAACAAATGTGTTTTATTTTGATGTGATTGTCTCAGAGCATTGTGTATCTTACGACTTCGTCACACAGAGTTGCAGTTTTCAGCGCTGTTTATACGCACAGTGGGTTTAGTGGTAAACGCAAATGACACATATCTCTGTCAGTTTGGCATGTATGAAGCTGAAATTGTGTATGTAATCTAGCAGGCCCAGTGGGGGTGGTTCGTAGATTTATATTTAAAAAAATTAATCGGGGGTGGGGATCCTGTGGGTAACAATTTGTGAATGACACGTATCTCTGTCAATTTGGCATGTATGAAGCACCGTAGGGGGGCAAGTAGGTCAGTGGAGTAACGGTCGACACAGCAAGCGTAAACTGATTAATTATGTAACTCAGACGCCGCGAGCGTCGAGCAAGGATCAAAGGTGATCGGTCACCTGAGGTCACGTTGCTCACCGCGATGTAACTCAGTCGCCACGTACTTCTGGCACGGGGTCAAAATTGATCGGTCAGCTGAGGTCACGTTGCTCACCGCGGGTCGCATTTGATGTACTGCGCGTGCGCGAGCATGCGCAATACGCAAAACGGAACCGGAACTTACTCTCAGACCGGAATCTCCTTCCAGACCGGTAACCGGAAATTATGAACGCCGCTTCGAAAAAAATCAGCAGCATGTCTTTCCTCCTCTTCTGATGTCATAATCCAACAGCGCGACAGCAGTCGAGCTGAAGCTCCGTCTCACCACACCCAATATATACGAATTTTGGTCGGCCACTCTGGAACGACCCCTGATGCCTACTAAAAGTTCTTTTCACAACGAGTAATTAAGCCCTGGAATACACTATCAAGCGATTGTGTCACTTCAATAATACACATAAATATAGTAAACATCGTTGGTAGTCCGTCGTATCCGACGATGACGATGCTGTGTTAGTCATAAGTGGTGTGTGTGTCCTCGAGTGGCAATGTAGGCCAATTCTGGACGCACATAGTCTCTTGCAAATCGGGCAAGGGAAGCCCGTTGTGGCTGGTGCTGAAGATGCTGCTGCCCGGTGTCGCCTGTCCCTATCATCTTGCCGGCGTTGGCAGCGTCTTTCCTCAAAAGCCTGGCAGGCAGTCCTGGTGAGGGCTCCCCATTGACTTATGTCGGCTGCTGCGCTCTCGAGTACTTTTGGACGGATGCCATTGTACTGGAGGCTGGCCTTGATGCAGTCCTTGTATCGCTTGCGGGGACGCTCCTGGTGTATGTGGCCTTCAGAGAGCTCGCCGTAGAGAAGCTGTCGGGGGATCTTTGCCTCATCCATACGGATGACATGCCCGGTCCATCGTAGCTGGGCTCTCATAATCATCACCTCGATGCTAGTGGTCTGCGCTCTCTCAAGCACCTCAAACCTTTATTGTTCATAGAATGATTTACATATACACGTGTAGTATGGAAAACTTTCAGCTTCTTGATGTGGCGCCTGTAGGGTGTCCATGTCTCACACCCATGAAGCAGAAATGAGAGGTCGACGGCACCAGCAATGTTTTGACAGCCGGATGTGGTGGTGACTCCATGCTCCCAGAAGGAGTTTTTTGTGTTTCTTCGTTTTCTATCGCTAGGATGGGTTAAACTGCCAGCCGCGGTATGTTGGCAAGTTGTAATAGGGCATGCAATCTTTAGGCCACCTTTTCTTTCTACAAAGGGTGAGCAGTGCTGTCCTGAAAAGGGCTGCTCAGACTCCTCCGCTGCCCTGGACACAGGGTCAAACGACCTCTTGCCCACAGGCCGCCTACGTGCAGGTTTGGGACTACGACTCCCAGTGATCACCTCCACCTGTCACTTTGCCCCTCCTCTATCGCCTATAGAAATGACAATAAATGAGATGGTGTCGAATGATGAGTAGCACAAACTTGTGCGTGAATGTTTTTAAAGTGGGAAGGCCGTTGCACAGGGGTGGTCCCACTCTCTCGGCAGCAGATGTCGGGTTTCAGTGGCCCAGAATGTACGACTGGAGATTTTACTGTAGTGGATGGCCATGACATCTTCCGTGCTCTGCCCTACGCACTCCACAGTGCACTGCTGTTCCGCCTTATTGGTCGTTGAATCTAAACTTGATTTCCTCCACTCAATCCGCCGCGACAGTCTTCGCATGCTGGGTGAGCAGGTCCCTAACTCACCGAGGGTTTGAGACCCATCGATTACCCTCACCTGGTTTTGCCTGCCTGTCGAGGCAGTTTGCCGGGGTGTGGCCGCTGCGCATGCTACAGCTACTTAGAGCCACAGGTGAGAGTTGGGTACCAGGTGGGAACCAAAGCGGACGAGCTACTCCGAAGAGCACGACATGCCTGCTCCCCCGTCAGAGGTACTATCCCTCCCTGACACCCCATACACCTCAACAGTAAACAACTTCAAAACTAAATAGATATGGGAGACCGGGGCACAGTGTATCAAGGGGAACCGTGAATATGTGGCTTTTTAAAGAAACTGATACATGGGAACCCAAAGATGCTTTCAACAATTTATGCCTCTCGGCAATCCCCATCTAAATTAATGCTTCCATTCGTGACTGATCTCGACGGTGACGGATAGCAAGGTAAAGTACGTTTTTCACTATCAAAACTAAAATTTCATGACTATCGTTTTTTTGTGACTTTGAGTGGACCATCCAGGAATAGGAAACAAAACACATGTTAGTAATTAAAGGGATATATCATGAAGTTAACGAACATGTGTTCTCTCTACTGTAGACGGCCATTTGTAGAAAACGTCACGTGTGTGTACTGAGTGCATTCGGGGTACAGTGAATCGGGGTACAGTGAATCGGGGTACAGTGACTCAGTATGTGAAGCATGGTAACTGTGTTACCTTCATAGTATTTCAATCGTTGTCATCCTAAACATAATAGCATTATGTTTTGCTGTAATTTGCATACGTTTGCCTAAAACTCCAAAATTAGATTATTTGTTTTTTATGTTTGTCTACTGCCAATTAGGCATTGGCTACTATTGTAATGTAAGCATAATAGTGTAACAATTGTAACCCACAGTATTATGTTTAAGCATGTTTACTGTAACAGTTAGCAAATTAGATTGTTTCAGTCAAATCAATGCAGTATTCGTGAATAATCTATTAGATTCTAATGTTTGATTTGCTGTGCCCCGTGTAGTGATCCACTCTGCCCCGGTAGCCAGTTTGCTTTCCGTACCCGGTAAAATTAAGCCAAGACCACGCGCTATTGCCATTTAGACCGGGAGCTATACATACCACTAAAACGATCTCGGCTGGCCGCTGTAGTTTCTTGCAACAAGCAACCCCGTCGCCATCGGACATTTGGATTTCCCACTCACGAACCTGCCCGCTCGCTGTCGACCAATTAGAGCGGAAGCCCAGCATTTTTGTTTATGTAAAAAGGGCCAAAAGGTTTGATCCCATGTGTTGCAGAAGCCATCCGCCGACATCACAAAAAATAGTTGCTGCCGGGTATTGGGTGGTGGAATGCCCCCTAAATCACCCCCTGAATTGGGCTGAAAAGTAGCTTTATTTATGTGAACATCGTCAAGGCTAAAAACACTTTCAAAAGTTTCCCTGGTCTGCCCCGAGTACGGAATTACCAATTACAGCAACTTTTGGGGGCGGAACCCCCTGACAGCAGCCCCCGAAGTGTGCCAAAAGTATCTTTATTTATGTGAACGGCGCCAAAGCTAAAAACAGTTTCAAAAGTTTCCCTTGTGTTCCCAGAGTACGAAATGACCAATGCCAGCAACTTTAAATGGTGGAATCCCCCTGACAGCAACCCACACAGATTGAAGAAACTATTTATTCGAGCAAACACCTAGCGGATTTCGTAGTCCGGTAGATGGCGCCAATCAATATGCGGCAAAACGAATATCGAGTCGCTACGCAAATATCGTTTGTAGGTATTTCGTAAGCTGATTATGATAGATGACAAACTCTGGCAAGTGGATTCCAGTGCACGGGAAATCTTGAAGGATGGCGCTCTGTCCATTCGACGCTTTCTCCTTGGAACACTGGCACGGAGAAGAACACTTGGACTGAAATTCGAGGGGGAGTGTGTGGTTGATGGGTCACGATTTCTGAAGACAGTGGCAAGGACCAAGATGTTGAACGTCGCTGTAGAGAACGTAAAGGAATCGAAGACTATGATGCGGGGGTGGATACAGCAGAGGGAGTAGGAACGTCTTTGGGAGAATTTTGGCTGTCGCTGCCAAGACAAGTGATGCCGTTAACCTACAGCACCTGCTAAGCTAACCTATCACAGAGGTCCCCCTTTCTCTCGCCCACAGCGACGGGACTCCATTGAAGGCGGACAAAGCAGCACTTACCAAGGTTCTTGAGAAAATACAGGATGTCGTGTTCACCGATGCCACACTCCCCCCAATTGCGGCCACTGTGATTGATGGGGGCATCCTCCTCCATGAGACCGTGCTTCAGCACAGCAAATCAACGTATGCGGTTAAGGCCAGTGATCTCTTAGTGAAGGTGAGTTCCTACCGCGGTGAACAAATCCACTTGGTACTCGACATGGACCACTCATCATCGATCAAAGATTCAGAACAGAAACTGCGTCGTTCTGGAAATCATCATCACTCGGCATTCAAGGAAGAGTTTGCCAATTTCCTCATGGAGGAATGAAAGAAACCACACTACGGGTCAATCCTAGGGAGGAGGACATGGTGGTAAATGCGTGGCGATGTAGACCAACGAGGAAGAAGTTGTACAAACAGAGGAACCAAATCATCTCCAAGGTCAGCTCGAGGAGGCCGACACACTCAGTGCGTTTCATGCAAGCAGCGTCTCCACCGAAAACATTTTGGTGAGGTCAACTGACACAGGTGTATTCGTCATTCTTATCGGGCTTGTCGGAAGGTCAGAAGGTATGAACATCATCCTGGATTATGGATCTGGAAACAACCGTAGTTACATTGATGTGACAATTATAGCTTCCACCATTGCCGAGAGAAACCATGGATTCACTGATGCACTCGTTGGTCGGCATGCTTTGACAGGATGTGACTTCACATTTTGCTTCTTTGGAAAGGGCAAAGTGAAGCCCTTCCAATTATTGGAAACGGGTGTATTGCATGATGGCACTGTGGTCCCTGACTTCAGAAGCAGTCGACCTACCAGTCATCACGTCATTTATTTGCTCCCTGTATGGGTTTAAGTTCACCGCCGTCAACGAAGCGAGATACAGAGCTTTCATCAGAATGAGTGGTGAGAGTGAGAAGGAGCCACTGGCCAAGATCCGGATGTGGAAGAGGGCCGATCAGCTTGACCCGACTTGCGAGGCGAGGCCCACCGACTGTGGATGGACAGAGAAGTCAGGCAGTTTGGAGCTGGAGTGGTTCCAAGGGAGTTCACTGCCGGAATCTTTATCAGCAACTCCCGTTGATGCCGAGGACGTCGTCAGAACGATGGACGGTGAAGATTCGGACGTCTGGACAGACGATGGCAGTGACGAGAGCGGCGAAGATATCTAAACACTAGTCTTGTGTATGTCGTGTCTGTACAGAAGATAGACCTTTTTTTTTAAATGTATGCATGCGTCATCACTTTAAACTAAAAACGAGGCTAACCTAGCATCTCCTTTCGTGTCTCTAGCAACTGTATGTGAGCAACATGGTTTAGTGTTGTTTTCCCTGTTGCTTCTCCGATTCTAGGAAAGAAAACACTCTATAATTCAATTATTCCCCAAAGGATATTCATCTTCAAAAGGTGTGGTTTAAAAAGATTAAAAGAGATCCCGGTATAAACTTCCAGATGTGTGTCTTGTAGTGAACATTGTTTAGGATCGTTACGTGTCCTAAATTCGTACATCGTCCAATTCAGTGTTCCTTTAGTATTGCTTCGTGTTTTATCTTCTGTTTGACTGATCCGGTGAACATTTATGTTGAACTTGCAGCTACAATAGGCAATAAACCTTGTTGTCATGATATATTTGTGTATATAAATGATTTGATTTTAGAAAACCTGCCACGGGATGCCTGATTGCAACGATTTCGCGATGGACGAACTTGGGCAACTGTAGTACACATACTTATCTTGCATGATGTGGTCATTAACACAAGTTGTACGTAACCCCACAACACGTAATTGTCCATGTCCCACCACTGGTAACTGTCCCAACGAAGGTAAATATCTCACCACATGTAACTGTCTCCTGTGTCACCACAGGAAACTGTCCTACCGAAGGTCACTGTCCCATTACATGAAACTGCCTCCTGTCTCAACGCAGGTAAGTGTCCCACCAGGGGTATCTACCCCTCTCCTACTACAAGTAACGGTCCCCTGTCCCACTACAGGTAACTGTCCCACCAGAGGGAACTGCCCCCTCTCCTACTTTATTTGAACAGTTACCCTGTCACATCTGAACTGTTGTTGTGTGTGTGATGAAGATATAATATTAACAGTTATTCTGTCGCGTTTGTATGTAGGCCTACTGATAATATAAGTGAACAGTTATCATGTTGCTTCGGTTGAGAGTGCTGAAGATAATATGTAAACAGTTGTCTTGTCGCATCTGTACTAACGATAGACGTGCTGAAGATATAATTATGCACGGCGCCATCTACCGGACTACGAAATCCGCTAGGTGTTTGCGCGAATAAATACAGTTTCGTCAAAAAATAACTAAGCAGAGTCATTCAACGATACGCCATTTTGATTTTGAACTGGTTGCGTATACAATATAATTACGTCACACCTGAATAACAGAGGGCGCTGCGCGAGTGACTATGCTTGGTTTTTTAAATGCTTTGGTTTCGTCAATCTTTGGGGGGATTCCACCATTTGAAGTTGCAGGTATTGGTCATTCCGTATTCGGGGAACCACATGGGAACTTTTGAAACTGCTTTTAGCCTTGGCGCTGTTCACATAAATAAAGCCTAAAGGTACTTTTTGGCACACTTCGGGGAGTCATTTAGAGGGCATTCCATCACCCAATACCCGGCAGCAACTAATTGTTGTGATGTCGGGGGATGGTTCTTCCAACACATGGGGTCAAACATTTTGACCCTTTTTTACATAAATAAAAATGCTGGGCTTCCGCTCTAATTGGTCGACAGCGAGCGGGCAGGTTCGTGAGCGGGGAATCCAAATGTCCGATGGCGACGGGGTTGCTTGTTGCAAGAAACTACAGCGGCCAGCCGAGATCGTTTTAGTGGTACCCAGCTAACAAAAACACGTTCCCAGAACGTTAGTTTTACGTTACGATAACGTTAGTGATAACGTTCGGAGAACGTTTTTTTGGAAAGTTTTCTTAACGTTCCCAGAACGTTACAGATAACGTTATTGCATAACGTTAGCAGAACGTTTTTGCCTAACGTTAGAAGAACGTTTATTTGGAAAGTTTTCTTAACGTTCCAAGAACGTTACAGATAACGTTGTTACATAACGTTAGCAGAACGTTTTTCCCTAACGTTAGCAGAACGTTTTTTGGAAAGTTTTCTTAACGTTCCGAGAACGTTATAAATAACGTTATTGCCTAACGTTAGCAGAACGTTTTTGCCTAACGTTAGCAGAACGTTTTTTGGAAAGTTTTGTTACTGTTCCAAGAACGTTACAAATAACGTTATTGCCTAACGTTAGCATAACGTTTTTGCCTAATGTTAACAGAACGATAAAACAATAATAAATGGGTCTTCATTACTTTTATTTACACATGGCTGTTACATGGTAGTTACAAAACTCAATCTTCCTCTTCATCATCTTCAATCTGGTGGACTGAGAGACTGCCGGCATCTGTTGAATGTAAACATGTATTCTAAATGTCAATATGAATCAAACACTATTTATTTTGGGGAATGTAAAGGCCTTCTGTAAAGAATATGTTTGATAACGTATTGTTGAACAACTAGCTGAATAACCGACGTTGCATGGGGAAAAAAGGCTGTTGCTTACACTGAAACTCTTGAAATTGTGACTCCCCGAGACCCCACCGCCCTAGACGAATTTTGAAAAAAATCTAAATGTACGATCGAACCACCCCAATAGATCCTCTATATAGATTGCACACAAAATTTCAGTCCCATACATGCAAAACTGATGGAGATAAGTGCCATTTAAAAATAGTGATTTCCCAAGATCCCCACCACCCAGAAACATTAAAAAGAATCTAAATCTATAAACCACCACAATGGGCCCCATTAGATTGCACAACATTTCAGCCACGTACATGCAAAACGGATGGACAAAAGTGCCAGTTTAATATTGTGACCCCCCAACATCCCGACCACCCAAACAAATTTCGAAAAAATCTAAATCTACAAACCACCCAAATGGGTCTGCTAGATCACACACAATATTTCAGCCTCATACATGCAAACGGTGATAACGGTTTACACACAGACAGACAGACAAGCGGGCGGGCGGGCGGGCGGGCGGGCGAGCGAGCGGGCGGGCTGGCGGGCAGGCAGACAAACAGACTGACAGGCGGACAGACAGACTACACAGAGAACCATATTGTTTTATAATATATATTTTTGCACAAAAAAACAATGTATATGTATGTATTTGTTGCAATAACATGAACCTAGTTATTATTTTGCATCAGAAACAGGTGTTATTTTACATAAAAAAGAACAGTGTATTAATATGGCTTTCTCCAGCAACATTAATCGTGTATTAATTATAACCACTAGGAGAGAGTCATATTGATTTCATGGGAATCCACAAATTTATATCTATGGCCTACCACAGAATGGCAAATTCAATAGCAAGGCCAGGGGGCATTTCATTTACGAAAGAAATTACTAAGAAAGAGTCATGGTCAAATACCTTGTTGGCCTTTCTCCCTCCTCTGTGAGGTGCAAACTTCAACGTTTCAGCGATCACTTTTTCAATGTAATTAACTTTTGAAATTTTGTGAATGGGTGTACACGCTTCTGAAATCAACAAGAAAAACTAAATGAGGTAACACATTTCAGACTAAAATATCTTGAAGGGAAACAAAAGGCAACTGTTGTGGTTATGCACCTAAAGACTTAATACAAGCTAACCATTTGTAACAACAATCAACATCTTCACATCAGTGGTTAACTTGAAATGCGGTCTCAAAATGGAAGATTCTAAAATGTCCGATATCAAGAAAACCAGCCTCTTGTCCATGGCACAGTAAATTACCAGTTGAGGAATAATGGATCACGTCCAGAGTTTTGAGTTTGATCAGTTGCTATGAGGTGGTAATTGTATTCATCGGTGACCAGGTGATATAACAATAAAGAAAAGAGAAAAATACTGATCACAACTTGGCAGATGGACAACTCCATGAACTTTCGCTTCAGTGTGTTCCCTTGAGGCTGTATTGTCTAAGAATATTATCCGTTGCCACCTTCCGCAGCATGCGACGAATACTGTTGCCAGTATTCACTCCTCCCAAGGAACTCAAGTACATAACCTTAGGATAAATCAAGAGAAACAATTATAGTCATGTCTCAAAACAACTTCATATGAACACCCTGAGAAAATGTCTATCCACTGATATATTGCATATCAAAACTTTGTATTGATACAATTGGCGTTTTGTTGATTGTTGTCAAAATACACACTTGTTTTACATTTATCTTTAAACATACATGTAGCAATATGTTTGATTCACTAAGGGCTTTTCCATTTAAACAGTTGAGGGAGTGGTCATGAACTTGTTTTGGCCCCACTACCCACACATTTTGAACTACTTAAACACCCCCTTCCCACACATCTCAATATAATTTCTGCCACATACATGTACCTTGAGAAAATGCCCCCTCCTGCTTTTTAATTACTTTTCAACTTTTCAAATACCGATGCCTCATATTTACCCCCACCCACAAACAAATTAATTGATACCCCCACTACACACAATTTGAATGTTGTTTTATTTTACCTGGTAACGCATTTAAAAAACTCAGGTCCCACATTAAAATGTTTAATGCAAAACCCATAATTATGATTGAAAACCACTCCTTACAGTTTTCTTCTGGAATTCCTTGTCCTCAAGTTTTGTTCTGGCAAAGACCTTCCAGCTCTCCTAATTGCCCCATATATTCAAGCCAGCTTCTAAGGCTTACTTTAGAGATTTGCAGAGGCAATCAAGTTATGATTAACCATCAACCCTTTGACATTACTAGTGGACATTCTATTGTTAAGGACCCGTAGGCGTAGATATGACTTTTTTTACATTTGTTTTCACCAGAATGACATACAATTATCATTCTATACCACGGGTGTCCAGTCGTACAACCGGCAACTTGATCACACAGACATAATCCTCTACCCAGTGACTTTATCACACAGGCATGATCCTCTACCCGGTGACTTTATAACACAGACATGATCCTCTACCCGGTGACTTTATCACACAGACATGATCCTCTACCCGGTGACTTTATCACACAGACATGATCCTCTACCCGGTGACTTTATCACACAGACATGATCCTCTACCCGGTGACTTTATCACACAAACATGATCCTCTACCCGGTGACTTTATCACACGGACATGATCCTCTACCCGGTGACTTTATCACACAGACATGATCCTCTACCCAGTGACTTTATCACACGGACATGATCCTCTACCCGATGACTTTATCACACGGACATGATCCTCTACCCGGTGACTTTATCACACATGAACATGATCCTCTACCCGGTGACTTTATGAAAACTGTTATTATACTCAGGGCTGGGTCCAATTATGTGATTGTATTTATAATTGATTAAAAAAAATGATGTAATTGATTATGTTTTTGAACATGTCCTGCAATTGTAATATATGTTTCCGTGTAATTGAGTTTAGTTACATCAATTACACAGTTTTCAAAAAACTATTAAAAACAGCTGTCCTTCAGATTTGTTGCAGTCTACAAAATAGTAAACCATACAAGATACCTAATGCCTGAGTTGTGATACTGTGATCCCAACGTGTCATTAACATAACTGTGCTAATTAATGAGAAGGACACATTTGGCTGGCAGTGTCCAAAACTACTGGTTTCTCAGATGTGGATTACCTTCTGTCACTGTCCAAGGGTCAATAGAGACCATTATAGCTAATGCAATTAAGCACTAGTCAGCATGCTTTGTGGAATCTAATTGCTCAATAACATTTTATTTCAATCAATTGTCTTTGTCTAGTTCTGTCAGCAGGGCTGTGTCCAATTACACAAAATCAGTTACAATTACTTTTCATTTGTCATTGCAATTAAAATTACAGATGCATTAATTGGACCTATGTACTTATTAGTTAGTGAGTACTAACTACTTTAACATATTCAACATAGACAAAAGTCTATGGAGTTATGTCTTTATTCTAATTAAGTCCTGCTGTCACAAAGTCCTAATGCCTATCCTGTAGTAGATATTACCATTAGTGTAATGGGGACAAGAGAATGGCAGGGGGTGAGTGTAGATGACAGTGAAACTAACAGCTGCAGCACTGTCAGTGTAGCCATAACACCACTGCTGCCCCACAGACCCACTAAGGAGGCTCCTTGGAGACTCATTAGCGAAGTAGCCCATGTTTGGGACTTGGAGTTCAACTAAGGTGATTAATTGACCAGATGGAAACTTGTGTTGCCCCTTTGTGGTAAACAGGGGTTGGTAACAGGTCAATTTACTCCTTTGGGAGACATCTACACTGGATAATATAGTTTTGTTTACGTTACTTAGTATATATTAAGGGTGTCTGTGTACTATCTAACTGATTGTTATAATAGTGTTATATAATATTTAATTGCATATCAGTCTTATGAACATATATGAGTAGTTTACACTATTATTATCATCCAAATGTGTGACTAAGTCAACCAGGTAATCTGTCCCACAACATTGAGATGGCAGATTCACCACTCTTCCCTGTCACTGTTAGCGAGTGACTGAACTGGAATTTGAAATGCTAGTCTAGTTTTCGATGCTCAGTAAACCCGTATAATTTATTTCGGCCGACTATTTGTTTACAGGCCACGATATTAATCGTATATAATATAAGCACTCGTGAATCTGGATCCACCCCGATTTCGCCGTGATAACTTGAGTTTTGCCTAAATTGGATACATTATTGTGTTTTAGCGCACTTTTGAAGCCCAAATAGCGACCCGGTTTGCATTATTCTACACCGCCTGCGGTCGTGCGTTACCGCATCGCGCTCATAAAATGAGCGATATAGTGGCGTATGTTGATGCAAATCGGGGCACTATGTACGCCTCAAAAGTGCACTAAGACGCAATATTCGTAAACGTAAATATGCGTGGGATAAGGTTGAATAATTGAACTAACGACTGATGTGTCAAAGTTAGGCAAAACTCAAGTTATAACGGCGAAATCAAGGTGGATCAGGATTCTACGCAAGTGCCCATAGCATATGTAAATTACATTTCCTAAGTAGTTCTTGCGTCGCGCAATTCCGTGACACTGAACTAGACAATGGACGAATTTAGTCACAGATCTAGTTAGAACAACAACGATATACATATATGTAGATAGCATAGTACATACCTCTCAATAAATTCAAACGATGTGTTCCCTTCGCTTCCCTAGTTCCCTTTCACAAATGCCTTCGTCTTCCAGACCAGATTATCGTTATTTTGGGCGTTGAACATAATATGGCATATCGCATGTACACAGCAGCCCAGCGCTTTAGCGTCTATGAAAAATTAGCTGCCAACAATAATGTGGTTGAAGACGATTGGTATGTGGCTGGTCAGTGTTAAAACGATGTCCTTGGCTAGACGAATGACGGAACCACTTTATCGGTGCCTTCATCTCGCCAGTGCTTAGTCCTGATTCTAATTTTAGAGATAAACCAGTCTATGTTGTTTTGTGTATATAAATCTGGTTTGATTTGGTTTTAAAACTGCAAATGTGAAATACATAGGCCCACACACCACAAGTTATAACATTGTTGGATTGCAACAAAAAATAGCATCGTCACCATTCAACGAATATCCCGTTTACACTTCAGAAAACGTGCCCAACATGTGGACTACTTCTTAATTTCTGTATAATTTATAGGTTACATGAAGATCTGCAGATCAAGCGCCCAACAGATATATAAATATAAAGTGACATATGCGCAGGCGCGCCAGTGTAACTTTCAAGTGTGATTCGTCAGAAAATGGTCAGTACTTCGCGGGGAATTATGGAAAATATGGGTGGGGATTTTCAACCGAACTATTATATTTTAATTTATTGACGATGTCAAAGCAATTATAATAATTTCTTTATGATATATATATATATATTTTTTAATAGATATATATATATATTATAATATATATATATATCATAAAGAAATTATATATATATATATATGCATATATATATATTATAATATATATATATATCATAAAGAAATTATTATAATTGCTTTATGACATCGTCAATAAATTAAAATATAATAGTTCGGTTGAAAATCCCCACCCATATTTTCCATAATTCCCCGTGAAGTACTGACCATTTTCTGACGAATCACACTTGAAAGTTACACTGGCGCGCCTGCGCATATGTCACTTGCAGGTGATGGACGTGATCGTTATTTCGCGGGGGACGTTGTGTCAATGGTTGGTGGATGTCATAGATGCTGTTTTTAAACCTAGGGTTCGTAGACAAACTCTAGGGTTTCGTTTTTTGACCCAGTGGACCAATCGATACGAAACCAACGCGAGGGGCTAGAATTCGTTTCTAGTGTGAACAAAATTACCTTATTGGTCGTGTGATTGTACTGGTTTTCTGCCTGGACAGTTTTAAATTTGACTGATTAGCAGATTTTGTGCTGGTTTTAACAGGTTTTGATGCTACGCTCAGTGTTTACAAGTGTGAATTTGTTTATCGATCATGTAGTGTTTGGATCATTATCATCATAATAATCTGACCATCATATCATCTTCTACGTTGTTTTCATCTTAATCATATTATCTTCATATGCATCACCGTCATCGATCTCTTCTTCATGTTCATTGTCAATACCATCAATCATCATCACGATTCTACATCATCACCATCCTAATTATTGATAATCATGATTTTTATCACCTTATTCGTCTTTGTGTGTGCGCAAGTGTGTGTGTGTGTGTGTGTGTGTGTGTGTGTGTGTGTGTGTGTGTGTGTGTGTGTGTGTGTGTGTGTGTGTGTGTGTGTTCGCGTGTATGTGGGGGTTTGAATGTGTAATCATATGTACCTATAAAAATATAAGTTCTTATATAGCGCAGTATCCAGTCCTCAGGACTGCTCAAAGCGCTTTACACTTTACTCCCTGGCAGACCTGTTCAATCGAACACCATCTCGACTTATCTGGGAAGCATTCAGCCACGCTGCAATTAATGCGCGAAGACTATTCGTACACAAATATCCACCACTGTCTATAGCCAGGTATTCATTCGTACAGCTGAGTGAACTGAAGCAATGTACAGTAAATGAACTTGGTTCGACACCGCCGCACAGGTTTCGAACCCGCGTTCCGGAGCTCTTACCGCTGCGCTACTGCGCTCCACGTGACCTATGCTCCACTCCACCCCATCCTATATATATATATATATTTTATATATATATTATATATAGTGCGTACATATATGTTAGTGTGCGACATGATGCTTAAGTGTCGAGCACCAACCGGACCTGTCACCTAAAATGTTGAAGCCTCGTCAATGACAACTCAATATTTAAACCTGAATTTCAACAGAATATCCGACAGCTGCTAATGTTCGGCACCCTCATTGACGGATTGACGGACCTTAATTGTTGCTAGGTCAATGGAATGACAGTCGATTTTATACCACGATGAGATGGGAAAAGGTAATCTAGCTGTTCACTGTAATTTTCGTATCAATGAAACTATGTATATCAATTCTCCTGTATGTCTTTGCTGCCAAAAAAAAAATGTATAATATAGACCCCATATTTATGGCAATAAAAATATGTCTAACATATGTGTCTTTACACTCCATTGTGATATATCATCCGCATGACCAACAGAACATTAAACACCTGTAAGAATGTAGGTAGGTAGGTGGCTTTATTTGGAAATGTATATATCATACATACAAACATAAACAATCAAAACAAATATATACAATTCCAGGTTGACAGCGGAGCCAATTAAGGCTGTAACCAGTTTGTTTTAATTATTCCAACGTAAGATGATAATGAGTAAGTAAACTGGTCGCCGTCATCCACAAAATAAAAACGTCGTGTGCCGGCCCGCTGGGATTAGACAACATTCGCACGACAAATAGGAAGATAAGAACGGGACGATAAATGTCATCTTTGAATACGAGAAGACGTCCAACGATGACATTATAATTATAAAGGATAATATGAAATATTACATATGTATGTATGTATGTATAATATAATAGTCAAATTATAGCTTAGCCCTATGTACGTGCCCGACAGAACATGGATTCACTGACTGGCAGTATTGTTGAACGCTGGGTATCCCATATTACACATTGAATTCACGTGTATATTCTACTGCCGGGATGGGAACCACCCAAAGATTAATCTGTTTTCAAAACAACCCCTCACCCGAAATGGCCATTAGTTGCACGGAGGTTGTTAAACTCCCATCAATGAAGGATTCGCGGGCTTCGGTAGATGCTTTGATCGTGTGTGCATGGATATAGTCAGCGATACATCACAGTACGTTTATTCACGTGGGTCAAGATAACTGAAAGAATACCAACTAAACATGCTTATAATGTGTTCTGTTTTTACAGTGTTTGAATTTGTCACTTATTTATAATTATAAGATTACCTTATAAGTGCAGATCGAGATTCATTAGACTGAATGGTTCAAACGAGTGATCTTTTTACTATTGTTACACAGTCAGTTTACCTTTTCACCGTTACGTATGTGTGAGAGTCCGTACCATAAGTTGACCTTTTTCACGTGATCCGTTTAATGTTCAAGTTTATTGAAGTTACAAAATTATCAGTGCAGGAGTGCAAATGAATAAACACTTTTTCCTAGTTCCGCACATGATGTGAACACGTGTATTCACGTGACTATACCTATGTCTAGGACCGTACCAATTAATTTCTCAAGTTCTGCACGCGAACAAAAAAGAACACGAATTCACGTGAATGTGCGTACGGGTAAAACAGTGCCAGTTTCTCCAGTTCCACATCTTAAAAAAATAAGTGAATTAATTATTCACCTGAATCGTATCGGTTTCCCCAGTTCGACACGTGAAATTTTAAAACATGTGAATTCACGTGAATACACCTTCCACTACAACCATACCAGTTTTGTTCAGTTCATTACGTGAATTGATGAAGACGCACGTGCATTCACATGAATACATGTGAATTAATGATACACACACTGGTGGAGCCGTACCAGTTTCGAACAAGAAAGACATTTGTGAAACTGCATGGTTCCAAATTGGTTCCTTGTTTACTGGGTAGTCTGGGGGGGGGGGGACAAAACCTCCAATTGCACCCCCCCCCCCTCTTAATTGAGGCTTGCCAAAAAACCTCAAATGGCGTCGGAACGAAATTAATGAAATATAAAGTGCCATGCAAGTGCCAGTATCACGAAACGTTCTCAGGACGTTTTTACAACTTTAACAATACATCTTACGACAGATTACTAATTTGAAACTCGCAGTCCATCGTATCCCCATGTCTTGACCGAAAATGATTGAGCAAGTAGCATAGTATACCATTAATTTACTTGCGTTTTGCAATAAAATGTACATTGTGTCAGAACGTTCTAGTAACGTTCTCATGACGTTATTGAAGCGTTACGTTCCACAAATGTTCTGCGAACGTTCCTGCCATTAACAGATGCAGATATTAAAAAACACAGTCCACAGTATCCCCATGTCTTGACCAAAAATGATCGGGCATATAGTACACACCATTTACGTACTTACATTTTGTAATAAAATGTACATTGTGTCAGAACGTTCCAGTAACGTTCTCATAACGTTATTGAAGCGTTACGTTCCACGAACGTTCTGCGAACGTTCCTGCTATTAGCAGATGCAGATATTAAAAAACACATTCCACGATATCCCCATGCATTGGCCGAAAATGATTGGGTATATAGTATACGCCATTTAATTACTTACGTTTTGTAATAAAATGTACATTGTGTCCGAACGTTTCAGTAAAGTTCTCATAACGTTATTGAAGCGTTACGTTCCTGTTATTAGCAGATGCAGATATTAAAAAACACATTCCACGATATCCCCATGCATTGGCCGAAAATTATTGGGTGTATAGTATACGCCATTTAACTACTTACGTTTTGTAATAAAATGTACATTGTGTCAGAACGTTCTAATAACGTTCTCATAACGTTATATGCGTTACGTTCCACGAACGTTCTGCAAACGTTCCTACACTATTAGCACATGCAATTTTTTTTAAACATACTGTTTATTTCCCATTACAGCGTTTATATCTTAACACTGATGGTGTAAAAAACCTGTTTATCACCGTGAAACGTCATATATGAAAAACTAAATTCCGTAACCTAAATATAACATTGTGCTAACGTTAGCAGAACGTTATGTGTTTGCTGGGTATGTATATATATATAATTACAATGCAGTTTACATACCAATAAGCCTACGTATACATTGAATCGCTGACGGGCGCTAAACACATACGTAAACCTAAACATAACAAATTATAGCGCGCTGCCATATGTTATAACGTACGACTTAAACATACCGCCTATTACTGTTATATTGGTGGAGGCATAAATCGTGCGGTCTACCGCCGTTTTAACAAAAAAAAAGAATTTTGTTTCATAAGACATCTATTTGCGTAATCCCTAATACCTAATTCGTCAAATTTGTGCAAACAAACTGTTAGAAAAGTTGTTTTGAATGAAACACGAAATAGATCGACTTAATCCAAATCTCGTAAAAGACGCCTGCGTCGAAAACCGTGCGTCCTATCTGTGCGGCATAAAAAGCGCACCATTCTTTTTGAGCGCACTGTGAATATGGCCAGAACGTGTCACGTTAGTCAGTGCGAGTTCAAACAGTGTGATAGGATAGGGTCAAGAGCGTCAAAACACCATATTTCAGTGACACAATAAGCACAGTTAATTTTGTATTTATTCACAGTAAAGTGTAATGCTCTTTTCACCACTTACTTTACCAACCTGACGTTTGAGTTTATTTCAACAGCGCCATCCGAAGATGGGTATTTTGCTAGTGTCTCTAATGAGAAGAACGGTGTCTCAGGCGGGTAAAATATCGATGACTAATTTAGTTATCCTATTCAATGTGGCATAATAATAAAGTACACGTAATGTTATGAAATTGATTAGCATTTGATAGATACTAACTTTGGACCATTGAAGGCGCCGCCGTCAACTCGCCTCTTTCTGTGTTAATTCGCTTTCTATATTGATTGGATTCTGATCTACAAATTGGCTACGGGTATCTGCACATGTCCATACAGTTATTATAAATAGTTATTAAACCATTGTAATTCCAGGTGTACAACCAACAGCAGTAGCGCGCCGTCGGTTGGCACTCGGTGGTTATACCGTTGTTTGCAGTCTGGTCGTCCCCTTTTCCGACTCAGTCGGGACGAAACGTTCAACCGACACGTCAGCGTTGCTACCAGTGAAGCGCCGACGTAGAGCGCCCCACAAGACAGCACGGTGTGTGCAAAACAACGAGAACATTAGCAAAACGCATGGCGCTAAACGATAATGTGATGTGTCGCGTCTGGCGTGAGCATGGCAATGTCTTTGTTGTTCGCCTCCAGTGGGAGTCCATGGAGAGTCTGCTCAAAGTTTTAATAAACGCATGACACACAGTGATAACAAATTGATGGCTTATTCCGTTATTCCTTATTCAATTCTTTGTAACTTATAATAGTTAGGCCTATTATGCATGACATTATCCTGACATCTAAGGCAGCCAGTGGGCGCGGTAGCGTAGTTATGGCAGAACCGGACGTTCAGTCTAGCGACTCCGAGTTTGAATCGTCTTGCTGCGGTTTCGAACTTGGGCAAGTTCGTTAATTACGCAATATACTACGATATATTATACAGGAGGCTACATTTGTATGTGCGACTTCAGATATGCATAGCAGATTTGAACGATGGCGTCTTTTGCTAAATGTATTCGACAATCTTAACTAACGTTATTGAATTATTAAAAGACTGTTCTCACATTTTAAAACTCAATTGATCAAATATAAATGTTAGGGATTTATTTGCCCAAACGTTTCTTCGCAGTTATTTTCAAACGTCATAAATGGCATAATAACTATATTAAAGCTAAGTACAGAAAACGTTACACAGGCAGCATGGATATGGTTAAACATGTTGACATGTAATATCATTAGTTTTATACAAAATGAACGCATGCAAACGCACGTACACAAATATGTGATAATTTTGTTTCCCCAGTGTACTTAAAATATCTTATTAATAGGTAATTTCACTCCCCGCCCGCTCGCTGTCGACCAATGGTAATAGCGCACGGGCGTGGCCATCGCTCTGCCGGGTACGGAATGCAAATTCGCGCCCCGGTAATTTACCTTGAATCCTCCTCTTCTACTTAGTAGTCAAGGAGTTGACGAGGAAGGGAGTCAAACGTTGACTCGTGTAATCCTCCGCCCTATTGCGTAAATATTTGTCAATGTGACCCTTGAACTGGTTGATGTTTTTGGACATCACTGCTGCTTCCGGAAGTATATTCCAGTCGTTAACTATCCTTTGAGTAAAGGAGTACATGCGTATATCTAATCTTGAGTGCACTTTGGTTATTTTGAAGGGATGCCCTCTTGTTTTGGTCTGTTTATTTTCCATAACAAAGAAATCTGCAGGAAGAATACTCTCTAACCCGTTGAATATTTTATAAACTTCCAGTAAATCAGCACGGAGTCGTCTAGTCTCCAGAGTTGTGATATTTAGCACTCTTAAACGTCTTTGATAATCTAAGTGACTTAAATCTGAAATCATCCTGGTTGCCCTACGTTGCACCTTTTCTAATAAGTCTATATATTTTTGTTTGAATGGGCGCCATGCCTGAATGCAGTAGTCTAGGTGAGGTCTTACTAAGGACTTGTATAGTTTTACAACTACTTCTTTGGTCTTATATTTGATAGCTCTGTTGATCATGCCTAGCATCGCATTAGCCTTATTTGATGCCTTAACACATTGCTCCGTTACATTAAGTGTGTCTGTTATTATCACTCCCAAATCTTTTTCTACATGTGATGTTTCTATGGGGTTATCACCCATGAAGTAGTCGTACTGCCTGTTGTTATGACCGTAATGTACACACTTGCATTTTTCTGCATTAAACAACATTGTCCATTCTGCACTCCACCCGTGCAAGTTGTTTAGGTCCTTCTGAAGTTTCTCAGCATCTTCACAGGTTGATACCTGACTGAACAGTTTAGTGTCATCAGCAAATTTTAGGAGATGGTTGCACACTCCTTCGTCTATGTCATTAATATATATTACAAATAAAATTGGACCCAGAACAGACCCTTGGGGGACACCATTCTTAACAGGTGACCACCCTGAACTGAAGCCATTTATAATGACACGCTGTACTCTGTCCGTCAACCACTGCGATATCCATCTATTAACCGCTCCTCCTATCCCATGTGCATTTAGTTTCGTCGCCAGCCTGCAGTGTGGGACTCGATCGAAAGCTTTACTAAAATCTAGATAAATAGAGTCCACAGGAAGCCCTTTATCGATATAGGATGTGACCTTATCCAGGTACACTAAAAGGTTCGTCAGGCATGAACGTCCCTTCCAAAACCCATGTTGCGACGGTTTAATCAAAACATGATTTTGAAGATGGCCCACGATTTTATCCTTGATGATGGCTTCCATTACTTTAGATATCTGTGATGTTAGACTTACAGGTCTGTAGTTACTGGGTTGTGATTTGATACCTTTCTTATATATGGGGGTAACATTTGCACTTTTCCAGTCTAATGGAACTTCTCCCGTTTCCATGCTGTCTGCGAAGATTTCGCTTAGCAGTGGTGCAATGGCCGTGGCCACTTCTCGGAGCATTGTCGAATTTAATTCATCTATTCCAGGGGCTTTGTATGGTTTAAGTTGTAACAGCTTTTCCAGTACTATTGCTGTAGTTATCTCAATATGCTGGAGTGACTCCTCAATTGTCTTGGTGAAAAAGTTCACAGTGTCAGGAAGATTTTCTGTTACCTCCTCAGTGAACACTGAGGCGAAGTAGTCATTTAGTACATTTGCTGTCTCGACCGAGTCTATGATCACATCCCCATTGCTATCCAAAAGGGGGCCGACAGTGTCTTTTGTCTTAGTTTTCGTCCTAGTATATGAATAAAAAGACTTCGGGTCTTTTTTTATGTTGTCGGCAAGTCTTTTCTAAAAAAATTGTTTAGCCTTAACCACTTCCTTCCTGGCTTTATTTAGTTGACGTTTGTATGCCTCGTACAGATGATGTTCTCCTGTTTCTCTGTATTTCTTCCACATGTGGTATTTCTTCCGTCTTGCCATGTCTGCTCGTTTAGTCATCCATCTGGGTTTGGTCTTTCGTCTCCTTGTTGACATAGGGATAAAACTTTTCATTGCCGAATTAACGACTCTTTTAAAGATGTCCCTTTTGTGTGTACATTAATATCCTGGAATGCCTGCTTCCAGTCGTAATTTTCTAAACATTGTTTCATTCCATCATAGTTTGCCCTCTTGTAGTCGTAGTAAGTTTCTCTCCACTCTTTTATGTGTATAGACACTATAATATCACATATCACCATGTTGTGGTCACTGAAGGGTTCGCTTACCCTAACTTGCCCAACCATATTTGGTTCAGAGGATAGCATAAGATCCAATATATTCTCACCCCTAGTAGCATCGCATACATGTTGGGTTAAAAACAGATCTTGGGTGAGTTCCATGAAACGTATCCCCTCGGCTCCTGCCTGCATCCTACTCCAGTCAATGGTTCTGTGGTTGAAATCTCCAAATATTACAATGTTATTGCTCGTTGCACATGCTGTGCGTAATAATGTATGTAGAGCATGTGCAACGAGCAATAACATTGTAATATTTGGAGATTTCATAATTTCATTGCGTAATAATGTATGTAGAGCTAGTTCGCTGTCAAGATCAGCAGATGTGCTGTGGTAGCATACTCCTACAAGTAGGGAGTCTGTTGTTGTTGTTAAGCGACACCATACTGATTCCGTGTTGTGTGTTTGTGTAAGCTCCTCACATTTGACATAGTTTATATTGTTTCTTACATATATAATGCAGCCTCCTCCTTTCTTTCCCTCTCTATCATTTCAGATCAAACTGTATCGCTCGAGGTTAAGCTCTGCGTCAGATACATCTTTGTGAGCCCACGTTTCGGTTACACATATCAAGTCTGGGTTTTCCTCAGTTGCAACATACTGCATTTCATCCAGCTTGTTTAAAAGGCTTCTGGCATTCACAGATATGGCTTTGAGTTTATTTACAGTAATATGGCCTGTGCTCCCTATTTCTTTTTTATTCCCTTCTCCAATTTTGTGCAGGTTTTTGCTGTAAGTGTTTATATACATACTAGTGCTGGTGCTATCCACTCCCATCTCCTCTCCTACTATTTTGCTGGTTTTGTGGACTGGCTGCCCCTCCTGGTGGGAGCCGTTCTTGATTGTCTGTTTCTTGTGGGAGGTGTTGACTGGCTGCCCTTTGTAGGTGCCGCTGTTGTTGTTGTTTACATTAGTTTTCTGTTTTGTCGTTCTTAGTGTCTTTCCTCCTCGCCCTTTGAGGGCTTGATTTTTACAATTTTCCTGGCCCATGGTGGGCCTCTCACTCTGGATATGCATTTCCCCAAGTCTCTACTCTCCTTTGCCCTTGCCTCCTCTAGTAGTTTTTTCCTTCCTCTCTCTCTTTATACGTTTGGTCATGTTGAATGCTGAGGCATTTATATTTTGGATCAGCCTCCTTAAGGTTGCATAGTGGATCATATTTTTTTTATTTTCATCCCCCTTCAGCAAAACATGCTACAAAAGATATGCTTCGATCCAGTATGCCCCCGCCCCGGTCTCCCCACCACTGTCCTTTCTAGATCTAGGTGTGAATATGGTGGCGACACCTCGCGGATTCCGTGGTCGTCACTTTACACATCGGTCTGTCACTGCATGTGAAATATTTTGTCGTGATGGAGAAATGAGAATGGCTTTTGTGAAAGTATATACTGGAGATTTTAAGGTAACCTTACGCGTGGTTTGTTTCATTAGATAGGCAGTTGGCGTTCAACGCTAGTCAGGCGTATTGATCTTCGTCAGAAAAAGTGAACTGCTCTTTCGTTTTGAGCGATATTAGAGGATATTAAACCAGTCCATGTTTCCGTAGCCGTAGGCGTAGGCACGTACTGCTATGTTTTATTGACATTGTGGTGTAGAATCTGAAGCAGTATCACTTATTTATTTAACACTTTTCACTGATCACAAACAAAAAAACAATTAGTTTGAGATTGCTGGACGCGGGTTAGGCTAAGCCTAAGCAGTTGCCAGTGCGAACCCGCCAGTGCCAGCGGACAGTGTTTATAATTCAAGCAAGGTGTTCAATTGTATGATAAAATATTAAATTACAAAAGCAATGTCCAAAATATCTCTTCACATCTGTAATGAGAAATAGTTAAATTCACAGTCATATTCCCAGACAGAACAATAATATTCCCTTAGGCTTAGGTGAGATAAAACAGAAATTAAAAAACAGGGATTACGTTGCAAACTGTATACTATAATGTTGCATGTCTCAAACGTACTTCACCTACTATTAACTAAAAGGCACAACCTCAAAAAAATTATTGTAAATACATATTCAGTGTGCTTAACAAGAAATTGCTATTCCTGCTTGATCAGCAATAACAGTTCCTAATGTGAAATGTCTTAATTAATTTATATTTACCTCACTAAGTTGTATTGTTATGTATTATATATAGTAAACATGTATAATAAACATGTATAGTTTTGTTCTTTACTTAATGTCTTATTAGTAGTGTTTTTTAATATCATATATTTTATTATTATATACACCAGCTATAAGTACATGTACATATCTATAGTATATAACATTTAGGGCATCCAGTTGCTTCAAATAGTTTAGTTTTATTGGCGTCCTGGCATTTATTATTACTACATATACTTTGTGTTTGTATTACTTATGCCAAATACAAAACAATTTCAGAGCCTGAGACTGAGGATGATAGACATTTAAATTAAAATATGTTGTTATTATTATAAGACAAAAGTTATTGTTCCTTGACTAAGTTTCTTTAAGTTAAAAGCATTGAATTCTCGGTTCCAGTTTCATGGAATATGATATTTATCATTCTGCATCTATAGATGGGATAATTACTACACAAGGATTTGTATTTTTTCGTAAATATTATTGACTTGAAAACACAAGCCATTGCAAACTACCCAGTCCTTGTCGTTGGTGCTCTGAGCCACTCTCCCCTCCTGTGGCAGTCCTCCAGGAAGTTGCACCCTTCTAGTAAGCACTTTTGGACCATGCTGTATAATTTACTACACATTGCTCCCAACTGGTCTTCACTGGTACAAAGATGTCTCTACAGGTGATAGGTGTGTCAGAAGACAAGCATGTAATGCTCAAATTCTATTCTGCCAATGAAGAGATTTTTTCTTCATTTGGATTTTGGAAGTATAATACAGAGTTTCTTGAGTGGTGGTTACCATGTTAAATACGTTGTCCCTTTTTTGATGAACTAGTATAAATTGTTATTAGTTCCAAGATTCCATTAGACAGCAATAAATACACTTAACGTAAGTTATTTCAAATCAGTTTGTTTTATATAAGTCGCATAATAATATAATAAGTGTGGAATTCCATAATTTTAAGATCAAATTCAAACCGTAAAATATTTTTCAGAGGAGTAACTCATTTTTTTGCAAGACATGTTGGCTTCCTTGTCTATTTGTCATCAGGTTGTTGTTGTTAGACACTGTTAAACTCTTACATATTTATGTTCACTTCAGTCATCTATAGTATTGTTCTAAATAACCAATTACAATATTCTTGTACATGATTGTTTGGATTATATAAACATTTGTGTTGAGTGAAATATGTACAATTACCAAATGAACAAACCCCGTTTTGTAAAAAAGATGCCATTGATATCACACAAAAACTGCTGGGCGTATGGCTTGTTTGAAAACCTCACTTTACAAGACAACACAATGCATTATAATATGTCTAAACATCACTGGGCCATTCGGTAAGTGTCCTGTGGTAATTATTATGAACAGTTGCACACATAACATTATACTGGTACTGCCTCCTAGCGATCAAAATTGTCTTAAACTGGTTACCCACAAACTGATTATATAATCGATCACCAATCAGTTTGGTTAAGCTGATGATCGATTATGAAAATCAAACTGATTCCCAACACTAATTGTATCTTGTTCTCCACAGATCATACAGAGAAACTACAAAGACTATCACATCGCACCGTGAGTGCCATAAGAATGAGTAATGAAGAAGCCCAGCAGGTGAGTGTATTGACAGATTCACTGTGTCACTGTTCGCCTACTTCATACTCATAATTATGCATGTGACCTTTGACATGCTTGCCATGCCAACGATGTTTACGTAAATAGTAAATGTGTGTTACATTACATGGATGGCATGACATCTGCAACATCATATTTTTCGTACACAGTTCTCGCTTAAGCAACTTTGCCTATTAGATCTCAAGTCGACCAAACCCACCTAAAGACAGTCACTTCAATTCAGTCAAACTCTTCTCAAAACGACTACGAAAAGCTGTAGCATGTTGTGGCGCCATCTAGTGGATAGTTTTGAAAACACATTAGGAACAGTGTTTGAATGCATATCGCATTTTCATGTTGCGGTTCAAATAAGTGGGGAAACAGGGACTTTTCTTTAAAAAATGGCTGATATCTAAAGGGTTAAAGAAAAACATTTGGGGGCCAGAATTCCCATAAACAACAGAAAGTCCAAATGCTCCACGTGCTTGGCATCCATTTTGATAGCTTGACTGTGTTGCTATGCAACAGTTACAGTGGCTTCATTACATTTTCTTTCATTCCAGGAAGAGCTGGAGGTCCTGCATGCAATCTACGATGGTGATTCAGCATTCAAGGAAATCTCAAAACAAGATTTTCAGTACAAGGTATGCGGGTCATTCTGAAATATGTAGTACTCATCTAAACTTATTTGGATGAAGAGGTTCATCAGACTGGATGTCATAACTATACAGTCAAAATTATGTGCATGAAAAAAGATAAACTGACTAAAAAAGTAAAAATATCACTCAAGTAAACTTTTTTGTTTTTAATTAATCCGTTTGGTGAACGCGTTTGGGAAGATAAGCACTTATCCAAACTTAGGATGTTCTAGCTCCAGTAGTTTTCAATTGATTGCATTTTGTTATTTATGACATTCTGTTACTTTTTTAAATAAATAAAACAATTGTACAGGTTAATATTTTGTGAACTAATCAAGAACCCTCAACACTCCTCTTGCCCACTCCACCACCTTGGGTATCAATTTACCCAGGGAAATAAAGTTGCCGCCATAACCCGTTGTATTGTGACTCGTGTATTGTAATGCATATTGTGAGTGTCCGGGTACCATATCATTACAACTGTAATAATGACCACTCCATTGCTGACCTGTGCCACCAATAAATGTTGTGACTCATGTATTATGTTGAGTGTCGTGAGGCTATCGTTTCGTTGCAACCCTGCTGAGTGATTCATCCGGCGTTCCCATTGATAAATAATGACTGCTCCCTTAGTGACCTACTTGTGCCACCAATAAACACGGTGGCTCATGTATTATGATAGGTATCAGGGGTAGATTTTTAAGTAAAATTTCTGGTAGCCCAGACAGATTACCAACGTATGGAATTCAGTAATCCGTCTAGAAATCTGGTAATCCGTCAAACTGTAAAAAGAAAAAACGTGACTACCGTAAATTTCCGTGTATAATACGCCCCCACGTATAATACGCACTCCAACTTTTGCTAAATTCTGATTAAATTTCTATATCACCATGTATAATACGCACCCCGGCGTTTGACATAAATCCCCGATTTCCCCGCTTCTAATATTTTGCTTGAACCCATGAATCCATCTCAGAATCGTAAACATGTCACCTACGCAAGTTACTGCTGGCTTGTCGCTCACTAGTGACTAGTGTGTAAGGCTGTAAGCACTACGTAACTTGCGTTGTAGCTTGACGATTGTGCAACTGATTAAATCGGTGCTTGCTAGAACTTACATTGTGTCGTTCTGATTTCACTTTTAAATTAACACCAAGTTCTATTCTGAAATGCTACATGCAAACCTGGTACTTTCAACGGCGAAGCATACATGTGCTACATTCGTCTTTATTTACATTCACAGCATTTGCATTCACAACTTTAAACATGGAGTCACACTTGTTGACACTTGACCCGTGACGCGGGCATCATTCACTTGATTCAGGAAATCACCTGTTAGTTGTCCAATCACGGAATATTCCCGTGGTATCCCCGTTGTGTCTCCAATAGTGACACATTGCGGAGTTTTGACATACTAGAAATCTAACATGGCACCGAAACGGTAACTGCGTTTGGGTGATATACATATGGAACTCAGAAAAAAATCAAAGAAAACTTTCCAACATATAGCGGTCTGCGTCGGGTCTGGTAATACATTACAAAATCTGGGGTGCTCGGAGTAACGGAATACCGTTAAAATCAACCCCTGGGTATCATGACATTACTGTGTCATTGCAATCCTGCTGAGTGATTCTTCCGGCCTCACCATTGATATATAATGACTGCTCCCGTAGTGACCTAATTATTGTGCCATCAATCAATGCTGTGACTCCTGTATTGTGATAAATATTTTGATGTAACCATTTCTTTGCTACCCTACCAAGTAATTAATCCGGCCTCACCATTAATAAATAATGACTATTCCCTGTGACCTACTTATTGTTCCGCCAGGTGGGGGAAGATCAGCATCACAAGTCGTTTGTGGTGCAGGTGATATGGGGGGACGGATACCCAGATGAGATGCCCGACATACACCTGGACGCATTCTACAACAAACACATGTAAGTTGTGTGTTGACGCCACAACACACTTTACTAGAACAGAAGAAATTTGGAAATGATCTTTGAAATCCCTGTCAAGACAGCACATTATGTTTGTTCCGGCCAGATTACCACTGTGGACAGTAGTAGACAATGCAAACTAGTCATCAGGCCTTTAGAAATATTGTTGCCCGTCTTGAATTAATCGAAAGTGTAACTTTTGGCACATGAATGGCTTGCGCGGATGCTACTCATGTTTCACTACCAATTGTGCCAATGATAATCATTAAAGTGGGCCCCTAGACTAGGAACTATTAGTTAATCTAGTGGCCAGCTGGCTCCCTCTAATTCCCCCCCCCACCCCGTCTTATCAGTGATATCTGGATAATTACCCGTCTCTGCCAGTCTTGAAGGTGGATAGACAGGTCTTGGGCTGAGCCGCTGCTAGTCATTCAGGACATTCAAATGTCCATTGTATACAGTTTTCGCTATGAACAGGTGTCCGCTAAGACAGGTTTCACTGTGTTATCAATTGAAGAGATGATTCGGTAAATAAATCTACATGTACTTGTGGTTAAAGCAGTGAGAGATGTTTCTTCACAGATGACTGGCCAAGTTGGGTAGTTACAACTGATAAGACGGGTGGAATTTAGAGGGGGTCAGCTGACCACTAGATTAACTAATAATTCCAAGTCTAGGGGCCCACATTAATGACAGTCGACTGGTAGTGAAACAAATCGAATGGATCAGTATTAATTATATAAATGGCTCAAATGACATTAGCTTGTCATTGAAAACACTAAACTGGCCAATAATGGCTGCGATTGACATAAATGTCTTCCACGCAAGCCGTTCGCGTGCTAAAATGCATACTTTTGATTAAATCAAGACTGGCAAGAACATTATATCTAGCTAAGGGTGTGTTTCTTTGTTGCACATATATATGATTTCATTCTGGTTAAGCCACATGTGCAAATGTTAAACTAATTAGACTTAGTTTTGTCCTCACAGAAAGAATTAGTTGACAATGTCAAGATATGTGAGCCACTGGGGAGTAGTGATCACAACCAGATACATTTTACCATCAAAGTAAAATCAGAAAGGAATAGTAAAAAGCAGTATAGGAGAAATTTCCACAAAGGAAGGTATAAGGACATGAGGAAATATTTAGCAAAGATAGACTGGAATAACACACTGAAGAATAAGACAGCAACCGAATGCTGGAATATCTTAAATAGTGAAATTAAGTGCATAGTCGATAAATTTGTACCTTTCAAAAAACAAGGGAAACGGTCTAAAAAGAAACACTTATCGAAAGAAGCCATTAGAAAAATTAAGTATAAACAAATGATGTGGAAGTCATATAGATGTACTGGAAATGATGAAGACTACAACATTTATAAAGAAGCACTTAATGAAGCTACAGCTGAAATTAGAAATTCAAAGAGAAGCTATGAAAAAAAATTAGCTAGTAATATAAAACATGACAGTAAGAGTTTTTATGCGTATATTCGAAGCAAACAGAAAGTTCAGGATAAGGTCGGTCCTCTAGAAGATAGTGCTGGAAATACAATATCAGAGGGATTCTTAATGGCAGAAGACCTGAATGAGTATTTTAGTTCAGTGTTTACCAGGGAAGATATTAGTTCACTGCCAGTACCAGAGGCTAAGTTCAAGGGGGCAGATTCAGACTATTTAGGACAGTTAGTTGTAACCTCGGAAATGGTAGCTAAGAAAATAAGGGCTATGAAGGATAATAAATCACCTGGAGTGGACGGGATTCCGCCCAAACTACTATTGGAAATTGTAGAACAAATTAGCGTACCGCTTGCAACAGTTTTCAATTTGTCATTAGAAGAGGGAGTGGTTCCTTTAGAATGGAAAGAGGCAAACATTATACCGTTATTTAAAAAGGTTCGAGAAACAAGTCAGAGAACTATAGACCAGTGAGTTTAACATCAGTGATTTGCAAATTATTAGAAAGACTAATTAAAGATCACATGGTGGATTTTCTTGTTAAACATAACTTGATAAACCCATCTCAACATGGGTTTTTAAAAGCGAGGTCATGCTTAACAAATATGTTATGTTTTTTGGAAGACATCACTAGGTGGGTAGATGAGGGATCACCAGTAGATATCATCTATTTAGATTTTCAAAAAGCTTTCGACAAAGTACCACATCAAAGATTACTCCTTAAGCTAAAGGCCCATGGCATAGGAAATGGTATAATAAACTGGATAGAAAAATGGCTGAATGACAGAAGACAACGTGTAGTAGTTGATGGGGAGGCTTCAAACTGGAAATCGGTATTGAGTGGGGTACCACAGGGATCAGTACTAGGACCTATATTATTCTTAATATATATCAACGATTTGGACGATGATATAACAAGCAAGGTGTTAAAATTTGCGGATGATACAAAAGTGTTTAGAAGGATTAAAAGTGATGGAGACAGACAGCATTTACAAGATGATCTTGATAGGTTGATCAAATGGTCTGAAAAGTGGCAAATGCTGTTCAATTTTGGGAAATGTAAATGCCTCCACACAGGTCATGGGAATGAAGAGGTAAAATATAAAATGGGGGGTACTGTTCTAAGTACTACTGTAAAAGAAAAGGACTTGGGGTTAACCATTAGTGCTGATATGAAGGTTTCAGAGCAGTGCGGAATTGCAGCGTCAAAGGGAAATCAAATCCTTGGATTAATTAGGCGAAATATAGCGTATAAGAAAAAAGAATTAATAGTACCGCTGTACAAAACAATAGTGAGGCCTCATTTAGAATATTGTATACAAGCATGGAGGCCATATCGCAAGAAGGACATAGATATGCTAGAAAGAGTACAGAGGAGAGCGACTAAAATGATACCAAATCTGAGGGATCTTAGTTACGAAATACGCCTAAAAGAATGTGGTTTAACAACATTAGAGACCAGGAGATTGAGAGGAGATCACATAGAAGTGTTTAAAATATTGAATGGTTATGAAAATATTGATAGAAACATTTTTTTCTCAGTTAAGAAAAATAGAAGGACCAGAGGACATGAAGCTACATTAGTAAAGGAGCAGTGTAGATTAGATATAAGAAAGTTCTCATTCTCACAAAGGACTGTAAATGAATGGAACAGATTATCTCCTGATTGTGTTGGTGCTAGTAGCGTGAATATGTTTAAAAATAAAATCGACACACACCTTAAAAAGGCGGGATACATGTAGATAAAAAGTATTGGACTCTCGATAAGCCAAAAGGCTTCCTTGTCCACCTGCCATCCAGAGTAATTTTCTGGATGGCAATCTTGTTAAATCTTGTTAAATCTTGTTAATTTAGGAATATTAGTTAATTTTGAATATTTAATCTTTTTATAGTAATTTTTAAAGAACATTTTAATTAATGTAATGCTATTAACTGAGATGTTTTTATGGTGATCAATTCTTCAGCTGCAACCATTGTAATGGTGGTAATTGAATTTGATGGCCTTGGTTCGTGTTCTATGGATTGATGTAAGCTGATGCATAATGTTGCTGGTTTGTTGCACCTCTAACTTGTTTCCTGCTGATCTGTAGAATTGTTATTGTATAAACATGTAATAAAATTCTGACTTCCTTCCGTAGATCCTCTGGTGTGAAAAGAAATATAGTAAATCGTCTTAAAGAGGAGGTGAGCGCCTTATATTTAGTCAAAGTGTGGTTTGTTTCTGAAACCTTTAAGAATATGTCTGATCTCGGAAATACTAAACTTTCTGGTAGTTACTTATATCTGTGCACGGCATATTTTGTAGATCTGACCTGTTTTTGATGGATACAAGTATCAGGACTGGCTACCATTATGGATTCTCCGTAATCATTACAGAAATTCACCTCAGATTACGGCATTACAGAAACTGCCGCTGTATTACGGGAATTCAAATAACGACTACAGAAAATGATACACATTAAAAAATTGCTAAATCTATAAATAATGCTGCTCGAAATGCCCGGAAGAAACTGTCATCATTCACTTGTTACAATTTATCAACAAATATTTAGTCCACTACAAGTTCTACAACGTCAGTATGGTAACGTCATCCAATGCTGTGAAAAAAGTATATATACTTTTGATGATTAAAATAGTAACTTCCTGGATTCCCAGGCACTGTTAACAGGCTGGGCTTGTCAAAGACATTGTGATTGTTAATTACTGCATGTAGCATATAGTTGTACAGTTAGTTGCTACACCTTAATACTTTAATTACTGACTCCTGTTTACTGGATACTGTTTTGGGCTTCACTTTTACACTTTCTTTTGCTCCCTCTGTTTCCACATGTCTGGATTCAACGTTCTTAACTCTGCAATCGTATATCAATAATTTAGTTTCTGTCTTATATTACATTAGTTTCAAGCCAGTCAACTTTATGACTTTTTAATTTGCTTTATTTTTATTTTGTTTTAAATTTGCATATTTTGAAGAGATTATTTGATATATTTTAGAGATGTACGTTATAGTTTTCAATTTTGACTTTTTAGGAGGTAGAACTTGTTTTGATGAACTTGGAATGTACCATTAGGCAGAATTGCCACAGGAAAACCATGAAAGGGACATTCCCAAAGCAATACAAACACCACTGGCTGAAGTCGTCCTTTAGGATGTTGTGCCAGAAGCAGAAAGACAAAAAAGGGTGCTATGCAAATATTAATTGTTTATTCATTGATTCGTTGGTTTCAGGCCAATCAACTTCTTGGGTCTGCCATGACTTACACGCTGTTTGAGTATGTGAAAGAGAACGCTGAGGAATTGACAGTCGAGCAGCAGGAACTAACGCAGGTGGGAGAATCTGGCAGGTGTTGTTCCCTTCTCTCCCTGTATGACAGGGATGAGACGGGCCTCCATAGTGGTCCTCGATTTCTGTTTTCCTTTCTCCCTCCTCACCGATCTTGCACTGCTTTCTCCATCAATGTCTCCATTCCCCTCTATCTTTCGCTCTCATTCTCCATTCCTCTCCCAATCCCTCCAAATTCCTCTTTACACAGTCCTCCCATCTCGGTCTAGGTCATCCTCGCCTCTTCTTCCCTTCAACTGTCCAGACGTCTGCTTTCTTTGTTAACCAGTCTACTCCCATTTACTCCACATACCCGGCCCTCTTTAGTCGACTCTCCTCACCAGCTTCTTAAAATGTCCTTTTGCTCTACCCTCTCACAGCAAAGTGGCAATGTTACAACAAAAACACGTGAAATTCCTGGATATATGATGTTTTTTGTTTACTAATTAAATAAATAACACATAACAATAAAGCTGCTTCTTCTAGTCAATCTTTGGTCCGTCCCATTTCAGGTTCAATTGGCAAAGGAATCAAACATATTTATCTTTATATGGCAAAAGCTATGGCAACTGCACTTCTTACTAGTAGACTTGAATATTTTAATTTTCTGTTACACTATTGCCCTTAAGGATATCACAAAATGTGTGCAAAGTTGTTTAACAACAGTACGATCTTCACAATTTTCTTACTCAATGCCAGTTCTGCGGTTTGTGCATTGTATTCCTGTCTGATATTGTGGCATTTTTAATATCTGTTCTGTTTCCTGCCACTACCTATCATGTAAGCAACCATCATATTTACATTCATTGCTTACTCCTGTTACTGTTAGAAAGGCTATCCAGCTTTGATCATCTAGTTCTGATTTATTTGTTGTTCCTAAAGTTAAAACCAACATTGGAACTTTCTCTGTTTTTGCACCAACTCTTTGAAATTTGTTCCTTCTTTTTGTTAGACCAGTTACACGATTCTGCCATAATGTAACTTACCTTTTTCCTGCAGTAACCTTGCATATCCACCTTGACTTCCTGGTGTATTGACAACTTAATTCTGCACATTGATTTTTGAGATTTACAAACCCCTTTGCTTTCATTCACCTCTGAGTTTGGTTTCCAAGGATTAAATTACTTACTATTATTAATCTTTTTAGCATATCATTGGTTCTGTAAAGCGTGCAGTATACATAACAAATATTTTAGACATGGATATTTGTCAAATGTTGTGTTCCAATAAGGTTACAGGGGTATAAACCCATTTTCTTTGATTCCTGGTGTACCTAGGTACAGCCATCAGAGAGAAGTGACAAGCAAGCAGTTTATGCATCCACACATGAGTAAAAGCCTACAAGAACACTGTAAAGACTGATAATATAGGTTGACCTATCAATTTGTTCATCACAGAGCTTTGAGTCTAGTGTTTTTGGTATACATTAATTACGCTGATGGATTCAACAGTCAAGGTTGACATTGAATATCACAATGTCAAACACTGCTAAAAAGGGGGGTGAATACTAATTAGAGCATGTACGCTTAATGGAACGAATACAGTATCTGTGTCCTGATTGTGGCTGTATTTGCGGCTGTAGGCGCCCCAGACTGAGGCTGCGCCGGAGGACGTGAAGTCGGCGGTAGACGAGGGGAAGAACAAGCCAAAGAAGGAACAGATGAGCAAGCAGCAGAAACGCAAGTTGTACGACCGCATGGGCAACATGAACACACAGGAACTAGTGCGTGGCTGGGACTGGGTCGACGTCATCAAACACCTCAGTCAGCGCGGCAAGGTAGACGAACAGTCCTGATGGCCGACGGACGGTCCTGATGGCCCCACGCCAACTTAAAAAAATGTATTGCCAACATCCTGCAGGAACATTGTGATGGCCCTGGGTCAGCATGAATAACCTTGTGGCCAACATCTTGATGGCCCCTGGTCAGCATGAAAAACCTTGTGCCCACCATCCTGATGGCCCCTGGTCAGCAAGAATAACCTTGTGACCAACATCCTGATGGCGCCAGGCCAGTATGAATAACCTTGTGGCCAACATCCTGATGGCCCCTGGTCAGCATGAATAACCTTGTGCCCACCATCCTGATGGCACCTGGTCAGAAATAATAACCTTATGACCAACATCCTGATGGCCCCTGGTCAGCAAGAATAACCTTGTGACCAACATCCTGATGGCCCTGTGACAACATGAACATTTTGATGGCCAACATCCTGATGACCCTAGACGAGCATAAACATCCTGATATCCGTGGGCAAACATCAACATTCTGATAGCTGTGGATCAACATCCTGATGGCTCTAATCGCAATGGCTTGATATGACAGACTGTCGCACCAGTTTGTTTTAATTCCTGCCAGCAACTAATCATCTTCAAGTAACTATTTACTGCCATGCTCGTTGAAGTTGTTATAATCTAATGCTAACTATATTAACAACTTACGCAAGATACATATATATTAAATAATATGTTTTGTTTGGTAAATTAAACTACTGTTCTGAGGACACATGTTACTTGTTAATTCCGTTTGCATTTATCGTTGGTGAACTATGGCTAAGGCTTAGATGTTACATAATGTTTCTCCTCATGGTGCAAGTCTGTCTTGATGTGCCTGTAGTTGTCCGACAAGAAGAAACCAATTCCACAGATATGTATGCCAGATTACAGAAAGTCACAGCCTGTGTGTAGCGTTCATTTTGTCAGTTGGTTCTTGTGCCTTGGCAACAGTGGCAGGCATGCAATGAATATTGTCTATTTTCATAATAATAATTTCATAATTATAATATCTATAAAGCCAGTAGTTAAAAAAGTTAAAATAAATTAACCAAACATTGTGTTATTTAGTTGAACAGGTTTCTGTTTGAAATAACTTTTTATAGAGCTGGTCAGAGCTGCTATATAAAGTCAGGGGACCATAGTGCTCGGGAAATGTACTGAAATGTATATGTAAAACGTGCAAAGATTGTAACATAATAAACACATTCGCGGCAGTATTGAATGTGAATAAACTATGTACATTGAAGAACTTTGGAATGTTCCCTCGTTTTGGTGAGTTTCAGGGGAGTGTAACTGTAGATTTTGGAAAGCCTGAAGGTGTTTTTGGTAACCCTCAAGGGGGAGCAATTGGAAGTTTTTGCTCCCCCCCAGCCTAACCTCTCTGGATCCACCCTTGGTGAGGATATTCAGCTTACACATGTGCAATGTTATGACCCTTGTGTATGCACCCTTCCGCACCCACATAGGCGGTCCACATCCAAGAACCGCAGCGTTTAGACTTGGTTTACATGAGGCAAAATTGTCAATGCGACGAACTTGTGCCGTCATGTGTAGTAGGCTGGCGTGCGTGTGTGCTGTGTGCAAGTAACCCTAACTAACTAAAAAGGAACATGCTGTAGCTTCTTTAACTCTTCCATTTATCCAGGAGGGGGGTTATTTACGTTTTATTTGCCAAAAGGTCTGAGGGTGGTTTCTGGGGTAAAAATACTGTAGAATCCGAATATCCATTTCTTATAAAATTCTACTTGGAAGATTTCTGAGAATTTGCACCGGAAGTAGGGCACTCTCTAATCACACCTTTGTTTCGCGTCATATTCAACAGTTTCAATTCTATGAGTAAAAAGACCCTGTAACCACCACCGATACCTACAAATGAAGTATCAAATGAAAGCCTGATATATGCCTGTTCTGAAGGTGTTCTTGAATTAGTTCTATCTGCGTCATGCCACAACCTACAAAGCTGTATGTGACCATACCTAAATTTTGCACGAGAAGACTTTCGAGAAAAAACAAATCGATGCCTTTCCGTTTATGTGGCAAGAACAGAAATGAAATGACTGGTCCAAATGACATATCATTTAAAAGCAGTTTTACTCTGCTAACATGAAACCAGATTCATATAGGCATGACATCATGGAGCTGAAAAATTGTGTTTTAACAAAAGGGGTGGTAACCGTGAAAAACGCGAAAAAGTGAAAATTGTCACACCGGTCGTTCACCAATTTGACTGCCTACATATTGAAAAATCAACCATGTTACCAATAATATTATTAACAAGTTACCAATAATATTATTAACAAGTTACCAATAATAACTATTATGTTCTTATTTAATTGTTCACTAATCTGAAGTGTTTTACCAGTAATAATGGTGATAGTTACAACTAACTACCCCGTTTAAGCTCATACTATTGACGTCAGTGTTGTATGCTACAGCACAACTTTTGCGGTTCATTCTCAAGTCGCCACAAACATAGACGTTCCATGTACAGTGTAAGTACAAACGCGTCTGCTTTGTGCACAACTATTTATTATAGTGGAAAAGCAGTTATCTAATCTAATACATCAACCTCTTAGAAATATAAGTGATTTGTGTCACCGTAGACCTGTTGAATGTGTCAACGTAGACCAGTTGAATGTGTCACCGTAGACCTATTGAATGTGTCACCGTAGACCTGTTGAATGTGTCACCGTAGACCTGTTGAATGTGTCACCGCAGACCTGTTGAACGCGCTCCCTAGATCTGATATTTTTGCCGCAATTTTTGTTTTTCTATTGCACCCCCTATAGGCTATCCTCTCTGGCACCACCCTTGAGCAGGTATACCGTGGTGTCATGCTGTCTCAGATGATGACATCGGAACACTGAGGTGGGTGCTGTTGGAGAGTTTAAAGCGAAAGTCCAGGAGCCTGTATTCCGGGAGACCGGGAGATACATCCAAAATCAAAGAAACTCCCAGAAATTCCAGGAGAGTAGGCAGGTATACTTTATGTTCTACATGACAACAGGTGGACGTACAAGTACTATGTCAAAATAGATGGGCGTTTAGTGGATGCCACGAGGAGAAAGGATTGGTCGCGAACTTCTATGGAGTGTTAAGTGTGTATTGTTGCTATGTACACATAAAATATGAGCTGAACTCAAACTATCACGCAAGCCAGCCATGCAACGAAAAACATGCCTATTGGTCGTTTTACGCTTCTCATTTACAACTGTCGGGTGCAACTTCACAGTTTGTTTCAGAGACGACTAGTTGCCTATCGTTTTAATTAGTAAATTTATTTCCTCATCCAGATAATATACAGCACAATTCAAGAGCAATGTAACACAGATGAGGTGGCTACCAGAGAAGTATAACTTGTCGAGCTGGTAGCCAATTAAATCAAACTCATATAGGTTACTCCCACATACATAATATTACGTATATAAAGGTTGCATTCAATTGCAATAGCTTCAGGTTAACGACTTCTGTAAATTAAAGCTAGAGATGTTGTACCAATATAAGAACAAATTCACAAGCGAATTTCTTACAATATGTAATTAGATTTAAGCTTTAGTTAATGCCAATTATAAAGCTCCTGGCTTTATGCTTAAACATATTTAGCGTTTTCTAATGTTTAATGTCTACAGGTAGTTTATTCCAAAGACGAGCCCCTATTACTTTCAAGGAGTTCTCTCCAGTTCTATAATTACATCTATGTATATATAAATTGTTCTCCTGTCTGGAACTTCTGATTATGAAGTCACTATTACATTGGTAAAATTGGTGGAATAGACTAGGAAGTTGATTCGTACGCAGTTTATACACAAATATTAGAACATTTAGTTTAAATAGTTCCTGAACTTTAAGTATATTAAGTTCCCTATGCAATGCATATTATGCAATGCATATTATATTAATTGTATACCAGTATTCTTTGTATTTTGTTAAGAATTATCTCCTGGGATTTAATTATAATAGTAAACACATTTTAGTGCATGAGTCTGGCATATTTTATATAATATTATATAAAACACATTATTCTAAAATTGTGGAATCATTCATGTTTTACATGTTACAAATTGTCTTACTTTCATTCAAGACTAATACATATTCTTGATACGTCTTTGCTTTCATCTAGAAATTGTTTTGAGAAATATGTTGTAGTGTAAGTTGAAAACTGTTGTAAATGGTATGTTAAATTGTTTTACTGTTTACAGTATTAATTGGGGTTGAATTAAAATATCAATGTAATTTAGTGAAATTATGAAAGGCTGAAGTTATTTAATGGAATCAGTGAATGTGCACAACCAGTAGTGTTTGGATCTTGAACACCAGCGAGGTTGGAACCACGCCACACATAACACTGGAACAATATTACAATAAATTACACAACTCAACAGAATGGTCTCTATTCTCAAATATTATTTGAACACTTTATGTACATGTTTCTGTCATAAAACGATACGAGCGACGCTGACAGACAAAGACATGCAGAGAGGCAGACAGACATATAGAGCCAGGCATTCAGACACGGACACACACCAACACGACAACACTGACACACATACACACGCACGCACAAAGACACACTTACGTTCATGAGCAGCAACATTGTCGCACCATCTAAGCGCAGAGCGTCTTCTCTTGTCCATCGGAACGCTGAAGACCATGGCGACATCTCATTTCTCGTGACATTGACAGTAAGTTTTGATCATTCTGTGCGGTGTGTTCGCATGTGGCCGATAAGGCCAATGTTCGCATGAAACATCTTTCTACAGGTTTTGTACACGATGGTAGCTGCCACCGTTGGTGTAATTGCTACGATGCCTTGCGACCCACGCGCTTGGTCCTGGCTGCTACGATACGCTGATGATCGAATGAGGTTGCACCTATCCAGACCAGACCTCTCCAGGCAGGACGGTTTGTTGCATGTTTTCCCAGGAGACCGGGTCAATCCCGAAGCTCTTTTGGGAGTTCTTAAGAGTATCGATGAAACGCAGCTTTGGCCGGCCTCGCTCGCGTCGACCTTCCGCCAGTTCGCCGAAGAAGAGTTTCTTCGGCAGACGCTCATAAGACATGCGAGCCAGCAGTTGTCCAGCTCATCTTAGTTGAGCCTTCCTGAAGGGTGTGTGGATGCTTGGCAGACTGGCTTGTTCAAAGACCTCTGTGTCTGAGACTCGATCATGCCATCAGATGTTTAGCAAGCGGCAGATACAAGTTATGTGGAAGTGGTTGAGTTTGCGGGCATGCCTCTGGTAGACAGTCCAACTTTCGCAGGCGTAGAGTAGCGTAGGTAGCACAACAGCGCGGTACACCTTCAATTTGGTTGTCTGGCTGATTCCGCATCGATTCCACACTGACGCTTGCAGTCTTCCAAACACTTGCTTTCGCAATGCGGCAATGAATCTCATCATCAATGTGGACAACTCTGGAAAGGTTGCTACCTAAGTCATTAAACTTGTCCACCACTTCCAGTTTCAGTCCCTTCACATTGATTTCTGGTTCCACGTACTGCTTGCTGGGAGGAGCGCCGGGGGATGGCCGGTGCATAACTTCATTTTTTTCGTGCTAATGGTAAGGCCGAAGTTGTCACAGGCGTTGGAGAATCTGTCCATGTTACTCTGCATTTGTTGAGCACGCAGTCATCAGCGAAGTTGAAATCGCGGATCACATCCTACAATACCTTTGTCTTCGGTTGAAGCCTTCTCTTGTTGAATATCCCTCCATCAGTGCGGTAGTTGGTGTAGATGCCATCATCATTCCCTCTGAAGGCGTCGGACAACATTGCCGTGAGCATCATGAAGCAGAGCAGGTGCCATTAGACACCCGTGTTTTACGCCGTTACTGAATAGGAAAGAAGCGGAGGCGTCACCATCGTTCAAAACCTGAGCCTGCATGCCCGCGACCGTGAAACTGTCTGACCATGTCGATGAACTTGTCAGGACAACGAAAGTTTGCCATTATTTTTCAGAGGCCATCTCGGGTCACCGTGTCAAAAGGCTTTTGTCAGATCGACAAAGATCGTGAAGAGATCGCGATACTGCTCCTGCTATTTTTCTTGGAGTTGGTGAGCTGCAAAAATCATGTCGACTGTGCCTCTGCTGCCTTGAAGCCTCATTAGCTCTTTGCAAGAAGTCAGCCTTGCCCCAGGTGGACGATCAGGCAGCTCAGGAGTACGCGAGCAAGGATCTTTCCAGCGATACACAATAGGGAGATACCACGGTGGTTGTTGCATGCTTGACGAATTTCCCTTCCTCTTGTACATACGCACAATAGAGGCGTCCTCCAGCTCCCGGGGGATCACGTCTGCAGACCACGTGGCATGGAAGAGGGCTGTGAGCTTTTCAACATGGCATGGAACAGGAAAGTGCAACAGCAGTGGATTTTTGCTCCTCAAGACTTGTGCTGCAAATCAACTCCTCATTACATTTACAAAGACAGTTTCCGACTCCCAACTCGCAACATGACAACCCGGATGCAAAGCTAAGCGTATATTTATGTCAATTACAATCTGCTTAAATCTACATCTCATCATGCATTATCTTAAATATAAATAACACAAAAGACAGTCGCAAGTGAATCGAAAACTAAAATTACTACCATCATTATTCATTAAGTATGGACTAAGACCCTGTGGTGAAAGTGAAAGTAGGCCTGCGTGCCAGCACAGAGACGGGGTTTTTGTATCGCATATTGGGCCTACTGTTACTTTCAAGATAACGCATTTATCTACAGCTTTTATTGTGTGGTAGAGTATTAAATATTATCACCAGTCGTGTGTTTTTACATAACAGAACATAGGCTTACACCTGATTGGTGTGACAAGATGAGAGCAAAATTGTTGTTTTCCTTACTTGTATGTCAAATGCTCTTCTTGTTTATAATATACTACTATCGTTGAGTTTATCCAGTAAGTAAGCATCAGTTTTGACGATAATCCTCATCCGCCAAGACGTCCTGTCCATTGCATTCTCATCCACAACCTCTGTCACCTCCATGTCTCTCCTCGCCACGACGTCCTGTCCATTGCGTCCTCCTTCACAAACTCTGCCACCTCCACGTCTCTCATCACCACGACGCCCTGTCCATTGCGTCCTCCTCCACAACCTCTGCCATCTCCATGTCTCTTCTCACTACGACGCCCTGCCTACTGCGTCCTCCTCCACAACCTCTTCCACCTCCATGTCTCTCCTCACCACGTCCCTCATTCGTATTGCATGCCCTCCACCGACAGCCTCCAAGCCTTCCGGTCGCCTCCACGCCTCCGTGGTCGCATCACCTTCCTCCGTATACCTGTTTATCTCATGTCCAAACCACCGCAGTCTGACGTTTCTTACTTCATTTGTTATACACACTACACGCATGCTCGCACGCGTGCACGCACGCACGCATGAACGCACACACGCACGCAGGCACGCATCAACGTACGCATGCACGCAAGTACACACACGTGCACGCAAGCTCGCACGCACACATGTACGAACGCGCCCACACAAATACATGCACGCATCAACGGATGCACGCATTTATAAACTTGTACACGGCTACACGCATGAACGAACGCACGCACGCACGCACCCTCACACATGCACGCAGCTATCAAAGTACGCGCACAGAAACACAAGCACGTACATATACGCACGCATACACAAACACACGCACGTACACACACACACGCACGCGTATCAACGTACGCGCACACACGCACATTAATTCATTCTATCGACACCGCTTTATCAACTACAATGGGACGTCGCGTAAAGGATACATCGGTAATACAGCCGCGTCGCTATTAAGGTCAACCTGGGATAGTTCCAAATTATTTCTGTAACAGCAAATAATATGAAAAATAACCTGGCTAATACGGTCATGCACCTCTCCATTCATATGTCACTTGGCCAATCCCGAGGGTGACCTTATTAGTGAGGTTCCACTGTACTTAAATGCGTAACCTGTAGTGAAATAACTAACTCTAGAGAAGGATACTCTGAAATAAACCTTCGTTGCGCGATAAACTATTATACAGAAGTAGGATTTTGCTGAGAAAAACACTCAGATCAGATCCACACTTCATAGAGGTTACCCACACCACCTTCCTGAGCGTGTCGTATTCATGGACGTAACCTCCAATTACTAATGCCACAACTACCATCAGTGATCTTTACACCGGTGCGCAATCGTATCGATTACCTGCAAAGCTTGTCAAAGGGTGCCATCTGTTGCGGTCTGCGCCACGTGCAGTATTTGTTATGATACGAGTATCTCGGTGACACATCGCCGATGATTGGTTTTAGCCAGTCACGTGATTCGAAACCATGTATACAAAGTATTCGAAGTGTCAAAATGGCGCGTAGCTGGTGCCCGGAATAGTTTCGGGGAGTGTCCGGTGGGTGTTTTTTGCCGGTAGTGCCTTATTTACACAGGCAAGTCGTCGTGCCTGTTGGAAACACCGATAATCGCACGTTTAAGCGGTTGTTGGCTATCGCAGACGCATTTGAAGACCGCGGAAACTCGACGGTGACAAGTTCGCCCGCCAACAACAACATGGCTGACTGACAGTGACAGGAACATTGAAAGTTTTCAACCGGACAAATAAGTTCGCCGATTGCAAGTTCTGGATGCGACAACTGTGTCACAGCATGCATGTGTTGGTTTGAAATGAAGGTGTACCTCTGACGGTTATGTGTGTCAATTCAATCCGCAGCTGTTGTTAATAATTAACGACGTATTTTTGACAAGTTCCGACACGTTTACGTTCTGGTAGTGCAAGACTAGGTTCGTCGTTGCAAAACCATGCTTTCGTAGAGCATGTCTTGTGCAACTAATATCGTATGTACAATGATGCAACTTTAAAGTGGCCAGTCTACAAAGTATAGACAATCTGAGGAAACTTAACGCCAATTAAAACGGGTGTATAAGGATCATACTACCAGTATTACTATTAATAATAATAATTATATTTATAAATTATATTTATAACTATAGTAACTTAGCCTTAAGTAGTATAACAAGAACAGTTGGGATAGTTATCGCGGTGCTATATTATACACATACAGTGAATATTTATAATAAGTGTTAATTATATTCGTAACTCAATATAAACAAGTCTTTGTACATGCAACTCGTGTGTTTCCTAGAGCAAAGAATTGTAATAATATTTATGATATAGCAATTTTATACATTTCTACAAATATCAATACATATCTAAGAATTGATGCGCGTTATGCCATTGCCAACCGATACAATGAATGGAGGAGCCACAACACATGTGTCAACAAAGATGATTAGTTTGCGAACGTCGTCGAATCCGCTTGACGCAAATCGTCGAACTGTGGACGAGATGCGGCAACATGTCGCAAAATTGAAATCGGATCTTGAGGCGGAACGGACGAAAAATAAACAAGCACATCGTGATAAGGTTTGTCAAGATTTCTTTACTCTTTCAGAACATCTTTGATCTTAGATCGCCAAGCAAGTGCTAAGCCTAAAACGTTACTAGTGAAATTAACAGTTGTTTTTCTATCTAATGTTGCAGTTAATGCTTTTCACATTGTTTTTGTCACAACAGTACTGCAATTAATATAGAATTTTGAATTTACATTATAAAAGAGACAACTAATTATGTGTAACTAATAAAATATTATCTAGACTGTATCTACATGTTGCGTCATAAAAACTGCGGTACAACACTTGTTTGACATTCCTCAATACAATATTTTACAATAAAACCAATCACATTTGTTAATATTGCAATGTATAATTTTTATAATAAAAACAACCTGTCTTTGCATCTTTAAAGTTTGACGGAGATGTAATTGAACATTGCAGGTGAGCGAACAAAGACAGCTTCGGGACTCTTGCGAGAAAGAGAAGGAATATGCCCTGGCGAATCTCAAAGACCGTTTGGCGGAACAAAAAGACAGCGAACTACACAAGTTACGGGACGTGTTCACGAAGGAACGAGACCAAGAAATTCGCGTTTTAAACAAACACAACGAGGAACTGGTTTTGCGCCTCAAAGCAGATGTAACAAAAGAAAAAGACGATGCCGTGAAAGTCGCACTCGAACTGCAGAAAAAAGCACTCAGTGAGCAGCGCAACCTGGTGGCAAGTCCGGGCGGCACAAGCTCAGCGTTGGTTGTTCGGCTGCAGCGAGAGAATAACCAATTGAAGGAGGCAAATAAATTGTTGGAGAGTTCTGGTGGAAATCATGATTTTGTTGAGGAATTGAAGCAGCAACACGCAGATGATATTAAACGGATTATCGTTGAAACGGGCCAGGATATCGCACATGAATTGGAGCGTAAATACGAGGCTGAGATCCGTCAGAAGGAGGAGGAAATTAAAGAGATGGTCGCACTCGCCGAACAGATGGCAGAAGAGAAGGCTCAGCTCGAACATCGGTTGACGAACGTCGAACGTTCCTTTGTTGTTGTGTCGCCACCTGGTGGTGATAGTGATGGCAACCGAACATTCTCTCTTGATACATCTGCAAATGAAGATGACGAAATGGTGAGTTTCGTATTTTACTAATTTGTATCATGGACAAGTGGTGATTTTGGTAACATTCTGTGATGTCTGAGTTAAAAATATTAATATTATTAATCTGGACATAATCAGTTGGGATTAATAAGTTTGGATTAAGTATGTTCTTGTGTGTATGTGTTGCACTTTATACATTTCATGGTGTGTTGGTGTAGAATCACACTTAAGCACTATTGGTAGAGGATAGAAAGTACTAGGTCAGTTATGTAGGCTAAGCTAAAAATAACTATTGTATTTTATATAATAATAATAAGATAACTTCTACTGCGCCTAAATCCTTGGAAACCAAGCTCAGAGGCGCATCAAAACAAAAGGATTGGTCAATCTCAAAATCCATAAGTAGTATTCCAGTTGTCAACAGATGGGTCAAGGCGCTAGGGAGCTATGGTGAGTAAGCAAGGTTGTAAAGATAAGTTTTTAAATGATGATGGAATTTGTAATATTTTCAACTGATCTAACACTAAGAGGGAGCATATTCCAAAGAGTTGGTGCAGCAACAGAAAAAGCCCTAGTTCCAATGTTAATGTTGACTCTAGAAACAAAAAGTAGGTCTGAACTAGATGATCGAAGCTGGATAGGTTTTCTTACAGGAGTAAGCAATGAATGCAAATAAGATGGTTGCTTACTGGACAGTGCCTGGTATGTAATGGTACAGATCTTAAATATTATACGATATCGTACAGGAAGCCAATACAAAGACTTCAAAAGTGGTACAGAGCGAAAAAAACGAGATCTTTTAACTACTCTTGCTAGACAATTTTGGATGCACTGAAGTTTTGTGAAATCCTTGCTAGCGATATTATAAAGGAGGGAATTGGAATAGTCAAGTCTGCTGCTAACAAGCGCTGTTGCAATAGTTTTAGCAACAGAAAATGACATATACTGGTGAATACAACGAAGATCACGAATATAATAAAACAGCAGCGACACGTTTGAAATATATGTGTTGTCGGAAATTGAAGTTACTATCAAAGATCACACCTAGATTCCGCACCGAGGTTGCTGGCGTGATATACTTATTCAAAATACGCGTAGGGAAAAAAACCATCCAGTTTACTATGCTGCATTGGAGTACCAATAATGATCAATTCAGTTTTATTTGCATTTAATTTCAACTTGCTGTCAGTCATCCAGTGGAAGATATCTTGAAGGCAATCACTAAGTTGGTTAAGGGAGCGATTTGTATCCGGGGGTAGCCAATTAAATGTAGATCTGAATATCATCAGCATAAAGATGATGATCCAAGTTATGTCTTTGTATAACAGAGCTTAGTGGCGTGGTGTAAAGAATAAAAAGCAAAGGTCCAAGAAAAAACACTGGGGAACACCAAATAAAGCCGGTAGTGCAGCTGAAAAGCAGTTCCCAATCTTTATAGTTTGGTATCAGCTAAATATGAAGAAAACCAGCTTAAAGCTGTGCCAGATATGCCATACCAATTTAATAAGCGTTCAATGAGAATGCTGTCATCAATCGTGTCAAAAGCAGCAGAGAGATCTAGTAAGGTAAGTGCAGTCACTTTACCATTATTAATGTTCATGTTGTTATGTTAATGTCATTATGAACCTTTAAGAGGGCAGTCTCAGTTGAATAAAACTGTATTTGCCGATTGTGACACATTCGTTAAGACATTTGTGCTAATGTGAGACCTTAGACGACTTGCTACAACTTTTTCTAGTATTTTGGAAATAAAGCTGAGGTTAGAAATAGGTCTATAACAGTTTAGGTCTTGTTTAGGCAGATATGACTTCTTAAGAAGTGGTGTGACATGGGCATATATTTGAAATCATCAGGAAAACAGCCAGAGCAAAGTGAAGCATTTGTAACATTTGTTCTAGGTCCAATTAGTGTATCGAGACAGGCTTTTAGCAGTATTGTTGGAAATGGATCAAGTGCACAAGATTTATTTGGGAGGACATAATTATTTTCCTAACTTCATCAACTGTTGCAGGTTCAAATGATACAAATAGAGAATTTACTTGTGGAAAGTCCACACTGACATTACTTATATTATGACGTGGGAAAGCAGAACGAATCATACTGATTTTATTCTTAAAGTGAATAGACAACGAATCACATAGAGACTTAATTGACACATGATCAGGTAGCGATGGAGTAGGCCGTCTTTGTAGAATGTTATTGATGCAGTTCCATAACTGACGCGGGTTATCTGACTTATTTATTACCACATTTGTATAATAATCTGATTTAGCTTTGGCCATTTGTCTGTTACAGAGGTGACATTGCTTAGAATAGCGCGACCTATCTAATGGCGAGCGTGATTTGCGCCATACATGCTCTAAATCATGACGACGCCTTTTAGATAGCATAATTTCGGAAGTCATCCATGGAGCCGGTGGCCTTTCTGACACACATTTGGATTTTGTAGGTGCATGTTTGTTAAGTATTGCATTGAGTACTTGACAGTACTGTTTATATATAAGTCAGATAGATGTTTTTTATCTGTGATAAGGTCGGATATAAGGATATCAGCCATTAAAGCTGTAATGTCAATCTTGTGAATGGCTCTGTAAGACACATTGTGTTTCGACTCTAATGGAGATATAGAAACGTTAACATTAGCAATGACAGTATGGTGGTCTGATAACCCATCTGAAACAGTAGGTGCTTAGATATTATTACAAGTTGAAAGGGTTATCAAGAGGTCAAGCCAATGGCCATGTATATATGGGTCGAAAAGGTAGCATGTTGTTTCAAATCAAATGATGTCAGAATATCATCAGACATAGCTGTAGTTGTAGAAGGTGTATCCAAATGTAGATTAAAATCACCAAGAATGTAAAATTCTGAATGAATAACTGCCAGATTTTCCAACATATCCTGAACGTCTTCAAAGAAATTTGCCGGATGTCCTGACGGGCGATATATAATTAATACAAATTCTAACCTTACCTTCAAATGGCAAAAATCAAATGATCTGTGGACTGGGTAATGAACATTGGTAAATCACACATTTTACACAAGGAGTCAAGGAGAAAATAAATATAAGTTTATAAATATTAACAACATTGTCTACCTGCTGTAATTGTTTTCTATTCCCTATCAAACCAGAACTTTGTTGAAATTCTCGTGGTGGAAATTGCAGATCACAATACCAGTGCACTATTGTAATAATTATGAAATATCTAAGTGTACATGTTGTTTTATAAGTCATATCTATACCGTATGTGATAAGATTATAATCTTCAGCCACAATCAATGCGGCTACTTAATATAAGTGTGCCAGATAACTCAACCCTACACAGTTGGCAGTTCTGATAAACCGTGTTAACAGACAAATGGCTATTGTTTGACAGACGTATGGATTATATTTACTGTACACATAGAGCTATATTACACACCCTTTGTTAATTTTACTCACAGGTCATCTGTGTTTGGAACAGTTTACCAACTTGTGCAATACAATTCTCTGTTGCTAGTTGAAATACAATATTTGCAAAACTACTATTGTCTGGGTTGGTGGAAAGGCTACGATAGTTCCCAATCAGTTGTCAGATGTTTCTAGAACTTTGTAGACCTGCCTGTATAAATGATAAGAAATATCTTAGGTAGCAATGCAATTTAAATTTCATATTGGCCCATAACAAAATATCAACAAAGGCTGGGTTTTGGTAGGGTATTTTCTTGTATGTGTTGCTATACGGTAGCTGGTTTGTGTACGTGCCACCCACCAGGTGGTGCAATGGTAGGATGACACCAAAGATAAACTTATGATTAATAAATGAGTCAATACGTTCTTATGCACTGTAGCTAAGATACTGCACTTACGGTTACTGTACTGTATGTCTACTACAACCTTTTTTCTAGCACTAAAACTATAAAAGACACTAAATATGGGTGACACCTGGTATCACATTAGGCGACATTGTGAAAGTAAACCAGGACACAGTGACTCTATGAATCAACTGTCACCAATCCTGCTTCTTAAACTATTTTAAAGACGTCATTTAACATACTAAAGCAGAATAATTTAAACAACTGTGCAACTAGAGCCTAATGAAGCCACTTTGCAGTCGTTTACCAACCAACTCACCTGGGGCAAAAGTGGCCCCATTTCCAAAGCGGGTCCACGGGTCTAACGTGCAAACAACCGCCCGGTCATGCTTCAGCGACCGCAGGTGACATCACCGGATTGGAGGAATGCGGGCGTTTGTGTGCATACATGACTGAGCTATTTATAAGACCGGCCACCTGTCTTGGCTTGGTGTGATGGCGGCGACGATTTAACGGGGTGGGAGAGGAGGTATAAACATGGAGATCGAGAGGAAGCGAGAACGGCGTCCGAGTTTACAGACAGAGGCATGGGTCACCACGCCAGAACGGTCAGTTAATAGGATGGACGAGAGACCGATTTGGTCAGGATCGATGTCAGCCGAGGTCACCTGTACCAGAGTGAGTGAGGGTTTTCTTGTCATGCTGGGGTGTTCACCAAAAGGGGTGCATAGCATGTGTTGGTTGCTAAGGGGGTGGGGTAATTATACATGCAAGAATGTGTTTGGGTTGTGTTTGGTAATTGCATGATTGCTGCTGGTCAGTCAGTGGTCTTGCTAGGACAAGGAAGTAGACCAACCAATGACAAGTTTTTTTACGAAGGCAGTGTGTGTTGGATGTGATACTTTATGAGTTTGTTGTTATTTTGCTTGGCGTTATTGCCTGTCTTACTACTTCAAAGGTGTGCTTGTAAGTTACCATTTACCTGACTGAGATCCAGTGACTTCTATACATACATCTATTTTTTGAAACATCTGACACAGTGTAATTGTAACTTGTAAGGTGGCATGTGAGCGTGATGGCACTTAATTTACATAAATTTTTCGAGCCATAACTGGCCAAAGCCATTATCTGGCCAACGTTCAGCCTTCAACCCACCGAATGTGTTGGTGACATGTTTTTGAGAGAGCAAAGATAGTTGACAACATTAACACAGAAGCCTGCATTTATTTGCACCGCGAGTTCTGAATTCACATGAAGATTTCAATTTTGAGAATCATGTGAGCTAATTCCTGGGCAGGAATTAAATAGAAGTAATAATACAGGGAGGTCTGGTATAGCGCAGTATCCAGTCCTCACGTCTGCTCCACGCGCTTTACACTTTACTCCCTGGCAGACCTGTTCAATCAAACACCATCTCGACTTCTCTGGGAAGAATTCAGCCATGCTGCAATTAATGCACGAAGCCTATTCGTACACAAATGTCCACTACTGTCTATAGCCAGGTACTCATTCATACAGCTGAGTGAACTGAAGCAATGTTGAGTAAACAAACTTGTCCAAGGTTCAATATCGCCCCACAGGATTCGAACCCGGGTTCTCTCAGTCGAGAATACGAAGCTCTTGCCACTGCACTCCACAAATAAGCTATTAGCTTAAATAAGCTAATAGTTTGATGATTTTACCAGAACTACACGTACACTCAAAAAGTTGCATGTTTTAGTGGATACAGGCAAAGAGGGTAAACCAATAAGAGGCCGCAGTCCGTATTTAACACGTTGTGATTGATCAGTCGTAGCGCCGCCTGTCTGCAGTGTAGCCATGGCCAACCATGGGCATTTTTGTGCGGCTTTTAATTGCCACAATAGTTGTAAAAAAGACCAGATTTAAGTTTTTTTCGGTTCCCCCGAGAAGATGAAAGGTTGGTTGACCAAACTAAAGGTATGTTACAAAAAATAATACAAGCTGCAATATGTAACTGAAATAATCGTTAAAACGTAACTGTTCAGTCTATTTGGTGATATTTAGGGTGTATTCTATTGTAACAAAGATTGTAAAATAATAAGAGGTCGTAGTTCACAATTGTGCATGATTCCGTGGTAGCAGCTATTGTAGTCTATGATTCTTTTTAGATGTCGCAAATGGGAGCAAAACACTCGCAGAAAAAAACATGCCAAATACCTGAATGCCAACTGGAAGGGGGAGTGTCTGCAGAAGGAGATTGTTAGGTTGACAAATATTGTGAATGGGATGGAGACGAGAATTAGCAAGGAGACTGGTGGAATTGAGATAGATGACAGGGAGAGAGTTGGGAGTGCTGTGAGACTGAAGGAGCAGAGTAGTGGCAAGAAGACTGAGGAAAGGAGACTGAGAGGAGGGAAGGTGATTGGAGGGGTAGAAATGGGAGAAACGACGACAGAAAACGTGACAGGCGTGAAGGTGACAGGGGAGAAAGTGACTGTAGAGAAGGAGGGAGGGAAGATGGGACGGGAGAGGAGAAAAGAAAATATAATGGGAGGAAAGTTGAAGGAACGAAAGGAAGCGAGAGTAAATGTTCTAGAAGAGAAGTTGACAGGAAGAAAGGTGACAAGAGAAAAATCGACAGGAAAGAATGGAACGGAAGAGAATGTGACAGGAGAGAAGACGACAGGGGGAAAAGACAACAACCAGACAGATGCAAACCAGAGAATGAGCTACTCTGAGGCAGTGATTGAGGGGGCAATGAGAAAAGAGAGGGTGTTAATTGGTGACTCTGTTCTGAGAAAGACAGATAAGACACTAGGTGAAGGGGAGGATGTCGTTGTGTGTTTGACGGGGGCTAGTATAAAACATGTGACTGAAAGGGTAGAGAAGGTATTGGGGCATGGCAAGGGAGGGTCTATACTGGTACATGTAGGGTCAAATAATGCAGACAGGGAGGGAACAACTGGGATAGTACAGAAGTATAGACAGTTAGTGAGGAAGCTAAAGAAGACAAGAGTTGAACAGATTATTCTCTCAGGAATTTTACCAGTAATGGGAGGAAGGGGGGCAACATATAGAAACTGCAAGAGGATGGCGATCAATGCACTAGTTGAGCAGATGTACCATGTCTGTCACAGGCATTGGCGATCGTGGCCCTCCAAACTGCATGGTCATTTGTAGTTTAAGAAACTAAAAATTCTTAACGTAACATATATGCTGTAAATCAGCGGCACTGCAGACAGGCGGCGCTGCGATCGCTGAATCACGCAAAATGGTGAAGAGCGGCCTCTTATTGTTTTACACTCTTTGATACAAGGTAGTTTTACCTTAAAAATTCATAAAATGACTTTGAAATGATATGATTGAATGACATTAATTGAGGGGCGTGCCTTTAATTTTTAGTTTGATTTTACTAATAATTTATATAACCCTACTTAAACATTAGCTAATTTATGTGATCACACTGATAGAGCACCTGTCTAGGTGTTATGAATAATTCTCATAACATCCATGTGTTAAATATGTAAATAAGGAATATTTAATTAGATGTGATGGTAGGCAGTCATATACGTAGATCTAAAACAGCTTGTACACAAGTTACGTAATGATTTGTTGTCACACTTTACAAACTGTTATTAGCTGCCACCCTTGTTCGTACCTGGAAACACCTGTTTATACTTACCAGGATTTTCTTATAATTTCACATAAATTTAGTTGATAGAAAAAATATGTCATGCACTTCGTAACTCCGGAAGTTCATTTTTTGTACTGGTACATGTTTCTAAACAGAATGATGCATGATATATATACCTGGTATGTGGTAACACGTACAGGTGTAGTCATAACACGCACACACGCACACGTATGCATGTTGTAACATTGTATTTACTGTAGTGGTAGAACTTAGCGTGTGTTGACATATAATGGTCCTAAGTCTAGAATAGACATGTTGAAGGTGTACGGCCTGCCAAATGCCTGTCTGATAGTAATATGCCTCTATTCCCATTGAATTTTAGCCCGTGTGAAAAGTAAATAGAACATTAAGGTTACAGCCAACTTTATTGACAGTATAACAGACGCTGTTTGATTTAACCACATTTAGTTCTTTAATGTTCAACGCAATCAAAATATTCCCATATTTTTGCACCCAGTTCAGTAAACTGCCAGTGTTAATTTAATTTTAATAATTACCACCCTGGCTGGATCTATTTAACGAAATTGACATCCGGCCTATACATAAGGTGTCACGGGTATGTTTATACTGGTTAGTATTTATAAATTACAATGACTTCTGTTGTGCTGAAATCCACATGTAGTCTTGAAGCTCAGAGGTGATAACAATGACCAGATTTTGTGTCATTTATAAGCTGTCAACAGTGTCAAATGTTGACAGAAATTTTTTTTTTTGTGTCAACTTTGACAGATCAGTCTATCTTTAATCTGAAATATCTTGTGAACCTTGGGTCATAGAAATCCTGATTTTCTACAGTACTGAGCTATGCTGAACTTTATCATCACTGTGATCTAAGATAATCTAGATATTTTGTTACAATGGCAGTGCAGTTTGCTTTTGTGTTGTGTACAACAGTTCCTCACTTTGCAACTGATTCACGGAGGTATAATTACCTGATGAAAATCAATGCGTAAATGTTTGGTACCTGGATGGTTTTGTACACAGCATATTTGTTGTGGCAGTGACTTCTGACTTCCAAGCATGCACTGTTTGCAATATCACTACAGAATTGTTTACCAGTAATTGCCAATTAATTTGAAGCAGGAGGGTTATTTGTAATTATACATATATAGGTCATATTTTGACCTAGACATTAAAAAAAAAAATACCTACAATAGTATTTGAAGTTGAACAACCATTTATACTAGTAGCACTTGGGGTATATGGTTTCACTTGTTACGAATCCGGTTCTCTAAATGTCCAAATATACATTGTTTGAATAGTCTCAATACCTTAATATCTGCAGTGGGTTTAATACAAAAGTGCATATTTTTGTGTAATAAATGTTTCGTGAATTCACATGCATATATCAGTTTTGAGAATCTCTTGAATTAATGATCCAACGTTAAATTATAAGTTGATAGTTTGTCTGGTGATATCACCAAAGCAACATAAAACGGTTGCTCAAATGAGCCAGTGTGCCGTAATGGACCCACCTGTAATAGATAGGTTTGTTTTTTTGGTAAAATTAATTTGAAATGAGACAAATGTAAAAATCAAATTGAGGAGGCGCCTTTAAAACTACGTTAAATTATTTAACTATTTTCATGCAGTTTGCACCAATGTTCACACGCATCGTAAAGATTAATATCGGAATGGAGAGGCAGCAATAAATAGGTCTTTGTAGAAGGTATTTGGCAGATATCTACAATGTGACTGTCTCATTATAAGGCACTGATATATGAGCTTCGCTGACTTTGGGGTACATGGTTAGGGGGCTTGTTTCATTGACAGCAGTGGATGTTTGCTGTTTTATATGCGCATATCATTAGCATATGTAGACAACATGTTGAGACAGTTTCTTTGATGTTTTTGGGGGCTGGAATTTCCGCTGGTCTTTGGAAGTAGGAGTGATTTGTGGCATATCACATGATACATAAATACTAGAATAGTAGTTAATGTAACCGTATGTCATAATAATGATACATCTTAACATGATAATTTAATTAGTAACCAAATTAGTTATTACTGAACATTATGAGTACAGTAGAACCTCGTTTTATGATCACCTCGGTAATACAGCCATCTCGGTAATGCAGCCACCTCGGTAATGCAGCCACCTCGGCAATGCAGCCATCCCATTAATACGGCCACCTCAGTAATACAGCCACCTCGGTAATTCAGCCACCTCGGTAATACAGCCACCTTGGTAATACAGCCACCTCGTAATACTGCCACCTTGGCAATATGGCCACATCGGTAATGCAGCCACCTCTGTAATACTGCCACCTCGGTAATAAGGCCACCTCAGTAATGCAGTCACCTCTGTAATGCAGTCACATCGCATATGGTCACTGTATGACAGTCCCAAATTATTTCAATGTACAATAAAGTGTAGGAAATTAGTCCTGCTAATAAGATTACGTCGCTTTTTTGGTAACTTTTGCCCAGTCCCAAGGGTGACCTTAATAGTGAGATTCAGCTGTACGTTACATTTTAACTTACAATGTGAGTTTATTTACAAACACATTACAGTGAACTGCAATTGATTTTTATGAAAACTTGTACACTTTTTTCTTGTCTCTCACTGACTTACTTTAACATTGCTGTCAAATTTAACTTTTGTTTTGGGAAAACTCAACTTGAAACCCAAAATATGTGTGTTTGGGGGAAGTTTCAAACTTAAGCAACTCCCACCCCTTATCTACAGATATAAAAATCTGCACAGGAATTTGTTTCCTAATGAAGACATCCATTTTCGCCATCCTTTGTTGCAGCATCAACGACTACACGAGAACAGAGATAAAGAGAAGGAAAGACAATTGCACAAGAGGGTGGCCGACCTCACGACCCAAGTGAACACTCTGGAGAAGAGGGTGGGGTTGTTTAAGCGCGAGAACCAGACTCTGGTAAGTGGGGCGTTCTAGTTCCTTCTACAAGCCAGACCCCTGGAATTTTTTAGGAGGGTGTTTACACTGTTTTTTCACTACATACCTATTGCACCCTCTATAGAGATATCCAACTGTTTACATCACCCCTGAAGCTCACTAAAAAGTAAAAAACTCCCAAGTATGCACCCCCATGAAACTTCCAACTACCCCCACTCGAAGATTGGGAAAATCTCATATTGCACACACCCATGAGACATCCAACTCTACCCCCTGTTGAAGTGCACCAAAAACCTTATACTGCACACACCCATGAAATCTCCAGCTGCACCGTCCCCAAGACCTCCCAGTCGACACTCTTGATACCTCCAGTTACACACCCTTTAAGAGATTCGTCAAAAAATTCAATTCATTTAAATTCTGAGGAAAACACGGCAACATACTTTGTACAACCTCATCGAGGTTTTCGTAGACAATATAGAAACATACATAGCTTTAAATTATAATAATATAAAACTTCTACTGTCCGTTTCACTAACATTCTTATGAGCTTTTAAGGCTGATTTTGCTCCATAAAATCGATTTTGATCCTTACCTATGATCGAAAATGAAAATTGTGTTTCACTAACAATCCATCCTGTATATATAAATATATAAAAACGGTCCTAAAAAGTCAATTTCTAAGACGACGTTACACCACTCTTTGACTGTCATCAACAGTTACATTTTGCGTTTTGTTTTGGGTCCACTTTCACGCAGAGAACCAGTTGTTCACAGCCAAATAAGTTCCAAATGTTAGCGATTAAAAGTTTGCAAAGCATAACTTGCTTACACTACAGTAGCGTCATGACTGTTGACGTGTGTGTAGTGGTTTACGGCTTCGGGAAGGTTTTACACCGTGTGTGACACATAAATAGTGTCCTCTGTGATTTGTTGGCGGCTTCTATAAGATTTTGTTTTAATTTTTTGTACAGTGAACAAAAAATCATAATTTAATGTTGCTGACAAGTGGTTGTCGGGTCGTATTTTCAAACAACGTTTGTCAATTATTCAATCTGTTTTGCCAAATTGTGCCAACTGTGTAGATTAGCGATTATCTTGGTAGAATTAAATAGCGCTCTTTACCTTAAGAATAATTAAACGATCACGTTAGTGAAATGCATTTTGAAAATGCTCCTTGATTTTTTTGTCAGATTCTATTCTAGGATTGATTTTTCTTAAGATCTTAATATCTATGTGAAACGGTCCCTTGGCCTCTTTCAACCCGTGCATGTTTTTGCAACCTATTTTGAAGTTAAAGTAGGACACAGCAGCATAGTGGTTAGAACTGTTCAAAACTTCTTGCTGCCTTTTCGAAGTTTGGTTCACTCCACGTTGCTCCAGTTCACTAATCTGTATGAATGACTACCTGGCTATAGACAGCGTAAGATTTATGTGAATGAGTAGTCTTTGTGCAGTAATTTTAGTATGGTTGAATACTTCCCAGAGGAGTTGAGATTGTTTGAATGAAGACGTCTGCCAGGAGTGAAGTGTAGCCTGCTTTGGTCCTAATCCTAATGACAGGATACTGCGCTACGTAAGAATTTACCACTGATGCATTGTTTTTCACTTTTGTTGTTGCGATGGACTAAACAGAAGAGGAAAGTGGAGGAGGAGAAAACTTCTGAGGAAAAAATAAAGAGGCTGAAGAGACGCAATGCAGAGCTCGCATCAATCGCCAGGAGACTCGAAGAAAAAGTAAAAAAACTGCAGCAGGACAGTCTTAAGGTCAGTTTCAAGGTCACATCAATACATTTGAATGAATGGAATAAGTGAATGAATGAATGAATGCTTTTATGTGAGGTAAAAACCTGCATGCATGCACGCACACACATGTATATACAGATAGATAGATAGATAGATAGATAGATAGATAGATAGATAGATAGATAGATACAAATATACAAATATTTAAATATATAAAAAGTAAAATAATTATGATATATATAAATAATAATAATTACAAATTTAAATGGGATGTAAAATCCCTGTTGGACAAAAAAACAAACATGTATATATTTTTTGGGGGGGATTTAAAACACTGTTGTACATAAACATCGGTTGAGATTCCTGTCACATTCCTCTTAGTCTTGGTAACCAACCAGGACACCATCTACATATCGGTTGTTTGTAATTGACCTAGTATAAGTTGTTTATTGATCTCTACCGTGGCTCTGACAGGAAACAGGTAACAGCTGTGACGGGTTAGGTCAGTGGGGCTAGGTGATGAAATACTTGTTTCTCATAAGTGGTTTATGTTCTCTCTGGTACAGTTGAACCTCTCTTTACTGTCTCCTCAGTAATACAGCCATCTCGCAATTAAGGTCACCCGAGGACAGTCCCAAATTATTTATGTAACAGTAAAGAATAGGAAATGTCTCGGTAATATAGTCACCTCGACATTTAGGTCACTTTTGCACAGTCCCGAGGGTGGTCGTATTAGTGAGGTGACACAATGTATAACAAACAAGGTGGGCCACATCGCTGTTTTTTTATCCACAGCCAAATATTTGCACAAGTTTCCACGGAGCGCAACTATCTGTTCGTCACATCCAGAACTGTTTTGTTATATCTTGGCGAAATCACAATTTAAAATTTAAGATCTAGTTCACGTTGGGTGATACAGGTCTTCAAACTCACCTGAGCTGACATTGGGTTGTGCATGGAAGCAGTCTCTTGTAAGTTAGTGTGCAGGAATTGAAGTTGGATCAAGATCAACATTATAATTGTAGTACAGTTTATTTTAAACATTCACCCTGCTAGCAGTAACACAATTATTAATAAAATAAAATTATGTTAATTAATTAAAATTAACATTAATTAATTAAATAAAAAATTTTAGTTCATTTTTCATCCTCTGGAAAAATTAGTACTTTCTCGTACATTTTTGCTAATGTGCTAAGTTTCCTACACACTAAGTTTGAAGATATCTTCAACAACTCAGTATTTAAAATCAGCTATGTTCCGTGCCATTTTAAACCCCAAACAACTGTAGCTGTTATACCATACTTCATCAACTGTTTTCGTAACTAAGGTCGCTCCGTCCTGGAATAAATATGTTAAGTTTGTGTTGCCAGATTTAGTCGTAATTATAATAGCAAAATGATATCTGATACGATAACGGCAATTTTGGCAGAAATCCCAGCCACAAGAACGTCCACTATTAAATATGATGTCAACATGAGCCTAAAGGTCATTAAGTACATTTTGTTGTATTGATAATATTTGTTCACGCTGACTGTTCTTCCATAATCTAATGATTTCCAAACATCAGCTGGAATTTTAGTTTTCTGTTCTGTCAGAAAAATCATAATGCAATATCAAACAGAAAAACAAGTGACAAGGTGAATTAAATGTGAATGAATATGTCCACATTTGTCTAACCCAACCCTAAAACGGAAACATTTGTTTTTGTGTGTACATATATAAAATATTATGTCAGTGAATAAAGAAACACCAGCTGTACGTACTCCTTGCAGAGTATTGATTGTGTTGGTGAGACAATTTGTCAGCCTTTCCCTTGAGGCTGATTGGCAGTGGGCGTAATTTGATGTTGGTTAGTTGTCTGAGGACATATTTAAGGAATTGGCAATGGCAGTGAAAGAAATAGTACTAAACACCCCACCTTAGGCAGTAGTGTATCAATAGCACACATTTAAATTGATTTACTGCTAAGGGGAATATTAAATGATTTTCAGTGGTAGACTGAAGATGTTTCAAACATCTGTAAATATTTTAAACATCTTTGTTGGTTAAAATAATATCTATACAACATGTGATCTTTTAATGCTGATATTAAAATTTTAAAATACCAGATTCGACAGAATGCTTGTAGTTTTGGAAGAACTGTCCCACTTTTTTGTAATTTTAGAAAGAAAACAATATTCATGGTATAATGGATTGTTTTATGGCAACTTTCTTCAAAGGCCATTCCAGGCACATGCCGTTTCTTTGGCGTCTCTGATTTCTCGTGCATGTTCATCGTAAAGTGAACAATGCAATACAAATTACCACCCATAAAAACTGTCGGTTAAAATGACAAAAATGTGCAAATTACAACAATTTTGTGGTAAAGCATGTTCCAATTTCTCATGAGCATTGCCCGCTTTTTTAAGACTAGATTATTACGCAGGTGAAAATGCCTCAGAGTTTTTAGTCAAAGCAATGTACAAAAACATTGGTTCTCACTCAACTCAGCTCCATTATTTCCCAAGACAGACGGACGCCAACGGGAGACTACTTTATCACATTTAAAGAAGAACTACCCCGTAATCAGTATTCACCTTTGGAGTAATGTGTTTTGCTGGGAGAATTATAAGACTGTCAAATTCTGAACACAGTTTTGTAAAGGTCGGATGGTGTACATGCATCACAGAAATGAAGATTAAACACGAATTGTAAAATCTTTAATTTAGGTGTGCTTTGAGAAGAAATGTAAGAATTTTTGCATTTCAATCATACAAAATGTCAGTTTCATTCCATATTAGTTAACTGTTTCAGCGCCAGTCAAAATTGCGCTGACATCTAATAAGTTGCAAGCCATTTTTTGAGACTTGCACAGCATTTTAAACTATTTTTATGCGCTTAGTGTTCAAATGTTACCAATTAAACTATACATTTCCTGAAAGGTCAGATAATTTTCTATTTAGTTCAAAAAACGTAGTAGTCAGACACAATATAACTTCCTTTCACTAATATATGTGCTTAGACTGTCATCTGTCGCGTTTCGCATGGTAAATATACACAATTTAGTTTTTAGTCCTTTGGCCGAAGGTCCAAGGGACTATTGCCATCACTGCATCCACTGTCTCCCTAGGGCCTCCAAGGACCCCAAAACTGGTAAAAATGTAACATTTTATCTATTTTTTCAAAAACTGTTCAGCAACTTTTTTTTCTAATTTTGCATAGATGTATCTTAGGGTGCTGCCACTATATACAAGAAAGCTGTATTTGATTTAATCATTCTAAGGGCACCTAAGGGGCCCCCAAAGTACAAAAGTTTTACATTATCTAGTGATGTGGTTTTGAGAAGGGCCCTTGAGACCACCCCCAACAGTAGATGTTGTTTAATGTGCCACAAAATCAACAGCATGACTAAATTCTGCAGCCTAGTGCTACTGTTCCATTGAGACCTTGACTAATCTTTAATTGGTCACAGCGCCCAGGCAGAGTAGACGTACTTGACCCCTGTTAGACTGAACAATTGCCTAACACTTTTTATCTTCAAAACTATTGATTTTCTATAATTGCAAGTTGTGTTTATTTTAATGTTCATTTAATTATTATAAAATGGTGTGACTGTGGTGTCTATTGGTTAAAGATGTATTGTCTGTAGAAACCTGTAGGTGACAAACATAGAAAATTAATATTCTGTCACCTGTAGGTGACAAACATAGAAAATTAATATTCTGGACAACTATAGAATGAAATATCCTACACTTTATTGATATAAAATGCATCCTACTGTTCTGTTTACGCTTGCCATGCCTTGTGTAGACATGGTACTGTGTAAATCAATTGTATCAATATAGACTAATAATTACAGATTCACAATATAGTTGACACCTGAAACAACCAAATGTCAACCATTAGAAGAGTTGACAGTTCCGCTATACACAAGCAAAAAATCTGTATTTGATTTAATCATTCTAGTGTCATCAGCATATAGTAGAACATACATTTTCTACATCATCATCACTAAGGTTGTTGTAAATTTCACCAGCTGCCATGTCAAGTCTGTTATAATTGTGACTAACAGTGTTCAGAATGATTCAGGTAAATAGCAAATAACAAAGGACACAAGTTTTCTCCTTGCCATACCTCTACACATGAGAAGAAGGCTGACACAGCCTGGCCCTCATTTATACATGATTTAGCATTTTTGTACATGTTGTATACAACTTTCAACACAATACCATTAATACCGCATGAAATTATCTTAGACCACAGGGAGGACCGGTCTACTAAATCAAATGCTTTCTTATAATCGATGAAGGCACAATAAACCCTTTTGCGTCGAGACAGATACAATTAAACCAATACCCCTATTTGAACACTGCCTATTCTTCACCTATTACATTCGCTTTGTGTAGGTATGTGGTCAGTCTGGTGTTCTGAACAATCACTAAGGATTAATGAACACTTGTGCAGAATGTCACCCACTTGGCAGGTTTAATTGATCTATTCAGCAATGAGGACACTGCTTAGGCCTCACTCTGGACACTGTCACTCACAGTGTTGTGTATTGTCTTAGTTGGTGCATTGAGCTAATCTACTTGACCATGAATCAGTGGTGGCTCTGGTTGTGTATTACACCCAGCTGTGGATCTAAGATTCTCTGCCTGCTATTGTTTGATGGAAACTGTAACTAATGTGTAATTGGTCACTGGCAGTAGCTTGTGTCAACAGACAGCATTAAGCCACTAGACCCCTATTAAACTGGACAGTTGTCTGTAGGTTTTAAACTGTGTCAAACAGTGAGTCTAGCTTTTGCTCTCAAATAATCTGGGGTAAGACCACATTAAGGATTCGTCCGCCATTACCCACCGAAAGAGTGCCCTTGAAAACACTGTTTTGGTGTCATGTGTGAATTTTTTTCGAGCACTTTGGCATGGCTCATGTCAGTCCAGTGAATACTGAATGTACTACTGCATTAGATCTTTCACGAGGTAGCAATAAACATACGCTAGTCGCTCGCGTATTCGCACAGTGGCTATTTTGCAGAACGCACCAATATTTCAAAATCCGTCATCAGATTGGGGCAAAATTGAGGGGTGTCAGGTTTGGGTGGATTTTTCTGAAAACTGAGGTATGAGAATTTTACGAGTTTTCCACAGCACTTGTGTCAATGGAGGATAAATATGCTGTGAAATTTTCAAGACAATTTTTCGTCAAATTTTGCAGGAAATGAAGGAAACGTTATAATGGCCGCCTATGTAAAATTTAAATGTGGTCTTACCCCAAATTAGAAATACGCCTGTTTTATCACAAAAACTGCCAAAATGTGATTTGAGCGACGGGTGATGGTTTTTCGGCTGTATTTGGAAGTTGGTGTAGACCGGAATACGGTGCTGCTATTGCATACCGTTAGTATTACATCTAAAAGAAGTTTTAAAAGTAATTAATAAGCCAGTTATTAGGTGATATGCATGGAAAATAAAGTGATAATTTTGGTGGTGTGAAAGTTAAAAAGTACATTCCAAGCATGTTCTACGATACTGAGTACCACAAAAGCTTGTGTAATAAGTGTATATGTGTCAGGGTGTGGAGTTTCTTTTAAATCTACATCACGTTCAACAATATTGACATATTTCCAGTAGGATGAATTTCGCCTTAGTTATATCATTTATATTTTTGTAAGCGACATCTATAAATGCGTGTTTCTTAACCCCAATACTAACGTGGGTGTTTCTGCTGTTCCAACTTGTCCTTCCTAATTATATGGCACTGATATATATCATACTTGGATCGCACAATAAGCAATAATGGGCAAGCAGGCAACATTTTGATTCCACCCCCCCTTAACGCGGCCGTAATTTTAGTGAAATGTTGGCCACCATAGGAAGCAAGTTGTACACACACGTCTACTAATCAGGCAATCTAGCACCTATTTTTTATAGCAACATACATACACTAATTGAGACAAGAAGAACAATTGAGAATCTACATAAATATACGACGAATGTAACAGAGAATATCATAACAGTGTGTGACTCTCCACATGTGCAGCGACCGCAATGATCCGAATTAGTTCATTTTTAGCCATAAAAATTAAAACTGGTCACCTAAGAGAAGTGTCATATGTTGAAGTTGTGTACATGGACTGGCATGCTATCATTTTCAACGATCATGTACTTTTCAGCTGTAATATAACTGAATCATACCGAAGTTTGCATAAGGCAAGACAGATTAAACTAACTGTAGGCTGACGTCAACTACTCTGACAAGAAGCTGCTTTTATCACTGGTATTGTGTACGTTATATCCGTATATTTAACATCAGAAATGTTTGTTAGTACCCTTATAAGAATTTGGCGATGTTTGAATAAAACATGATTAGGACAATGGACTCGTTGATGTGCTTGGAGAGATACTGGGTGCCACAACTGTCAGCAACCTTTATCACGTGTCTTGGATGTCCTTATCAAACGTTTATTTCTTTCTGAAATTAACTATTTTGCCAGTAGTATCTCTTGTTTCCAATAATGTGTGTACATCAGCGAAATATATAGTGGCCAAGTAATTGACGTGGCGATGTTTGGACACTCTGTATCAAGCAGAGATCTGTGCCTGTGTAAAAGTATGGGTATGGGGTTAGGATGACAATTTGTGTGACGCAAGATATACGTTCCACTGGGCATCCCAGTTTTGGTTTCATAATGTACTATGTATATACCTCAATTTACACCCAGCAATTTAGCCCGTTATCTACAATATAATTGTAGTTACCATCAAAAGACGCCTCTGTGCCTATCAATATTGTGAATATTGTTGAAAAGCCTGGCTTGTGCTTTTGACACCTCCTGGTGTCGTACACGATTGACATATAGTTCATAATTGCATCATATTATTTAGCATAGTTTGTGGGCATTACATTATACCAAAATTCGTGAAGATTTGCAACGTGCATGTCCAATTAAATGCTGCTTAAAATAATGATTTTGTGTATTTTTTGCAAAAAAACAACATTTTATGAAAAATAAAAAATAAATTATTTTGTTAATATTCTATATATTTTATTCCCATATCGGTAATATACTGTGTTGGCCTGTATGCTGTGTTCAGTACCATTCATATCAGGCAAACGTCGTATGTAATATAAAGTACCGAATAAGCATGTTTAAACCTACTCAAGGCGGTGTTTAGCTTGGAGGTGTGCACAGTTTGATGACGCATATTTTAATTGTTATTGAGACAGTGTAAATTTCCCTTTGTGGTTAATTTAGTTATATGTATAGCTTGATATAAATCTAACTTTCGTGAAGATTTGCAAGATTCAGGAGATCTATTTGGGGTAAGACCACATTAAGGATTCGTCCGCCATTACCCACCGAAAGAGTGCCCTTGAAAATACCGTTTTGGTGTCAAGTGTGAATTTTTTTCGAGCACTTTGGCATGGCTCATGTCAGTCCAGTGAATACTGAATGTACTACTGCATTAGATCTTTCACGAGGTAGCAATAAACATACGCTAGTCGCTCGCGTATTCGCACAGTGGCTATTTTGCAGAACGCACCAATATTTCAAAATCCGTCATCAGATAGGGGCGAAATTGAGGGGTGTCAGGTTTGGGTGGATTTTTCTGAAAACTGAGGTATGAGAATTTTACGAGTTTTCCACAGCACTTGTTTGTGTCAATGGAGGATAAATATGCTGTGAAATTTTCAAGACAATTTTTCTTCAAATTTTGCAGGAAATGAAGGAAACATTATAATGGCCGCCTATGTAAAATTTAAATGTGGTCTTACCCCATCTGTCCTCTTAGTTTTACACATAAAGACATAATCTGGCATAACTTGATAAGTCTTTGTAGCAGCACGTTTGTACTTCCAGTGTATCATTGCAACATAACATACATATTACATACTGTGTGCCACATTTGAATGTTGTGCATGTAATATTTCCATGCAATCCATTTGCATATATAATGTAAAACTTCAACAGCCGTTTTCTTCATTTTCACTTTTTGATCCGTACCATGTTCAATGCTCCATAACTTTGCCAATTTTTGTAGCAGTCATAATTTTTGAAACCGTGTAAAGCACCCTACCAAACCTTTACAAGGATGTAAGAAAACAATGTTACAATTTTTCTGACTTATCACTCATTTGGTCAGCCGGGGTCACATATAGACGTATTAGTCCAAAGGACTTCAGGGCCACTTGGCCCATTTTTTGGTTACAAAATCGGTATATTTTTTTTTGCCATCAAACTCATGCAAATCTAGGCATATTTGTAAAACCAGCAGCAGAACAACTCCCTTTGTAACGATTAATCTTATTGGTCAGTTTGAAATGGTGTCGTGGACGCAAGCCAATGTCAGTAGATGTTGCAAAAATGAAATGAAAGCGGCATAATCGGCTGCGAGGCATTTCTTGGCAAAATAGGTAATCAGTGGAATCGGCTCTGTGGAACTGAAATGGTTAAGGAATTAAAGCTGTACGAACCCTTTAATGTATTATTAACATTTTATGTGGCACAAGTAATTGTTATGATATGAATCATACGAGTCCAAGTTTTCAGCTGATGAAATAAAGGGTAATTTGAAATAAAGTGGTGTTGAATTGACCATAGAGAAGACATTTGAACAAATACACAGTGCTTTTTAATATTATGTTAATTACTATAATATAAATTATAAACATACAAGTAGTTCTTGTATAAATTTTATCAGAAGGCAATAAACAGAGTTTCCACAGAAGAAGAAATTGAAATAAAGTTATAGGTGTTTTGTTAAACACAATAGTTGTGCCATTAATTTGGATTTCAGAAATGGTATAAAATGGGAATTTGACTCATAGTATTATTGGAGAAACATATTTCACTTTTAAATGTGAACATTTATTGGTCTGTCTTTAATTGCAATGAATCAGTCTGCATTAAGTCACAAAACTGGCATATTTTTTGGAAACATCACAAAAATATGTAAGAATATACACGGGTGAAACATTGTGATAGTAACTAATTTTGCATGTAATTGTTATAGCCAATTTAAATGTAACAGATAGTAATTATGTAATTATTTCACTGTTGCAATGACTGCTAAAACAAAAAATTTAAGTTCCCTTGAAAAAGGTGATCTTGTCAGATGTATTATCTATGTCAGTCACTAGATGGCGCCTGCAGCATCAAATTTCCCTTCATGCTGATGGCAACATATAATAGTAAGTGTTGTCTTATGGACACGCTAAATGCAGCAGATTAATGAGTTATGATTAGTATGTGCATTGGTTCTCCAACATAAATTTCATGTAAATGTATGTCAATGCAAAGTGTGAAATTAACCTATTTGAGTTTTAAAGCTGCTTCTTCAACTGATCATGAACCTGGTTCTTTGATGTGCAAAAATATGTGTAGTGTGTGAATGATTTATAAATAGTATTAAGTCAGTTTAACAAAAAAACATGTTTCAATTGTCGAAAGAATTCACTTGAGTTGTAGCACTTGGCAGCTTGCCAAAGCCAAATGCCAGGCCTATATTTAGCCTTGAACCGACTGAATTTGGCAGTCACATGGTTTCAGTGAGAGCAAAACCGCAACAATACAGAAACACGTGCATGAATGTAATGCTCCTTTTTACACTTAGTTCAGTGGCCAGTCACTGTTTCCTCTTTATAGAATGTTGTTGCTCTGTTTCATTATGGTTTTAGTTATGTTGTTGTTCCTCGTTTTTGGAGTGTTGATATTTGAGTTTTATTGTCGGATATTTTAAATTGACAATTCAGAATTTCAGATGCAAAAAAACCGTGATTGACATCTATACTATACTACAAAATCAAAAGCCAAGTTTGCCTTTGCCTGCAGCATTACAAAACTTGTGCTACTACATATACTAATCTTGCCATACGTGTCTTAAATTCATTGTTAAAGCATATATGGATTGAAGATATTGTTTGTTTACAGAAAGCCAAGGAGCCGTCGATGGAGACCATGAAACAGACGTTTGCGAAACAGCGAGCGAGACTATTGGCAGAACACGCCAAGACAATGCTGGTGCGAGACCGGGAGATAGAATGTTTGGAGGAGAAATGTCAAAGTCTCGCGGAACAACTCAAGATAGCTCTCGATGCACAGGTCTTGGTGAGTAGAGAATTGACCTATCCATCGTGTGACTTGTAGCCTAGCAAAAACTCTGTCAAGCCATCAAGGAATGGATGCTGAACGCGTGGTGCGTGTGTGCATTTCGTTGTATATTTTGTTGAAATTCTGGCTACATAAGTGTTTTTTAGTGACACAAACATAAGGCAAAGTTTGTAAATTGACAACCGTATGTGGGAATGTTTGATTTATGAGATGTCATGCAGCAATAGCAATGTAATTCACGTATATAACTGTTATCGACATTGTTTGCAACGGTAACGCTTGGCAGAGATCGCACGCATAATTGTGATTGTGCCGCAGGATCCGGCAGTTATGGAATTCTACAATTATGGTCAAATACAAATTACGTGTGCATAATATCGTGAAAAAACACGATCCCGCTGCAGGATACTCAACCTCTGCAGTGAAATGAAAAACGTTTAAAAGAATCGAAACGTAATTGAGCTAACATTATATGTGTATACATGTGTGTGTGGGGGGGGTACGATAACGTTCTCCTAATGTAGTTTGCCAAATATCTTGGAAGTGCAGGTTAGATACATAAGTTGTGGACTTCTGATACACCAAAAACTTCCTTATTCACTCATCATCTGGCTTTTTGTTTTTGTCTCCAACTGGTAGTCATGAAATCTTGTTACAATGATTTAAATGATACTTAATGTTTATTTTTTTCAGAACTCGGAAATCTACGAAGACAAGGTGGAGATGGAGAATATAGTTAAGCTCTCTGCAAAGGAGAAGTTACAGTTGGAACGACAGCTCGCCCAGCAACCGCAGGTAAACATCATTTAGCCTCACTTTCACCCAGATCTTCACCTTGAGCCGCCATCTTTAAAATACCACCTAAAATTAATCAGACCTTTTGATAACAATTTATACATAAATATTTTGTGAAAGGAATCTCTGATTATTACTATAATAAAATCATACTATATTATCAGTATAACGAATTATGTTATATTAATTTTGAAGAAAATAGAAACTTTAAGGATCTCAATTTGGTCCTCAATAGAGCTTTTGTGACCATCACAGTCCCGTCCTCAGAGTTAGTTTGTGCTGCTCTCTGCAGTCCTGTTTGTGGTTGTAACATGACAGCAATGCCATGGAAATTGCGGGAAAATTGTAGCCAGTGTCTCTGTTGATGGTCGTCTGTCTCTCTTGTATTTTGTTTCCTTCACTGATCTGAGTCAGAAGTTGTTTTTTTCGGGTCAGCACTATGGTTTCTTTGGTAGTAATGTTGTCTTCCTTAATGAAACAATGTTCTTGTACAGCCATGGTTGGGGATGTCATACAGCCATGGCTGGGGATGTCATACAGCCATGTCTGGGGATGTCATACAGCCATGTCTGGGGATGTCATGCAGCCATGGCTGGGGATGTCATGCAGCCATGGCTGGGGATGTCATGCAGCCATGGCTGGGGATGTCATACAGCCATGGCTGGGGATGTCATACAGCCATGGCTGGGGATGTCATACAGCCATGTCTGGGGATGTCATGCAGCCATGGCTGGGGATGTCATACAGCCATGGCTGGGGATGTCATACAGCCATGGCTGGGGATGTCATACAGCCATGGCTGGGGATGTCATACAGCCATGTCTGGGGATGTCATACAGCCATGTCTGGGGATGTCATACAGCCATGTCTGGGGATGTCATACAGCCATGTCTGGGGATGTCATACAGCCATGTCTGGGGATGTCATACAGCCATGTCTGGGGATGTCATACAGCCATGGCTGGGGATGTCATACAGCCATGTCTGGGGATGTCATACAGCCATGTCTGGGGATGTCATACAGCCATGTCTGGGGATGTCATACAGCCATGTCTGGGGATGTCATGCAGCCATGTCTGGGGATGTCATACAGCCATGTCTGGGGATGTCATACAGCCATGGCTGGGGATGTCATACAGCCATGGCTGGGGATGTCATACAGCCATGGCTGGGGATGTCATACAGTATGTTTGATAATGGGTCGGACATGTTACTTACAAAACATGCGTAATGTTGTGGTTGTTTAACGCTGTGTAATCGTCATCAAACTTACACGTGCAACCTCTAAGAGTCACGGCAAAGTGCAAACTTGTTGTAATACAAGAACTGTGTGTTTAAAAAAATAATGACTGTAAATATGTTGTTCTCCTCATGTTTCTCTGTCGGATAGTGTTAGGGGTGAGGCTGGCCTCGATTCTGATCCTCACGTTCTGTTTTCTTTTCCGTCACTGATCTAGCACTGCCGTCACCAACCGTCTCTATCCCCCTCTGTCTTTCACTCTCGTTCTCCATTCCTCTCCCAATCCTTCCAAATCTCTTAAAGAATCCTCCCATCACAGTCTAAGTCGTCCATGCCTCCTTTTCCCCTCCACTCTCTGGGCATCAGCTTTCTTTGCCAACCGTTCTCCTCCCATTCTCTCCACACGTCCAGCCAACTTCAGTCGACTCCTCACCAACTTATTGTTAAGGTAGTATCGTGTCAGTTGATTTCTTTACTTTTTTTTCATGGAACATTAGTAGGTGTTGGTATGAACATATGTACTACAAAAGTAAACATGGCATTAGTGCCATATGTCACCAGTACATCCTTTAAAAACTACTGCTTTATGTGTCTCAGTGGAATTCCCCTTCAAATTCTTGGAAATTATAAAGACGTTACCGTAGAAATTATGACGTTAGTTTCACGCCAGCGCAGATGTCCGTGAGTGTAAATTCGCTCGCCGTGAACGCATATCATGTAGTCTGGTTATTCTGATACCAGTATCCTGTTTTATGAAGATTACATAATTGCATTGCGATGTTAAATAACCAATGTTGGCGGTAGTCTTCTTGTTTTGCGACCGAATGCCGTTCCACGCTTGACAAAGCTGCCATTTGTGAGTGCGGTGGTAAGAGCTCCAGACTCTCGACTAAGAGAACGTGGTTTCGAATCCTGTGCGGCGGTGTCGAACCTTGGGCAAGTTCGTTTACTCTACATTGCTTCAGTTCACTCAGCTGTATGAATGAGTACCTGGCTATAGACAGTGGTGGTTATTTGTGAACGAATAGCCTTCGTGCATTAATTGCAGCATGGCTGAATGCTTCCCAGAGAAGTTGAGATGGTGTTCAATTGAACAGGTCTGCCAGGGAGTAAAGTGTAAAGCGCTTTGAACAGTCCTGAGGACTGGATACTGCGCTATATAAGAACTTACCTTTTACCTTTTTGTCAGTAACCCGGGATTGACCCCTGTCCAATCAGGTGCCACCAAAACACAGAATAGCACTTCGAGCCGTAGGCCAGTCGTAAACACAGTCGTTCAACATTTAGTCATTACAAATACAGATTGCTGGGCCTAGTTGACGGGAAAACACGGGGATATCTCAAAACAGGTGTCTCCGTCAGTTTGTATTAAATCAAACTGCTTGCCAGTGAAAAGGCGTCACATTTTATGCAAAACCCGCCTATCTGGTGACATGTCTGTTATCAGTGATAACCAGGAAGCATTACTTAATGTAATTTTTTTTTAACTGCAATAGTTACGAAGCTATAACTTGGCAAGCAAACTGACCTTACATGTCCGCCAAATTATACGGGATTGATTCACGATCGGTGAAGGGGTTGTGCCAAAAATACACTTAAAGTTTTGGCTGTCTTTCAACATTGTTCACAAAACAAACCGGTTTGAATGTCAATATTATATTTGTGCTTACAAACATGCAAATTTTTCTTTCAGAGTATTTCTCAAAATGAAATAAAATGCCAGTTTGTGGTGATTTTTGACATATTTTTTAATCGTCTTTAAATGCATAGAAATGTCACTAAACAACCTAGAATCTTAACCATTTCAGTATGACAGGCCGGTTTTCCGGCATTGACGATGTCTGCTATTCAAATCGTTTTTATTCATAATACTCTACTACGTGGAGCCACTTATTGTGTACGGTTATCAAGGCGAATAAATTCGCTATTCAGCAGTGGTCATCGTTTATTATCGCTCATTAATAATTTACGGTGATTTTCACGGTTTTTAATGACGGATTATCAAAATCTGCGGCGGTCATAATGGCGGACGGCATTACTTCAACTAGCGATTTACTGCCGTATGTTTTGAACAGATTATTTGATAGTTTTATCGAAGAATCTTTGTCGGATGTTGATGATCGACATAATAACGATGTCGGCGAACTTAGTATACAACGGAGTTCAGCAACTGCAAAAACGTTGAAATCTTGGCGGCCATCTTGGATTGTTGGTTACCATGACGACGGAATGTAAAATGATATGGCTCATTTTATTCGCTGATTATCATACTTTCCAAAAATATGTAACATTCCTATTCATAAAATGCATTTTGATTGCACAAATCTTGACTTGAAGTGAGGTAGTCGTTTATGTTGCATATTCCCTGGGAATGCAGTATTCAGTGGTCACAGCTGATCAGGGCTGTAGTACTGAAATGGTTAATTCTTTTTGGACTAGCGTATTGCTTGATGTCTTAGGCAGAGTCTGAGAAAAAATTGTTAGTCTACCTTCAAAACTTTTATTAGAAATGATTAATTCAAAACAAGCATGTCTTGGCCACCAGAGCCACTTTAAAACTTTCTTCTACACCAACCTTCTCCCTCATCCCCTCCATTGTTCGCATATTCTGTTAATTGGTATTATGCAATGGCAACATTGAATGGGTGAAAGACTAATATTTGAGCCAACAGGTGACACGTAATGGCCACAGTCAATTCATGCAACCATTTAAACAAATATATGCGCTTTATACTAAACCAACTGTGTATGTTATTTAAGCCGTTCACACAGTACTTTGACATCAAAGAACCAATTTCACGATGACCTAAAGTAGCCAAGGGAGCAACATTGATTTGTCCACCACGAAGCCATAAAAATTGATGAAGCCAACGCACGTCATAACTAAGGTCAACATTACTATTAACCCTTGCAGCATTCACTGATAGTTCACTTAGAAATCTTACTAGGAAAATCATCCGATGGTGTACCAGGAAATATGCTATCCAGTTTCGGTACATTGGGCCAGTGAATAGAATGCTGGCTCTTACTGTAGTGGTAATTGACAACTAGATTTTGCTACACAGTAACATTGCCACATCAAGGATAATGAACACTATTATTAAAAAAAAAATTTGTCTGGCTGATTTCATACATTTTTTAGTTGATTTGCCACCTTAGAGGTTGAATGTATATCAATCGAGTTATCTGCAAAACATGTCTCCAATATACAGTTCCTTTCGAACATTTTATCTTCGTGTGGAAGGTTTCAGCCATGCTGCAGTTTCTGCACAAAAGATGTTTGTTTGTCTCTGGTAGATGTTATCATGCAAACAACATTTTATTTTCACTTGGGAGCATTCAGCCATTCTTCAGTTTCTGTGCAAAAGGTGTTTGTTTGTCTCCAGTGGATGTTTTCATGCATTTTATCTTCACTTCAAGGCATTCAGCCACACTGCAGTTTCTGCAAAAGTGTTTGTTTGATCATTCCGTAACTGGAATCCCACTGCAATCTATAGACAGGTACTTATCTATGTAGCTGAGTAAACTAATGCAACGTGGAATGAACAAAATGGTTACAACTGTATTTAAACCCTGGTTTTATTAATTGAAAATTTGATGGTATGAGTTACGCATCAACATTAGGAGAGTACCAACTGAAAAGGAAATAGCAAAATTAAAAAATTTAATAAAAAAGTAATGCCTAAACATACCTGCATAATAAAACTTTTCACAATAGTAAGTCGCATTAATTATTGAGATCTGAATTTGCATTTTTTTTCGATATTCGAACATTCGCCCTCCCCTGAATGATATTTTACCTCCATGTCATCGAAGCAAGCAAACACATTAATATGGCATGTGCTGACACCTAGTGACCGAACGAACCAGTTAAAATTAACATCACCATGTGCTGGTGAATATATCGAACACTTCACCTTTCACTTTACTCAACGGAATTACCCCATGGTTCCTACCTCATGCCCCATTGACACCTGACGAATCGGAAGTAAACATGACGTAACCAGACGTCACTCTAGTGCAGGTATAATGCCGACACAATGTCAACCATTGCTCAGGTGACAACACTCATGTGACAAGCTTCCTCCTTTAGTGATTAATGGCCCCGCCACAGGAGTGCAAGTAATGTGACATCGACTCTTAAAGCCAGCCCGTCGTTGCTAGCCATTTGTCTACTGAGCCATCACTGGTGCAACTCAGAGCCAGGCGGTCTTTGGTGGCTGGCGTCGGCAGCGCAGAAACGTGTGCTGAGAAAAAACCTCGATGAAAATTTCAGGTGTCGCAATATGTCGGTGGAATTCGTTGACATTTACCAGGTTTGTCGATGTCGCTTCTTGCTTGATTGCTGGTGCCGTTTACCGAATGTCGCATCAGGCGAACTCATTATGTTTTGTTGGAGAGTGTAGGTGTGCATGATCTAGCGGTGTCACGTATTTTCCACGTATGGCGGTGTAATTCCTGCGGTAGACGCCGCCTGAAAGGGGACCCATTGGATAGTTTTGTCTCTTGTGAGACCTGTAAATATTTTACTTGTATAAATAATTAAATGTGAAACCGTTCTCTTATGAGATTTGTACTTTGCTGGCTCGACGTTGTCAGCCCCGAAATGATTGTGAAACCCCAGGAAGTAATTGTTTCACTTTAAAAAGGCCTTGTTTTGTATTCAAGATACCAGGAAATCTTACTACGAAAATCATCTGAGATGGTGTACCAGGAAATATGTTATCAAGCTAGTTAGATATCAAAATTGGCCAGGAAATTGCTGTATGAAAATACAGGTGGTCAGACAGTGATAATGGAGGATAGTTCATGAAATCACCACAGATTCTGAGCAGAATTTCTAGTGGGCAAATATTTCTGGACAGGAGGGTAGGAGGTTGGTCCTAAATATAGATGGAATATCACAGGTGGGAGATGGTAGGTTGGCCCCAAAACAGGTGGGAGATGGGAGGTTGGCCCTAAAACAGGTGGGGGGCGGGAGTTTGGTCCCAAAACAGGTGGGAGATGGGAGGTTGGCCCCAAAACAGGTGGGAGATGGGAGGTTGGCCCCAAAACAGGTGGGAGATGGGAGGTTGGCCCCAAAACAGGTGGGAGATGGGAGGTTGGCCCCAAAACAGGTGGGAGATGGGAGGTTGGCCCCAAAACTGGTGGGAGACTGGCAATCTGTGTATCCCACATCTCACTACAAGGTATGTGTAGGCAAGCCAATCTTTGAGTTACACTGTAAATGGTGATCGACTTGACTTTCTCCCCAAGGGAAGTATTGAGGACTCAGGTGTATGAGAAAGTAAACATTATTTATTACGTACAACTAGCGCCCGGCTCACAACTTGCGTAGCATCCGACCAATACCCTCGGGAAAGTTATAAAGGTCACGAGTAATCATTTCACTGGTATAATCTATAACTGCCTCGCATCACAGGCAATCAACGCAGTCGGACTTTATTAGGTGAAGTACGTTTAATGTGTCCACTGCGACCGTTTCATGACAGAGTTTGTGTGACGCAGTGCAATATGTGAAGATTCCATCTGGATGGCCTAATTTGTTTCCGAGGCCACCTGGGATCAAATGCAATAAAAATACATGTTTTATTGACGTGTGCATTGATTGCACAGGTAATAAATGTGTCCATGTTTTAATATGCACCTGTCTGCTACCTTGTCAGGTAGATATTTGATTATATATTGGAATTTTTTGAAAATAAATATACTTTTCTTCACACAATACTTGTATTGTATTGCAAGTGCACGAATAAATACATTCAAATATACATTAAAATAAAATTTGTTAAATATGTAAGTTATAATTAATCAGATATATAATATATACATTGCATCTAAAATTTGATATCAGATCACCATTGTACACAATAAAATAACCAAATAGTCCATCAGTTAATCAGTTTGGTAACCAAATTGTTTCAGTGTCTTAAATGACATTTTAAGTATAGTAGGCATAGGCACATAGATTTATAGTTACATATATTGTATAATAATATAATTTTAAGAATATATTTAGCACTAGAATACACTTAATATAAAATGGCTGTCAGGAGTTTCACATATAATTGCATCTAATGATTCATCTTTGTTTTGATGATTATAATAATAATTAGAGCATTTATAAAGTGCCGTGACTCCAGGTTACCGCTAATAAAAAAGACTAAAAAAGTCGAGATTTTATGAATAGCACTAAAACATCCAAGATCATAAAAACGTGGCACCAAATGTCCAATCAAATTATCATTAAGAAATATTTAAAAAAATCAAAAAAATCATAAAAGAACAAACAGGTCATAATCAGTACTGTGTAGACTAGATTTTTTGTGGCACTTGCAACATATATGTCATGATACAAATCTTTAGACATTTTCATGATGCACACGGAAATGTCATGGAAAAAACAACATTAAAATCGGCCAAGTGCATGGCACCGAGATCAAACATGGTATGCAGTGGTGAATGCGATTGGTTCTTTTAATATCACATCATTTTATGAGATTACCCCTTAGTTGCATGAAACTAATTAGAATTAATGTTCCCTGTAAATGGATCATTTCCTGGAGGCGTTATTCTGCAACATTGCCATTGTGTTCGTCTTTTTGGGTAGCCCAGTCACTGTATACGTTATTCCTGGATTCCTGGAAATGCCAGTCAATACAGGAAGTAGATTCTCAAGTGTTTGTAGTCGTGAAACCTGTCGCTTTGTTGCTGTTGACGACGTGAAAGGGTGATAGAGGGGAATGTAAATGTTCGTTTTTCAATCGCTCTGGGTTTTGCATAATCGTTTGATGTGTAGTTCTGTCATTTCCTGTCGCATGTTTTAACGTGTTGCGTGGGATGTGATAGGCTAGAGTGACGTAACAATATTATGTAACAGTGAACCCGATACATTCTGTTGGTTGACAGCTAGATTTTTGACTTGAAATTCTCTAGTAATCTGTAGATGTTCTCCTTGTCTTTCCCTGTATGTCTGGGGTGAGTCTGGCCTCGATACGGGTCCTCGATTTCTGTTTTCCTTTCTCCCTCGTCCCTGATCTTGCACTGCCGTCTCCACCAACCGTCTCCACCCCCTCTGTCTTTCACTCTCATCCTTTACTCCTCTCCCAATCCTTCCAAGTCTACACAATCTTCCCATCGCAGTCTATGGTCATCCTCACCTCCTTTTCCCCTCCACTCTCTGGGCATCTGCTTTCTTTGCCAACCGTTCTTTTCCCTGTGTAAAACATAAACATTCCCATTCTGGTCATGAGTTGCTGTATACCAGGCTGCAAAATATATTCTAAATATATACCTACATCAAACAGAATCTGCAGTGTTTAGTCAGAAATCTGGCAGGCATAACAAGTATTTGCTCTTTGATTGCTGTTCGTAAATAAATTTTACACTTGTGTGATTAACATGAAATATATACTTTATCAATATTTTTCAGTTTGACGCAAATCCAAACTAAAAATGCACCCAAATTCTATAAAATCTATATTGTGAATGCAAAATGAGCACCCATAAATAACCGTAAGTACTTTTGGGTTAAATAAACTGAAGAGGAAATTCTAATATAACAACTGTGGTGCAATTGTTCATTGCTCATATTGTTATTTACCTCTGGTAAATTTTGTCCATGACATTTGCGGGTGGCCATTTTCACAGCGGTGCCGATCAAGTTACAATTACCACAGTATTGCGTAGGTAATGAAAGATCCCTTCTTGCTCGGTCATGCGAGTCCAACGTAGATGAAGAGCTGTGCTTGCAAAGATAAGACAGATAGTGTGAAAAATATTGTTGTTGGCGCAGGTACGCCGAACACACCTGCAGTGATGGCGGTAACAGGTGGCTGGTTTATTTCATGGCATTTATATTATGATGACGATGGCTGTAACCATGGCAACAAGAATGATGACAGTGATGTAGAAAGTAGGTTTATGATTGTCGACCCGTAATAAAATATATTTATTTCCAGCATGAATTTAAAAGTAGTAATAGCGATTATATATTTATAGAAAACGATTGAAACATTGTAAAATTTTTGCCGGTATCGTAGATGGCAGAAATTAATGATTTTGTCTGTTTTTTTACTTCGACTGTCAAAAAAATAATCCCCGTTCTGGTCAGAACTATCTTTTGCCCATGAATGTAAGGTACGCCGAACACACCTGCAGTGATGGCCGTAACAGATGGCTGGTTTATTTCATGGCATTTATATTATGATGATGATGGCTGTAACCATGGCAACAAGAATGATGACAGTGATGTAGAAAGTAGGTTTATGATTGTCGACCCATAATAAAATATATTTATTTCCAGCATGAATTTAAAAGTAGTAATAACGATTATATATTTATAGGAAACGATTAAAACATTGTAACATTTTTGCTGGTATCGTAGATGGCAGAAATTAATGATTTTGTCTGTTTTTCTACTTCGACTGTCTGTCAAAAAAATAATCCCTGTTCTGGTCAGAACTATCTTTTGCCCATGGATATAAGGAAAATCGGATATGTGGAATAGTTTGACCTAGTGGCTTCCGTATAGTGAGCATTAATTGTGTTATAGCTTTGATTTAATTTTCATAATTTTAGGCCGTAGTGTATTAATATTTTAGTGTATTTGTGTATTCCATAAATACGGCGCTTCATAAATAAAAGTTACTATTAGAAAATGCATGTTTGGACTGGATTGTGTGTGTGCGTATGCAGACATGCATATCTACTAGGACATTTTTTGACAGGTAAAAATGTTATCCTGCAAAACGACAGGAGTAATTGTAAATATTGTTACTGAGCCAAAACGTGACGGAGGGCAGGCACGTAATTCTCATTCTGATGTTAGTTTCTAGACATGCACGTTGCACGCACAGCCATTACCCATAGGTGTTGCGGTAATGCAATTATGCAACAATTATCATCCAGCCGACACTTGTCACCTGTCAATCTGACACCTGTCACTTTGACACCTGTCACCTGGTCGGTGGTGAAATGTGACAGCTTGTGGAGCTATCATTGACTGCGTTACCAGCCCACCTGATAGCATCATTCAGTTTCCATTTGTGTATTTCACTCGGCAGCAGCTTGTATCATTTCATACGGAGTTTCCTAGCGACAAATGCAGGTTGGAGCATAGTTGCTAATAGTTTCTACCGACTCAAAAATGTGTTGATCATTTGTGCGAAAAGGTCGAGTTTTATCGCTGATTTTGAAGTCTGTCGTTGCGGAAATCGCTTGATCGCCTACTTTAGTGGTGTGATGGCTGTGGTTTGTGACATGGTCACTTCATTTAGACGGTCGGATATGGCTGGTCAGACTATCTTTGAGTGAAGGCGTCAAATGACCAGTTTGGTTGGTTAAACTGATGGTATTGTTTCACAATTATTTCACCAAAATGAAAATGAACGTCCATGTTGTGTTTGAAATGATGAATAATAGATGATTTTTATAAGGTAGCAATGATGGTAAATGTACTTTGTAACACATACAGGTATAGATTTTCGCGGGATAACTTTATTTTAATCCCACTGATATCAAATTTTTCATTTTAATGTGTGCCATTAAAATGTAATGTTGTCAAGTTAATGTTCTTTTGCAACCAAATTTTTTTGTGTGACAAATTTTTTTACATCTCACTGATATGTGATATCTTCTGTTTCCAGTTCGAGGCAGATTTGCGCCGGCTGCAAGAACTGCAGCAGACGAACCACTCTCTAGAAGTGGAGATTGAGAAGCTCATGAAGACCGTTCGACATGCAGAGAAACTGGTGCGCCTTTCGTCTGTTTAGAATGTAGTTTGTACATGTTTTTGTTTCTGATTCTGTGGTTATGGAAAGTGTGGTTGTGAGTATTTAGTAACTATTTGTATTGATACCAGTTTTATTGATTGGTGAGAATGTTATGCAGTGGTCTAATTGGATGGAATTCTCGACACAGTATCAAATAGATTAATTAAATCATTAATCATTGTCTTGTTGATTGATTAAGAACAAAATGGTAACTTTTTTAAACGATAGATACCATAATCTTATATACTTTTGTACAAAAATAATTTTGTCAGTTGAAACTGTCAGGAATGATTCCTGGCAGGTAACTGGATTTTAGGGATATTTCCTGTGTTGGGTTTGTTCCTTGTGTTAGCAAGATCCACCTCTCTTAGAGTGACACCTTGAACCAAGGAAGATATTGACTTTTAAAAATATATGTATTAAACAAGAATAAGTTCTTCTATAGCATAGTATTTAGTCCTTAGGACTGCCTAGACTGCTTTTACACTTTACTCCCTGGCAGACCTATTCAAGTGAACACCATCTCGACTTCTCTGGCAAGAGAAATTAATTAATGCACAAACTTTGGATCATTGTAAGTGCATCCCCTCCCAGGTGCCTTGGTCCACGCACCTTTTTCTATGTTCATTGTAAGTGCATCCCCTCCCAGGTGCCTTGGTCCACGCACCTCTTTCTATGTTCATTGTAAGTGCATCCCCTCCCAGGTGCCTTGGTCCACGCACCTCTTTCTATGTTCATTGTAAGTGCATCCCCTCCCAGGTGCCTTGGTCCACGCACCTCTTTCTATGTTCATTGTAAGTGCATCCCCTGCCAGGTGCCTTGGTCGACGCACCTCTTTCTATGTTCATTGTAAGTGCATCCCCTCCCAGGTGCCTTGGTCCACGCACCTCTTTCTATGTTCATTGTAAGTGCATCCCCTGCCAGGTGCCTTGGTCGACTTGCCTCTTTCTATGTTCATTGTAAGTGCATCCCCTCCCAGGTGCCTTGGTCGACTTGCCTCTTTCTATGTTCATTGTAAGTGCATCCCCTCCCAGGTGCCTTGGTCGACTTGCCTCTTTCTATGTTCATTGTAAGTGCATCCCCTCCCAGGTGCCTTGGTCGACGCACCTCTTTCTATGTTCATTGTAAGTGCATCCCCTCCCAGGTGCCTTGGTCCACGCACCTCTTTCTATGTTCATTGTAAGTGCATCCCCTGCCAGGTGCCTTGGTCGACTTGCCTCTTTCTATGTTCATTGTAAGTGCATCCCCTGCCAGGTGCCTTGGTCGACTTGCCTCTTTCTATGTTCATTGTAAGTGCATCCCCTGCCAGGTGCCTTGGTCGACTTGCCTCTTTCTATGTTCATTGTAAGTGCATCCCCTCCCAGGTGCCTTGGTCGACTTGCCTCTTTCTATGTTCATTGTAAGTGCATCCCCTGCCAGGTGCCTTGGTCGACTTGCCTCTTTCTATGTTCATTGTAAGTGCATCCCCTCCCAGGTGCCTTGGTCGACTTGCCTCTTTCTATGTTCATTGTAAGTGCATCCCCTGCCAGGTGCCTTGGTCGACTTGCCTCTTTCTATGTTCATTGTAAGTGCATCCCCTGCCAGGTGCCTTGGTCGACTTGCCTCTTTCTATGTTCATTGTAAGTGCATCCCCTGCCAGGTGCCTTGGTCGACTTGCCTCTTTCTATGTTCATTGTAAGTGCATCCCCTCCCAGGTGCCTTGGTCGACGCACCTCTTTCTATGTTCATTGTAAGTGCATCCCCTCCCAGGTGCCTTGGTCCACGCACCTCTTTCTATGTTCATTGTAAGTGCATCCCCTGCCAGGTGCCTTGGTCGACTTGCCTCTTTCTATGTTCATTGTAAGTGCATCCCCTCCCAGGTGCCTTGGTCCACGCACCTCTTTCTATGTTCATTGTAAGTGCATCCCCTCCCAGGTGCCTTGGTCGACTTGCCTCTTTCTATGTTCATTGTAAGTGCATCCCCTGCCAGGTGCCTTGGTCGACTTGCCTCTTTCTATGTTCATTGTAAGTGCATCCCCTCCCAGGTTCCTTGGTCGACTTGCCTCTTTCTATGTTCATTGTAAGTGCATCCCCTCCCAGGTGCCTTGGTCGACTTGCCTCTTTCTATGTTCATTGTAAGTGCATCCCCTCCCAGGTGCCTTGGTCCACGCACCTCTTTCTATGTTCATTGTAAGTGCATCCCCTCCCAGGTGCCTTGGTCGACTTGCCTCTTTCTATGTTCATTGTAAGTGCATCCCCTCCCAGGTGCCTTGGTCCACGCACCTCTTTCTATGTTCATTGTAAGTGCATCCCCTCCCAGGTTCCTTGGTCCATGTTCATTGTAAGTGCATCCCCTCCCAGGTTCCTTGGTCCACGCACCTCTTTCTATGTTCATTGTAAGTGCATCCCCTGCCAGGTGCCTTGGTCGACGCACCTCTTTCTATGTTCATTGTAAGTGCATCCCCTCCCAGGTTCCTTGGTCGACATGCATTGTAAGTGCATCCCCTCCCAGGTGCCTTGGTCCACGCACCTCTTTCTATGTTCATTGTAAGTGCATCCCCTCCCAGGTGCCTTGGTCGACTTGCCTCTTTCTATGTTCATTGTAAGTGCATCCCCTCCCAGGTTCCTTGGTCCACATGCTTCTTTCTATGTTCATTCATGGTTTTGGCCCATTGGCCTGTTATCTATCAATTAGCCGTGCATTTAAAATATATAAAGGTAGTTACATACATAATTCTTTCAGCGAACAAATGTGTTGGTGAAATATTCTCCAGAATGTGGCACTTGATTTATATTCGAATCACCAGGAAGGTATTATTGACTGCATGCAATGCATTTGTTGGTGACAGCAGAAATGAAATGGTCTAAGGTCATTGTCTTTAAAAATGGTTTAAATTGGTTTGACCGTCACTGACCAATGATATGTATATGTAAGTGCATGTGCGAGAACATATATGTGAGAATATGTGCCACTATATATGTGCCATGTGGTTATGGTATAAATCATTAAAGAGAAAATAGAAATAGAGAATAGACAGAGCTTAAATGTTATCTTTTATAGTACGTAATCTTTTATATTATTTATTGTTATCTGTTAGTTAAGATGTCAATCCGGTGAAACTCTCAGCAGGCTACAACAGCTGTGGCTAATTGGTTGACAATGTCTGGAAGCGATTGTGATAGTTTGGGGCTTATCTTTTGCGAAAGTCAACGCAAAATCGTGAAAAGTTTTTTGAATTATGCAACAGGTGTAGAATTGAATTGAGCCGGATCTGAACATAGTGGTTGTGGATGCAATACGCGAGTGTAGTGACTGTGCAGACAGGAGGTGAAGTGCGAATTGCACGCTATTTTAATATTTCAACTGTTGGCTTCACGATCTGGGTATGTTTTGTGGTACTGTTGCGTGTGTTTGTACGGTTGCATGCATGCATGTACAGACATGTACATAAATCTATTTATAGATGGATGGGTGGGTGGTTGGATGGGTGGGTGGTTGAATGGATGGATGGATGGATGGTCGGTCGGACAGACGGACGGATGGATGGACTGTTGGTTTGTTGGTTGGATGGATGGATAGTTGGATGGATGGTTGGTTGGATGGATGGATGGATGGACTGTTGGTTTGTTGGTTAGATGGGTGGTTGGATGGATGGTTGGTTGGTTGGATGGATAGTTGGGTGGATGGTTGGATGGATGGATGGACTGTTGGTTTGTTGGTTATATGGATGGATGGATGGTTGGTTGAATGGACAGACAGACAGATGTGCATCGTATGTGCTTGCATGCATATATTTATTTTAAGGTGCAATTATTATAACATAGTTTTCACGCAATTGTTCCTCATCTGTTAGTCTTAGAAACTACAGCACTGGACCCTCAAGGTGACCGTGTCAGGACCATTTACCCCAGACACAACCGTTATATTTAATTCCGATCTGTTTTCATCACATTTGCTGCCACCTTAGTAATGACATTTCATCAACAGCCTCTTACTCTAATCATGTTTGCAAGTTGCAACGACAAGAAACTCACATTAGTTGAGACACACACTGTTATTTCGGATACCGTTTCCTTGACAACGTTCTGAGATTTAACATTGATGCAATGTTAGAGTACAGATTAATGTTTCTCGCAGTTGGTAATAAATCAAGTCGTGTCAGATCTGTTGCAAAGAATAATGGGTCTCCAGTAAACGGTACAGATTTTTGTAATAGGAAATTGTCCCATTATGGATGAAAGATTGAATGAATGAATGACTGAATGAATAAATCTCTTTCACAATTCATAATATACAAAAGTGAAATACGAAAGAAAGCGAGTCTTTCGACTTAAATAAAGTGTTTCTTCCCCACCAAAAAGACAAAAATACACATGATTAAAACATCATAACTTAATTTAGACAGATGCATAGAAAAAAAATAGCAATAATAATTCAAGAGTGACATATAATTGCTAATACTGATATATTATCAGTTTGCTTCAAATGGAATATTTTATTATTAAGTTTATAAAGTTCATATCTTCTTGAATGTTTGTTACATAAGTTAAAAATTGTATTACAAACTTTTAGTGGTCAAAGCACAAATACATTTGATGTTACTAATGCTAAGCAGATTTCTCATAATATTTAGCAGATTTTGTTTGATGTAGGTATATTTTGTAAACTTTAATAGACAGCGCCACACACTATTTCAGAATGAAGCAGACTATGTTTTGATATGGGTATGGGACATGATAATAAACCTTGCTGTACGGTTAATATCGATCGTAACGCAGTTTCGACAATTTAAAACCCATCAGCTAATTCTTTCTCTGTGGTAAAAAATTCTCAGACACTAGAAATTACAGCAGACGCTGCCTAAGGCATCATTCGTTTCTTTACCGTATGCCACATGTTTCTTTCTCCAATTTCCTTCACGTGTGACTGGATATTTGCCTTTCTACCTCGAGATGTTGGGCTTCCAGGAACTGGGTTGGCTTGCCAGGAAATCACCATCTGAGTTCCGGGCATGTTGCTTGGCAACATTTCTAGACGGCGGTGAAATATCAATGGTTAGAGACACATGTATTTTTGCACTGATGTTTTACCTAGTTCGTCATTGCCGTATTTTATGTTGATTTAGTGAGAAACTATGTGTACATGTTTGGTTTGAGGTTTGTATTCTAGGTGATATGTATTCCAATCTAACTGGGTTTTTTTTTATTTGTGGAAAGGGAAACATATATATCGTTTTCTCTCCTGCAATTCATAATCTTAGTTGTCAAAGACAACAGATTTAAATATATTGTTGTGCAACTTCGTCAAATCGGAAAATCTTTTATTTCTTGTAATATGAATTAGCCCGACTCATTTCGAAATGACAATATTACGACACTAGTTCAAGTCCATCTTCTGTACACTAATTAATTGTCAGGAAGACTTCTTAATTTTTGAAAAAGAAAACGGACATTTATGTTTTTGATTTTACAGATATTTATATTTACTTAATGCCCCCAAAAGGCAAACATGTGTGCATACTTACTGCATTGTTACGAATCCTTTTGATCTTAGGTCACATGATTGATTTTTTCCTGTGCTGTCTAGTTAGCTTCGGAGCATAATGTGGGCTCAGTAGCACAGTGTTTAGAACAGCAGACTCAGCTTAGAGAACCCAGTTTCAAATTCTTTAGCAGCAATTTTGAAATGTGTGCAATTTTGTTCCCTCCACGTTGCTCCAGTTCATGTGGCTGTATGAACGAGCACCTCGCTATAGACAGTGACAGATATTTATATATGAATACTGTTTGTGTAGTAATTACAACATGGCTGAATAGTTTCTTGAGAAGTGTTCAAAATATGGGGACAGAGAGGGGGAGGGTAGGAGGGGAGGGTAGAATGGGGTAGAAGGAGGGGGAAGGGTAGAGGGAGAGAGACTCTGGCTGATTTAGTTTTTATTCAAATTTCAGTTTGATACAATTTATTATACTAATGATCAAAATGTGTTAGTTTAGGTGTGCTTTATAATAAATAATTTTAGTTACACAATATCCCTAACAAGCCATTTATTAGATATTAATATTACATATTAGGTTTGTAAACTGAAATTATTGCTGGTTCGATACCCGATATATCGAAGTATTGCGATACTTGTGAAAGTTTTATACCGATACCTCGTGGTATTTCGATATATCGGGTATCAGCCGGCCACTGTCGAAATTTTGATACTTCGTCGATCTTCAATACCATCGATATTTTGATACTTCGTCGATCTTCTGTACCGTTGATATTTTGATACTTCGTTGATTTCGATATATCGAGTCCATTTGACATCGAAGCGAAGATGTAGCATTACATTACAGGCCTACGGCTACCAGGCCTATGGCTACCAGACCTACGGCTACCAGGCCTACGGCTACTGCGCTACAGGCTTCGCTTACTAACTTGATTATGTTGTATGTGTTAAGCATGTTGTTGTTAAAAAAACATAATAAAATGTTACGTCTGAGTGATTTTATAAAGCGTTATATAATGAAATCGGTTTTCAAAAAAATTGCTAAAATAATAGTGCGATATTAGACTTAGTCTTAGCCTCGATTATCCAGGCTTCATTTGGTGGCGCCACCGCTTGACTCGCAGATTTACCACATACCAAAAGCAAGCAACATCCGAGGGATTTTTATGAAATGTTTAATGCACGCATTAGTATTCGTGAATCTAGTTAAAATATAACAAATAGTTATTCAAGCACAACACATTAGCCTCAGTTACCCAGGCTCCTTTTGGTGGTGCTATCTTTTGCTGTTTGGTGGCACTACAGTTGGCCGTGAACACTCAACCGGGATGAACAACAAAATGTCCAAACGTTCTTCGCCAGTCTGGCAGTTTTCACCAAAGATGGCAAAATTGCATATTAATCTTTATTGATGTGACTATATCAATTAGTATGCCAATATCAATGGTCAAGAAAACTGAATAGGTGTACGTATCGTTCCCATTGGACACTCTGTGTGGGTGCTAATGCTTGAGTGCACATCTATGAGGTTCTCAAAAGTGGCATCAGGCAACACTTATCATTTAAATGTACATGTATATTCAGCACATCTATCAAACTGACCGATGCAACATCTTGCAGCTAAAGGCAAACACACACTATGAATGATCTAGCAACCATCTGCAAGGTGGCGCCAGCAACAGTATTGCCATTTAGTACATCTAGTATATGCATTCAATCATGAAAAATCTGTTTTCATGCATGTTTCACTAATAGAAACATGGGCACATGCTTCTATACAGTATATAAATTAGACTTGCAATGTGAGTATCGAGTATTGAACATATTCTGGTATCGATCGATATTGAAGAAATCTGGTATCAAACCAGCACTAACTGAAATGACACAAAGTGTCTGTACTATCACAAACAGGGAGGGTTAGTTATTACCAGGGATATTTAATTATATACGTCCACTTGTTCTTGTTCTGGTCAATGTAGTGACCACTTGCTCCATCTGGTGATCAAGAAATACAACACCAATTATGGCTGTCTATCTGTCGATAGGTCATATGACATGGTTAGCGGCTGTGATAATCAGCCTCGTTAATAAGTTGTGTAATTTCCTTTGATCAGTAAAGCAATGTTTGATGTACCTGATATTTGTGGATGATGTCATGTCTAATATTATTTCGCTAGTGTTTGAGTAGTCTTCTTCGAGGCACTGAGGTCCTCTCGCCTCTTTCTGTGGTCATTCACTTCCTTGTACAATTGACCTCTGACCTACCAATTAATGACGTATTTAAAAGCACATGAAGGGAGTTATTTAGAGTTATTTACTTTTTACAATGGACAAATTGAGTGATGAAACATTCTCCAGAGGGCACCACGGTGGCGTTATGTTCACTTTACCGGGAAGCGATCAGTATTATTATCGGTTGCATGCATTTCCGAGATTGGCGACAGTGGAAGTTATATGGTCAACAACATATAATAACAACAGACAGTTAATGAATTATGTTTATATGTCCACTGTATTGATGCTAATATTGATGATGCTAAATGCAAAGTCAAACTTTAAATCCCAGCATTCCCTGTTTCAGGAAGTGGAACTAGGAAAGAAACAAGTAGAATGTGACTCACTGAACAGCGAAATCGAGAATGCAACCAAGCAATATGCTCAACTGGTTAGTATATTAATTAATTATATTAAACATTTAACTGCCAATTCAGCTATGCATCTGGTACAGTTATTTACTTTCTGTAAACAGTAAATCTGTTTGTATAGGCTGAATATGATTTAGTTAAATTTGAAATGTTACCTAAGTTCAAAGTTCAAACATATATTCGTATAGATCTATGTTTTAGTTTTAGGAATGTGTTCTAATGGTAACTTTTAGTTTTGTAAATATAATTAGTTTGCTTACCTGTGTTGTATTTTATTGCACATTTTCTTTTATTGTTTTTCCAAAATTGTTGGCACACAGTAGTCTATTTATTTATATCACAAATTTTGAAGATGTAATCGTATGTGCATCCAATACAGCCATGCTAGAACTGAGCAGGGAAAATAACTTTAAATAAATGAATAATATCATTTGTTTTATTAATTTATTTTTCTCAAAATATATCTTCAGAATATATTATTATTTTGTATTTATTTGTCTGACATTTTATACAAATATTTTAATTATTATATTATTTTAATTATCTTCGCTCAACAGGAAAGTGTTCTGGAGAGCGTAACGGAAAAGAACGCGCAACTGACTTCCCTTAATTCCAACCTCCAACATCAGGTGGCACAACTGAGCAAGGTGAGTGACTGCCCTCTGGTGGCAGGTTGTGTAACTAGTCATGCTTATTACGGCAAGATGTCAGTTCATTAACGCTGGTGGTGATAATAACGAGCTTGTCACCCTGATTAACTATGTACATGGTTTTATTTGTGAGCTAAGTGTGTATGCCAGACATTTGAGCCAGACCACAACAGTTTACTTCACTGCATTTCAGGCAAATATGCTGCCTAGACATTAGCCGATTTCAGGGACTTTAATTGACATGGAGTGATTTTAATTGACCAGAAACAGTGGTACATCCAGCGCAAATTTGATTGCAGCGTAGGCCTCATGCCAGCAGCAACATTTTATTTTCTGCCTGGTACCTGCAGTGTTTTCCCCTTCTATACTACTGTCGGTGCTAGAACCCTCAATGCCCGCACAATCCCACAGGTAGCTAGCACCCACCAGTTACTTGGTTACCCACAGATTACCTGTCGATTACCAGGGGTGGGTCCAGTTACACAAAATCAATTACAGTTACTTTTCATTTGTCATTTCAATTACAATTACACTTCTACAATTTTCAGATCAATTACAGTTGCAATTTCACTACTAAGTTTACAATTACAAATGCGTGAATGGGACTTCCCAAAAAGTGTATCAATGATATGGCATGCACGGGTATGTACGGTATAAAAGGTTAATCATGAAGTAGAATTAATCGAAAAACAAATGGGCTCAATCTGAATAGGATTGACCAGTAAAATCACAACAACAAAAAACACATTAAATTGGATTTGAAGTCAATAAAGAAGTGAGGTGCAAAGATAATTTTATATAACGAAATATAAACTTTTTTCACATTGATAACATTGAAGCCACAAAGGCTTCACTTCAAGGGGCATACTTTCCCATCAGAAACATCTAGTTAATAACCACAGTTGCAAGTAATTAAACAAACAAGGGAATAAATAATAAGATGCCTTTGTTGCTCTCATAAGAGACAGTGCTAACTGCTAAGAAATGCTAGTATCTTCTGAGGAAGTACTGTGACTCAGACAGCTTGCAGTAGCACCTTGCAGCCTGACCAAAGCACAGGGGATATTGACCTTTGAACAGTGACAGGTGCTAATCCACCCTCTGAGCAAACAGTAGTCCTGGACACTGCCAGCTACATGGCTTCGTTAATTAGCACTGTTAGGTGAGTGATCCATTGGCATCACAACTTAGGCATTGGGTATTTTGTATGGTTTATTATTTTGTAGATTGAAAACAATCTGTGGGGCAGGTGTTTCTTCATAATTTTCTTATAAAAAGCGTGTGAAGTCAGAAAGCTGTCAAAGTGATTGTAATTTATGTAACTATTTCAATTACACAAAATAGCCAATTACAGTTACATTATATTTTCAAAACCATAATCAATTACAATTACTGTATTTGTCTGTAATCAATTACAAATATAATTACAATTACGTAATTGGACCCAGCCCTGTCGATTACCCCCCACCCTGATTACCTGTTGGTTACCCACTGATCACCGGTCAATTACCTGCCAATTACCTGTTGATTACTAGGCTATTAGTCAACAAAGGTCGAATGGAGAACATATCTTTGAGTGATATATTCATTAATCAGATGATACTGATTTATCTGTAAATAATAAAAGGATCTTAGTGGGTGTTTGAACTAAATTTCTTTGTACTGGTCTTTAAAGGTGTTAAACCTGTGAACCGTCCCACTACGATAATGCGCTCATTAGGTAAATCATCACTAAACAGAATCTGCTGTTAAACTTAAGCACCTGTTTAACCTTCAAAAGTCCACTGCTATATCACCAAAGACACCGTTTCCGTGACACATCAGCGAAACTGTCTCGGTGGCGCACCCTGGTGTTGACAGTTTTCAGTACACAAGATCATTGTTAAGGAGCCGGGTCTATTTTAGAAAGCAAAATCAGGCTTATGAGCGCATAGGAATGTTGTTAAAACCAGCACCCAAAGTCATAAAAAGGTGTTAAATCGGACCAACCCCTAGTTGCAAACATAATTGTTGTTGATGTAGAGTTAATTATGTATTTAATTATACTTAAATATTGTTGGCACAGCAGTTTTTAACAGGTGCATTATACTAAGCAATAGTGAAAGCTTGTCAGGCTTCCACTTTGTAGGCAAATTGGCTCATAGACTTTGCTGATTACAGTGAAGTGACTCCATTTACACGGTAAAATGTGTGATATGTTTCACTAAAGAGCTGTAGACATGCAATAAAGATGACGTTGAGTGTTCAATAACTTTCATGGGAAATGGGGATGACTGCAGAAAGCCTGTCAGTGCATAAGATGTCATTTTCTACGCTATTTCAGCCTCCAAAACAGTTTGTCTTTAGAAAAGACAATTTTTTTGTCTAATACTTTGTAATGAGTAATGTAATAATTAATTATATTTAAAAATTTATGTATTCAGTGATATATTATTGCACTGTATTTTCTATATTTGGTTTGTTAGTATGCAGCATTTTTGTAGTTCTTTTTATAATAATAATAAGTTATTTCTTTTGTAATTGTGCAGGTACAAAATATGCATTTGCTAAGTGTAAACATTATAGGGAATATGACTCGGCAGAATAGTGTTATTAATTATATGATATTGATTAATTATTTTATATTATAAATATCTGTTCAGTTTGATTGATTTACCTGATAATATTGCATTAATTTTTCTACACATCCCGTTATGACTATCCGATAAACCAATCAATTTTCATACTTTCCAATAAATGTTCAACATTTTCAATTTCACTATGTCCCTTTCACATGGTGGAATCAATCTAACATGATAATTCATCACCACAGATATCAGTCGGCTGTGATATTAATATTTTGATGAGTCTGTTATTGTTGAATGATGAGGTGTTTCCTTTCACCGGTGCTGTTATTATTACTGAAACTTGTGTTGCACAGTATATCCAGAATCAGCCCATTCATAGGAACGTACGCTAGAGTTGAGGATTTGTAAAATTTTGCCATTTTTGTGTCATAAAATCAGATGGATAATTCATGCAATAACAGGGAATTAAATACAAAATGAAAATAACTGAAAATTATCAATCGTATCTAGTACAAGAATGATCAATTCATTGATTGAAACCATGAACCAGTCAGTCGTCAGTAAAAACTATTTAGGTGCAAAAAAGTAACGTTATTATTACTACGACTGGTGGTTATGTTTAGCAAACATTACCACTGTTTATGTCATCTGTAGAGCGACACAAGTTTATCACCGATTGCCGAGTGTATGTGCAAACAAACGATATAATGTTGCCATTAACGACACAGACAGACGTTTTATTCTCCAGAGATGTGATTGCGTTACCACGCATCTCGTTGATGTGTTTAGATCCGCGCGGTTTTAAACCTCCGTCACTGTGTTTAACCAAGCCCTGTCTGGATGACATTTAGTGGTATGAGCCAACGAAGAGATGTGTAAAAAAATCCCTTGATTACCGTCTGGGTCTCCCACCCCTGGGGGTTCTAATGTGCTTGAATATTTTTTTGCTTTCCCTCCTACTCATTAATTATGAAAGAAATTCTGTGAATGTAATTCAGACGAAAGTATTTTTTATGCGTTTGAATTGAAAGCAACCTTTTGTGTTGAGAGATTTTTAAAGGGCATTGTTAATTCAATGAAATGGTGTTGTGATATAAACAAATAATTCATGTTCGCTGATGTGCATGGAGGAATTTAGTTATTTATATTGACTGTTGTGTTTATTTAACACATTACATTTGTATTGTTTTTTGTTTAAATCTTGGTAATTAATATTCATGAGATGCAAATATGTAGTCACCTTTGTGAATAAATAATTAAATTGAAGCCTAAACAGGGAAAAATTTGGACGATGATATAACAAGTAAGGTGTTGAAATTTGCGGATGATACAAAAGTGTTTAGAAGGATTAAAAGTGATGGAGATAGACAGCATTTACAAGACGATCGTGACACAGATTGATCAAATGGTCTGAAAAGTGGCAAATGTTGTTCAATTTTGGGAAATGTAAATGCCTCCACACAGGACATGGGAACGAAGATGTACAATATACAATGGGAGGTTCTGTACTAAGTCCTACTGTAAAACAAAGGACTTGGGTTAACCATTAGTGTTGATGTGAAAGTATCAGAGCAGTGCGGAATTGCATCTTCAAAGGGAAATCAAATCCTTTGAATAATTAGGCGAAATATCAATAAAAAAATAAAATTGACACACACCTCAGAAGGGCGGGATATACGTAGATAAAAAGGGTTGGACTCTTGATAAGCCAAAGGACTTTCTTGTCCACCTGCCATTTAGAGTTAATTCTCTGGGTGGCAATCTTGTTAATGCAGGAAACTAATTTTGCCTGTCATGTCAGCGCCATGCATCATGTGCCCGGAAATTTTTACCAGTCCATCATACAATGCAGTTGAGAGAGCAAAAAAACCTCAATTTCTTACTTCTTATTATATATAATATATATATATATATATATAGTGACCATATTAATAACAACAGTAGAATAACGTTTATTTAATTTAACAAATCAATTTATCGCCAACAAGAGCCTGCAACCTGACAAACAAACTCAGCAACTTAAGAAACAGCCAAGTAGCTTCGAGTGGAAACAATTCAATTGTGGATTGACCACATGCTAACCATGCCAAACGTGACAACACGGCAGAGATGATGACGCCGAACGCGACAACACGGCAGAGATGATGACGCCGAACACGACAACACGGGCAGAGGTGACGACGCCGAACACGATGACACGGGCAGAGGTGACGACGCCGAACGCGACAACACCGGCAGAGGTGACGACGCCGAACACGACGACACGGGCAGAGGTGACGACACTGAACGCGACGACACGGGCAGAGGTGACGACGCCGAACGCGACAACACGGGCAGAGGTGACGCCGCCGAACGCGACGACACGGGCAGAGGTGACGACGCCGAACGCGACGACACGGGCAGAGGTGACGACGCCGAACGCGACGACACGGGCAGAGGTATCACCGACGCCACAGGCACAGCCAATAGCGCAATCGCCACTAGGTCCATGCCAGCGTCTTCCCAGTGAACTATGTTGTCGATGGCAGTCATTGTAATGTCATTTTGACATTTCTTTGATGCTGGTGACATGGCGAAGACAAAAATTGATAGTGTCATGCTTTCAATTAACCAGACCCCTTTATATTGGGCGACAAAACTACGAACACTCCCTCGTATTTGTATATGGAGAATCATGGGCTAGCATGCGAATGCTAAATAAGGAATCTTCCGTAAACTCAGGTAAAACGATGCCATCGTAATTTGGCAGAATCGCATGTTACAAAGCGGGCGAAGTTAACACCACGTTAACAAGGTGTAAAATACGGTCGGCGATTTGTTTATTGCCCAGTGATGGCTGTGCCAACATCGGAGAAAGGCTCCTCGCGTGCGGCACCAGTCACACAGTCCATCGTATAGTGGTAGCGCAGGTCATTACACAGTTGACGGGTTTGTACCTGTCAATCAAAATTCTTACCTGCTCCCGGCCGACTCAACACGTCCAAATGATGGGGTGGCGGGTCTCTGCATTAGTCTATGAGCCTAAAGTAGCATTTTATACAGTTTGTAAAAGTTAGTCTAAATTATATAGACATAAAAAGAGATGGAAGAGGCAAACATTATACCGTTATTTAAAAAAGGTTCGAGAAACAAGTCAGAGAACTATAGACCAGTGAGTTTAACATCAGTGATTTGCAAATTATTAGAAAGACTAATTAAAGATCACATGGTGGATTTTCTTGTTAAACATAACTTGATAAACCCATCTCAACATGGTTTTTTTAAAGCGAGGTCATGCTTAACAAATATGTTATGTTTTTTGGAAGACATCACTAAGTGGGTAGATGAGGGATCACCAATAGATATCGTCTACTTAGATTTCCAAAAAGCTTTCGACAAAGTACCACATCAAAGATTACTGCTGAAACTAAAGGCCCATGGCATAGGAAATGGTATAATAAACTGGATAGAACAATGGCTGATTGACAGAAGACAACGTGTAGTAGTTGATGGGGAGGCTTCAAACTGGAAATCGGTATTGAGTGGGGTACCACAGGGATCAGTACTAGGACCTATATTATTCTTAATATATATCAACGATTTGGACGATGATATAACTAGCAAGGTGTTGAAATTTGCGGATGATACAAAAGTGTTTAGAAGGATTAAAAGTGATGGAGATAGACAGCATTTACAAGATGATCTTGACAGGTTGATCAAATGGTCTGAAAAGTGGCAAATACTGTTCAATTTTGGGAAATGTAAATGCCTCCACACAGGACATGGGAACGAAGAGGTAGAATATACAATGGGGGGTACTGTACTAAGTACTACTGTAAAAGAAAAGGACTTAGGGTTAACCATTAGTGCTGATATGAAGGGTTCAGAGCAGTGCGGAATTGCAGCTTCAAAGGGAAATCAAATGTTTGGATTAATTAGGCGAAACATAACGTATAAGGAAAAAAAGCTAATAATACCGCGCAAAACAACAGTTAGGCCTCATTTAGAATATTGTATTCAAGCGTGGAGGCCATATCGCAGGAAGCATATAGATATGCTAGAAAGAGTGCAGAGGAGAGCAACTAAAATGATAACAAAACTGAGGGATCTTAGTTACGAAATACGCCTAAAAAATTGCGGTTTAACAACACTAGAGACCAGGAGATTGAGAGGAGATCAGATAGAAGTGTTTAAAATATTGAATGGTTATGAAAATATTGATAGAAATATTTTTTTTCAGTTAAGAAAGATAGAAGGACTAGAGGACATGAAGTTACATTAGCAAAGGAGCAGAGTAGATTAGATATAAGAAAGTTTTCATTTTCACAAAGGACTGTAAATGAATGGAACAGATTATCTGCTGATTGTGTGGGTGCTAGTAGCGTGAATAAGTTTAAAAATAAAATCGACACACCTCAGACGGGCGGGATACACATAGATAAAAGGGTCGGACTCTCGATAAGCCAAAGGGCTTCCTTGTCCACCTGCCACCTAGAGTTAATTCTCTGGGTGGCAATCTTGTTAAATAAGAAGCACCCATTTAACCCAAAGTTTGATTGGGCATGCTAAAAAAATTTTGAGTTTGCACATATCTCGTGAATATTCAAAGCATATTCCCCGTCATTCTAAAAAAAAAACGATTATGTTGGCATATTCAGAGTTCATTATTTCTGTGTTTTTGCCAAGTATAAAAGTTAGTGTTAATTTCTGAGATTGGCGAACATAATACATCGCCAATATCTATTTTGTTTTATTAATTTCTGAGACATACACACGTTATGTCGCCAATGTCTATTTCGTTTATGTAACTTTCAAAAGAGATACAAAGATTATACATTTACCAGAAGTAAATTCTTCCTATGTGGTTATATAAATATCTCACTTAAATAAATACTAAAAATATAATCTCAAAATAATTTTCAGAGAGAGGGTCATCCACATTAACTAATTGCTCCATAGGGTGCAGCACTGGTGTTGTATCCACTTCGGGCATTGGCGTGTTAAAACAGTGATAAATATTTACGTTCATCGACGTCGGCATGCTTAGAACACAGCATTATATGTCACATGCCCTTTGGTGCGTCGATGTCGGTGACGCGTCAGTGTAATAACAGCTGCAGTCTTTGAGTGACACTCAGCGACACGTGGGATGTCTGCATGCACACCTGTTGTCAGAGAGGCCTGGTCGAGTATCTGTCAATGTCTATCTTCCAGGGACGTTCTTGTAGCTCATGGTGCATATTTGAATCGTCACATTTAACAAGTGATGTCAGAGGTTTTCGCAAAGACGTAGAGATCTGTCGTGACCACACTGGTGTCGTACAGGTCCCTGTGTTCTCTTCACCACAGACTATGTGCACTGATGTGGAAATGTACTGTACAAGTTGGATATTTTGCCTTTGTTCACCTTACTGAGTTGATGGCTTTGACGTGAAATTATACAATGCAAGTTGGATATTTGACATTTGTTCACCTTACTGAGTTGATGGCTTTGACGTGAAATTATACAATGCAAGTTGGATATTTTGCCTTTGTTCACCTTACTGAGTTGATGGCTTTGACGTGAAATTATACAATGCAAGTTGGATATTTGACATTTGTTCACCTTACTGAGTTGATGGCTTTGACGTGAAATTATACAATGCAAGTTGGATATTTGACATTTGTTCACCTTACTGAGTTGATGGCTTTGACGTGAAATTATACAATGCAAGTTGGATATTTTGCCTTTGTTCACCTTACTGAGTTGATGGCTTTGACGTGAAATTATACAATGCAAGTTGGATATTTTGCCTTTGTTCACCTTACTGAGTTGATGGCTTTGACGTGAAATTATACAATGCAAGTTGGATATTTTGCCTTTGTTCACCTTACTGAGTTGATGGCTTTGACGTGAAATTATACAATGCAAGTTGGATATTTGACATTTGTTCACCTTACTGAGTTGATGGCTTTGACGTGAAATTATACAATGCAAGTTGGATATTTGACATTTGTTTATCTCCTTGAGTTGACGTTGAATGTTTACTTTGACTGATACTGTCATCGAATTGCTCATTTGTGCAGCCTCCGTATCATTGACGTGGAATTGTGCTGCAGTATTTCTTGGTGCAAGTTGGATATTTGATATTTGTTCACCTTCTTGAGTTGACGTTGAAGATTTACCTTGATGGACACTCTCCAAATTGCTCTTCAAGATCATTACATCTCCATAGCAATAGCAGCCTTTGTGTCATTGACGTGGAATTGCATGATGCAAGTTGGATATTTGGCATTTGTTCCTAACTTGATGATGAAGACTTACATTGAATGACACTGTTGCCAAATTGCTCACTGCATCTTCATAGCTGCCTCTGTATCATTGATGTGGAACTGTGCGATGCAAGTTGGATGTTTGACATTTATTCTCCTTCTTGACTTGCGAAGAGGGATCGTGACATAATATCAGTGGACAATCATATCACCTGGGTTCAATTAGATGAATTTACAGTCGTATGTCCGAATATATCACCATGGCAACCACACGAGATGGACAACAACTTACCAAAGCTGCCGGCACGGAACTGATGCACAAACATCGCATAATAACAACCAAAATATCATAAGACTGACGGATTTCTTAACAGGATTGTCGTGGTCCTTGATGACTTTCATGGTATGTGCCAATTAGTGAAAGCCCAGGCGGGGTGGACTCCGTATGATGACCAATATGACAGTGTCCACCTCTGTCCACTCAGGCAGTGATGGACGGTGTCAAATATCCCATTAGTGTCAATATTGTCCTGTCTAGTGGTTATTGTCAGTTGCCATACAACATCAACACAATCTTTGGCTTGTATTCTCAAGGACAACAACCATGCCATAGAATTTTATTAGAAAGCAGCAATACTGTCATTCTGCATCTACATCTAGATCTCAGCTTGGCCGACATGAAGTATATCAGACTGGTGGTTTTATATCTGATCTATGCAAGGACACTGCAAGAAAGTCACCCATCTGGATTCTACATTGGTGCTTTATTTTCATCTAAGTGCAGAATTGGATGATATTGCTATAAGCACCTTGGGAAATGCATAAGAACGGGCGACTGCTGAAACGATTTTCGGATATGCCATGCTCTTTGCACTTCAGTGAATGATGTCTTTCGTTGGTTTTTGTTAGTTTAGAAAGTGGCACAAACGCAGGAGATTGTGTGTATTCATTTTTGCCTCCCACCGGGGAAATGTACGTGGGAACTAAGGAAGACATTACATCTGTCTTCTGTTAATACGCATCAAGAACTGCACGGACAGACCATGTGGCCAAACAAACATCATTTCTGCTCGATGGACATCACTTGTGTTCAGGAATTGTGAAAACCTGAAGCGATTGTCTCATGGACAATGCACACATCGTGACTTCTTTGAATGGGCGTATCAGTATACAGCGATTTGTTTTATTGGAGTTGGCGATATCGTAACATAATCACCATGGAGTCTTGCGATCGCTGTCGGGGACACTGGTAACGTCAGAAACATCCATCACACCTGTAGCAGCAGATGTCTAAATGTTTTTGTGTCTCATCTGTGACAAAAACATGGCGAGTCGTTTTTGTGAAGTATCAAATTTGTGCATGTTGTACTGACAGTCTGCGATGGTGGCTGAGTAACAGTGTTGTGTTCACTTTGCATGTGACAACAATACGACACAATGCAGAGTCCACAAAAGGAGTGACAAACATCTGTGGATTAAACCGATGGTGACATGTCGATTATGCGTGCTGGTGAATCGACGCGGTAATGTCGGATGACACTTTCACGCAACAGCCTATGGGGCAGGTTATAAATTTTATCTTGGCCAGTATGACGATGGATGTGTGCCATGACGCATTATTTAGTTTTGATTCCAGCTGGTGGAAATAATCGTGTTTTCTGGATTTTGCGGATAGGTTAATTTCATTGTAATTAATAATAATTTTTTATCAAAGAACATAATAAATTGCTGATGATGGATTACTGAAGATCTCGTGAACTAAAGTGAGGGATAATTTTTTTGTTTTTGTCGATGCAAGAATGGTTTTCATGTAAAGAAAGTGTCGGGTTTTGATCATCAAGTGGGCTATGTTCATCACGTTGCAACTTTATTATCTGAGAATTTGCTGGACTTTGCAAAATACATTTCACAGTCGATTCACATAGTTCAGATAGACATTTTCCACATAAATGAATGACATTTGGCTGCACTGAATTTGATTGTCCGTGTCTCTCGTTTGTGTCGAAGTCACTGAACTACGTTGCACTATTTTGCCGGATGAGTATGTACGTGGAATAACTAATATTAAATGTAGAATATAAATTACACGTTGTTCGTTATGCGTGGTCGAGAATCAATCAGTACTGACCTTTAGCGATAAACCACACATGATCGTGTAATAGGGTGAGTGTAAAACACGAATTGGGAACAGCCGGAATCGTTAAGACGTTGTCGCTTGAATGAATTTGCTGTCTCATTGTGGAAGCTGCTTCCGAGATGGCAGAGATGATGGAAATGTCTCGTAGACGAGTTTGCAGTTGAAATAACTTTTGAGTGACACGTATGACACATATCATGTCTTGTGTATGATGCTGACTATGACACAATATCACAACGGCAACGTCATCGTTGGAACAATAAAACACGCACAGAGGAGTGATTACAAAACTGTGTCAGCAGATAATTTGACCGACATAAAAAGATCGGATAAGTGCCGTTTTATAAATAGCCAGCAGCTCTGACATTTTAAGTCAGTTATCGAGAATTCAAGACGAGTTCAATTAAGCCAAGTTGTCGGATGCGGGTAGTGCAAGTGCTGCTCGCTAGATGGAGGTACCAAGCCATGCCGCTATCACGCCGAGTGTCTTGTATTTACATATGGAAGTGTTGAAGATTGTACACTACTTCTGGTGCCAGTTTCTGGACTTTAAATATAAGGTGAGTGCGCCATGCTTAATGACAGCCACTTGTGGAACTGTCACATCCATTGTCATACCTTCATCTCTCATCACTGGATAAGGGTTTTTAAATCATTTTTACTTAAATTAAATTTTAAAATAAATTATATTTTTAATTAACACAACCATAACTATAATTCCTACAGTCATTGTATCATATGCTTATCACTGGATAAGGGGTTTAATTAATGTTTTATTTAATTTAAAATTAAATTACATTTCAAGTAAGTTTTATTTTTAGTTAACACAACCAGAAACATCTCTTATATGGTCATAACATCATCTGCCATCGCTAGATAAGGGGTATATTTAATTAATTAAATATAATTTTAAATTAATGTATCCTTGTCTTCCGTCCCACTTGTCATTTGGAATGTGGGAACCTGGTCGTGCCGAACTTCACAGAGCAGTTCGAGGAACTTGCTGTTAGCCCCACCTGCCTCCTGTAAAGCTGTGTTTACTATTTGAATATTTGGTGAACAATTCAAATTGCGAACATTGTTTTGGGTGTATTAAACACAATTTAGCTCATAGTATACATTAAACATATTTATTCTATATTAAGAACGTTAAGCTAATAAGTATTAATAAATGAGGAACTGACATAATCGGTTTTTATTCTTACAAGGATATTAAGTTATTAAAATGAGGAACAAAGTTGGGTTCTTGCATCATTTGTGTTACCATTGCATCTGCTCAGATGATGGATGTTTCTATGCAGTTAATTTTGTGCAGAATCATTTTGTCGCTGTGACATTTTTGTTGACACCTACAGCTACCTACCGGTATTCAAAGTTACATAGAATATAATAATCCCTAATTGAAATAATAAAAATAACATTAAGACAATTATATGTATGACTTGATGATTTTTCTCTGGACATGTTTTTTCTTAATTTAAAATAACGTTGGTCAGTTTTTAATAAGTAATGTTGCAAAGGCAGAACCTCATACTTATCATGCAGTGTCCATAATATTTTATTTAAAATATAAATTGGGGGAAATCCTAATAATTGTTTCCCATAAGCAACCGTCAATATTTTAAAAATAAATTGTACTTTTTAATTAAATTTCAACCCAACTATATTCCAGAATAAGATACTAATGTTTGTGTGAACATGAAAAGAACAGGCCCTGCTGAATCTAGTTCTTACAATTTGTAACTAAAAACTTGGTAATTCCCTCAGATCCTTGCTTGCATCCAGGGACCCTTATGCCTCTTATCTGACCACTATTTTCTTGCGATTCGACCACGTTTTCAAGGCCGCTAATCAGGTGGTAATGCTCCGGCATACATAATTCACACGTCGGAAATCCACAATGCAAATCATTGCCTGCAATGCTCTCAGCGGAAACCAGGGCAGGAAATTGCTTTAATTATCACTTGCCGGTTTCTTGTCTGTGGATCACTTTTCTGCCAAGGTTGACATCACTGCAGTGTTTGTGCAGAGATCACCTGTCATATTGCACATTTAACGAGGGGATGTCTTGCTTGGTTTCTTTCTTCCTCTTGGGGATGCACTGGACTTCAGTGTCTTGATAGCAGTGCAGTATGAGGTGGTTAGGTGTTCAGTTCTTATCCGATTGACATCTTCTTCCTGTGATTGCTTATGGAGGAGTGAATATCACCAGGGTTGTTCTGCCCAGCCCTCTATGATCGATCTCTGTCTGTCCTAGCGATCATTCTGGTGTGAAGGTTGTTCAGTTTAGGCTGGTTATGCTGCCTAATTACCTGTCATTTTGAGATCTCTATACGGTCTTGCAATTTAAGGTAGCTGGGGTGGGTATCATGTCAGTTGATTTTTTTCTTCATAGGACATAAGTAGGTGTCAGTCTGAACATGTGTACTATTAAAAAAAAACAAGGCACTAGCGCCATATGTCACTAATCCGTCCTTTAAAAACTAGTATTTTTAGTGTGTCTGTGGAAAGTCCCTTTTCAGATTCTTGGAAACTGACGATGTTTCCATAGTGATGATCACGTGTGCGTCAGCCCAGTTC
>CM034539.1:36608275-36722565 GCA_020002185.1 Paraescarpia echinospica
TCTCTTCTCTCCCTCTCCTGTCTCTCTCCCTCCCTCCTTCCCTCCCTCCCTCCCTCCCTCCCTCTCTCCCTCCCTCCCTCCCTTCTGCCTTCTCTCCATCTCTCCCTCCCTCCCTCTCTCCCTCCATTCCCCATTACGTCTTTTTTCTTGACATTAAGTAAGTTAATGGTAACAAAAATAGTGTCATCTCACAGGCCTTGACATTAAGGTTTTGTATCCATTGGCCCAGGGGGCCTGCCCAAAAAAGTTACTGGCCCGAATTTTGTAAAAAAAAATATGCTGATACCGAGGTGCCCATCGTCACAAGAGGTCTACAAAGGTTTGCTAGGAGCAACGTCACGTAGACTTTTCCAAAGTTCTTATTTGTGCATATCAGGTTACAAAATTAAGATATCGACCATAAGTAGTGAAAAAATGAAGATGTTTAGTCATGGTGTCACTCCGATTCTGATTCACGTCATTCATAATAAACAATCTTCACACATTTATTTACACTCTGTTACACCAATAACAAATAAACCATCTGCACCAATGGCAACAGCAACTGTCACTGTTGTGTCACTTCTGTGTACATACCACATAATAAAGTCTGTTTAAATTCAAAGAATACTGTCAATTATACTGAATACATAAAGAATACAACGTGACATTATCACAGGCCGATGTCTATTATCAGCTCGGGGTTTGAAACTAGCTGGATGTCATCAGTATATCAAAAGCATTTGTTGGTTTTTATTGTGCCTTAGGCTCAATGTGAAGGCTCGTAATGCCAGGATCAAGCGTACATGATACCATGTTAAATTTGCATGTGAACACCAATACCACTTTGTGGCTGGCGACGTAAACAATGCATAGGTGAGTGACAATGTGAACGCTGTCCAGAGTCCTTGCTCTCATTCTGTCTTGCTCTTGTATTACAAGATTACTAGCCAACGGAACATGTAACAAGACCGGTGAATAATTAATGACCCCCGCCATTCGCCAATCACGCGTGCGGACATAAATGAGTTCGGCTGTGCTTACATGTCGTCGTATACGTATGGCTGAATTTTAGACACCGTTGTTTGATTAGTTATAACAAAAATATAACAAAACAAACATTTATTTAAATAAAAAATAAAAAATATTAGGCTTTAGGGTCGTCATGTTTTTCTAGGTAGGGTCGGGTTACCGGAAACATGACGGTGGTCAATCAGATTGAAACCAGTGGCTTGTCGGGCCAGTAAAATATGAAAACTGGTGGCCCGAACTGGCCCGATGGCTTCAAAAAAGGCGCCGGGACAGCAGGACAGTGGTAATGTCGAGGCCTGTCTGAACTAATCTGAAAAAGGGTATTTTTATATTTAAATATGTATTTTTTCTATATAAAGCTATCATTGTTTGGGTGAAGGTAAAGACAACAGTGTTAAGGTTTGATAGAGAAAATGTGGTGTCAATTGGCACGGTGAAATGCTGTAGGTATCTTGATGTCAAGATCCTTTGTCTATTCCTCTGACACTTACGCTCTGCGAGGCAGACACTCAGACGACAGAGTTATCGCAGGTCGACCTCGGCTGTATCACAGCTGATCACACCACTGAAAACAATTTTGCAGTAAATTGTATCAGTGAATGAGTCTGTCAAAATTACCTGCGCACAATCGGCTTCTTCTGCCAAATTGCCAGTTGCGTTCATCGTTTTTCCCATGATCGACACAATCCGTCATTTCGTGTCAGTGACATGTCTGAATCGGGGGTCAAAGGTCACGTGTGTTTTTTGGACCAAAGTACAGGTATTGATCAAACACAAATGTGATTGGTTAAAATTTAGCATACACATAGACTTTATGACAAGAGTCAAATATGCTGTACCGTTTGCCCTTGATAGGTGTTATTTTAATATTTTATAATATATGATCAATATTATTGGTGATTGAAATGGTGGACAGTGGGTGTAGGTTGGGTAGGTATATGTGCATTTGCCCCCTTGCTGATGAAAAACTTTGTTTTGTTGTTTGCACATTGTAAACAAAATGGTAGGCCTTTCAGAAACATATCATGTTTAAAGAACAGCATTAATATTAGCTTGTAAATTGCTTCCGGACTCGGTTACATTCATAGTTTTGAAAATATGGTAAGTTACCTTTCCGAGTCCTATGTTGCTCTGAAAAACAGACCTGCGAAATACCAAACATCCCTTTATCATACGTAACCGGTCAGAGAAATTGACCACCATTTTGCGGGAACATGGAGTGGGGATGTACCACAAACCTTACAACACCATAAGATCCATAATAGTGAACCCCAAGGGCAAAACCCCCAAGAACAACATGTGTGGGGTAATACATGAGATGGGATGTCCGCAGTGTATCAAACCTATGTAGGCGAAACCAGCAGAGCACTAGGAGCCCGACTCAAAGAACACAGAAACACCGTGGGCCCACTCACAGCAGTAGGTGAACACAGAGTAAATGAGGGCCACAACATCTCGGCTAAAGACGCAAAGGTAACTTATCATATTTTCACAAAATAACATCAATGTTTAATTAATGTTAATTAATAAATGTTAGTGTTTGATAAACAGTGACCTGTCTAATAAATAGTGACTCGTAAAAAATGTAAGATTACTGTAGGAAATATGTTAAAAATGTAATTCATGTAACCCTTTTTCCTAATATTTCGTAATAAATTTGTCCTGTGAAAATGTTGAAATTGCAAAGGTTTTAGTTTTTATTCTGAAAATTTAGACAATGTAGAGGATGTATTACAACATAAATTACATAAATAACAAGTTTGTTTAACTAGTATTTGGATTAATCACCGTTATTGTGCACTCGGCATTTGTTAGGAACGTAGTCACTGCTAAATCATGCAGAAATCTCGCGATTAATACTGCTTGCTCAATTGGTCTGATGTTGGCCTGGGTTGAGACCAACACCTGTGACCCACCTAGTAACTTGAGACCCTAGAAGTTGTTGGTCCCTTCTACCTTGTAACAATGCCGTCTGGAAGAAACACCCCACTAGGGGTAAATATGTAGCCTGTGAATAGTATTGCTAACTTATCCACTAGGTGTCACCACTAGTATTGCTTATCTGGCATTTCAGTTGAGGCAGTTCTGTTGCATCAGACCACTCATGCTATCTGTCTGTCTTTATCCACATTACAAATATCTACGTTGTGTGTGGATTAGTGAGAACATTTCTGTATTGAGTAAGTGACCATTCATTCGTGTATCTACCACACAGGTTGCTAGATTGAACATTTTATGTTGGTATTTATTTATTTTTTTAAACAAAAAACAAGCTTCGTTTTCATGAATTTCTCAGAGGAGGTTTGTTAACTGGTGAATGGTGTACTGCGAAAGTTTAACAAAACTAAATTTTTTATTGTGACCAATGGATGGCCATTATCCTCAAAAAGAAAACTAGTTGTGGTCTTTTCCTGTTCGTTTGTGAATTTAATTGTGATGGTGTTTAATACATTTTAATAAAACTAAAAAAAGTCCAGTAATAATTAACACGACAGTGTTTGTTGGTCAACCAAACAAAGGTTTCACTGGATATTGCAGCACTGAGTTTATTTATGTAACGTTTATTTGATTAAAAATAATATCCTAAATGCGGTACCAACCTGATCTTTCACCTGTTAATATTTTTTTTAATACGATATGTTTTATGACATGTAGAGACTGTTTTACTATTATTTTGACGGTGAAATATATTGTTTTCATGGGATGATATTTTAGTCTGTCAGATTCTTACTTTATACAATTTCTGATGGTAAATATAATTTGTAATATAGATAATATATAGATAGGCAATACTTATACAACAACAATACGTTAAAACATTGTTAAATTGAATGTACTTTGAATTCTTTTAGCATTTTTAATTTCAATTGTACAAACCTCCAATTAGCATCTAATCAGTTATCCAATGAAAATCACTGTATATTCCCTTAATTGAGATCAGGTGATTTCTGATTCAGATATCTAAAGATCACTGCGTGCTTACAGCAGTAAGGCGCCAAACTCCATTAGGCTTCGTTTCATGTAGCTACTCACAAAAATACAGGGCAAGATAAAATTGTGACATAGTCTTTCCTGGTGCCTGGATGAGCCATCAAACCGCAATCTCCCGCAGTCAGACGGATATTGGTAAATACATAAGAAATACGACCCGGTGACGTCGAACAGATGGAAGCCGAGCGGTGTTATATTAACTGTTATGTCAAACGCTGCACGCGATGGCTCCGATTGTGGTTTAATAAATATCCACTGGGGGTTTCTCCTTTATAAATTTGTATTCTTCTGTGTTGACTTCGACAGTGTAACGCTCCGAGGTTGTTCACAAACGTGATATCTGAAAGCTAAATATTTGAATGCACATTGAAATGCTGCCATGATATTGTCAGTGCTTTTGTGTTTACATGGATCCAAGTAATGTTTGCATTTGCATTTGATACGACCCTCAAACATTTGGTTTTTCACATTACCAATCAAATGCATTTAAAATGGAGACAATTGTTTGATTAATTATTATTTTTATGTACTGTTTGTTAATTACACCATTTGTAAACCTTATATTGTGTACCGTGATTAGTTTTTGATTCTTGTGCATCATGAGTCTTCTGTATTCACAACGCATATATCAAAGCAAATATTTTATATTATTTAAGACACATTTACAAATGACTAAAACGTTTGAATAAATTTAATTTATTATTTATAAATTAAAAGTGATGAGTTAATCAAACCTATGAAAGAAGCATGCTGCCATGTAAACAAACTCTTTCCTTATTTCAACAACAGTTAATGGTTAATTAAAACATTTAAATTTCAACAATAGTAAATGGTTAATTAAAACAAGTGGTTAGCTAAAACAATAAATTGGTTAATTAAAACAAGTGGTTAGCTAAAACAATAAATTGGTTAATTAAAACAAGTGGTTAGCTAAAACAATAAATGGTTAATTAAAACAAATGGTTAGATAAAACAGTAAATGGTTAATTAAAACAAATGGTTAGCTAAAACAATAAATGGTTAATTAAAACAAATGGTTAGCTAAAACAATAAATGGTTAATTAAAACAAGTGGTTAGCTAAAACAATAAATGGTTAATTAAAACAAGTGGTTAGCTAAAACAATAAATGGTTAATTAAAACACAATTATAATATACTTAGTTTATAATGTATTTTATAACACGATTTCACAATAAAAATATTCTGATTTCCTCCCTTCAACAAGCTTGACGACCGGTACACAATCCTGTATTTATATATTGTATCCCTCGTCTGTGTAGTCAGGTGGCTTTTGTAAACGTTCATCAAATTATTACTCCCCCCCACCCACACCTCACTCCCACCCCATTCATTGGCTGTGTTTATCTCCCTCACTCACACAATCAGATTATTGATAGCGGCCAGCAAAGTTGTAGCATTTATGAATAATTAGCCGCAGCCGGCCAGTGGAATCACCATGGTAACCATTATGCCATGGCCAGAGCCGCGTTTTAGCTCCACCCTCTGTCGATCAATATTAACGATGCTTCAGCCATTGGATTCACTCGATGTGTGCATTCCGTGCAAACAGTTGTGTTGGTGTCGTAAGACATACCCGTATGGAGAGAGGGAACGTTTGGACGCGTCGTTTTATGTGCGGAAGAGTTGAAACTATCGGTGGATAAACTTCGGATTGAGGTGTCTCGGATAGGCGGATTAAACACACACGATGTGGCGTCGGCTCGATCAGATCGCGTTATTTGCTTCACCTACACGGGGAGAGAGGCAGATGTCATAACTTTTCCAGGTAATTCATATTCTCGGAGGTTATCGTTAAACCGAATCCAGGGTTGTTATAATATAATCGCTTGCCATTGTAGATCATTGACTTTTTTAACTTAAGAGAGCACTTGCTGCATGTTTTTGTTAGTTCCTTGATATCTTGTGTTGAATGTGCGGATAACTTGTTGCTTTCTAAATTAAGATTAAGGCATGTCGCTTCTTACATCGTGTGTTAGTAAAGAAAGAAGATGATTAATGTATTTCTTTCACCTGGATATAACGTTCTTTGTCAACATCTACTATGCTACCTCGTTAGTGCTTTTGTGTTTAAGTGGATCCACTTAATGTTGACTTGTTTTGCCCAGTTCTGTTTGTTCTGTTGTTTGGAATCAGCCTGGGGTGATAATCATTAGCAGGAAGTTAGTTGAATCAGTTGTACTATGTCTCACTTTGTGGTTAGGAGCGTGGGAACCAGTCAACTTCAAAGATACTGCCAGGTTGGAACGCGTGTCTATGCATTAAGTGCCTGTAGCGGAGGTTTATAATTTGATGTTTCATTTACAATTTGAATGTTTTGTTTACAATTTGAATGTTTTGTTTACAATTTATACTTTTTTTGCTGGCACAACATTCAAATTGTGAACATTGTTTCGGGTTTATTTGGCGGGCAGTATACTTTCAACATATTTATTCAAGAATCAAGAACATTGTATTAAAAAATGAAGACCTGACAGCCTTGGCTTAATAGTTGTTTACATTCATGTGATTGCATTGGCTAACAATTCTATAACAATTAGAGCAAAGGGTGTGTCCTGATGACTCGGGAATTCGCTTTGGGGGTATTGAATATTCAGTTTCTTAGAATCATTGATGGATATGTTGGATGGATAAGCAACTCTCCCCACCATTACGGATTTTCCGTAATCATTATGGAAATTCACCTCAGATTGCGGCATTACGGAAACTGCCGCTGTATTAAGGGAATACAAATATCCGAATACAGGAAATGATACACGTTAAAGAATTGCTAAATCCATAAATATTACTGCTCCAGATGCCATGAAGAAACTGTCATCATTCATTTGTTACAATTTATTGACACATGTTTGGCCCACTGCAAGTTCTACGAAGTCAGTACAGTGACGTCTTCCAATGTTGTGTGCAATGTTACAACTTCGACTGCCAGCAGCCTGCTGATGACTGCCGTGGCACGTGGCACACGTGGGCATGTTATTATGTTTTATGACTGCATGTGGTGGCACTACGTCTGCATCTGTCAGTCAACAGCAATTACAACGGCCAAAAATATCAGTGTCACTCATGTGCGTCTAGACATTAATAACATTTACAGGTGTAGAATTATATAATGAAAGAAATAAATTAAGACGACATTAGGTAGGACCGTTAAATTACGTTAAATAGTTATGGTTTTCTGAAAGTTATGAATAATTATAAAACGTCTTAGAACAATATAAAATAAGTAAGTCATATTATAATTGTTGTAATTGCAGTAGAAAACTATCAGATCTTTTTTATTTGAATACAATAATTTAACATTGTTACTGACTGTTAGTAATACAATGTTTTCTGCTGTGTGTTGTAAATTGAGAAGCTAAGACTAGCTGTGATTACATGAATTAATTTACGCAGTGTATATGCTAGTTGTGTGTTGTGATGACATAAAACAAAATAAGACAATAAGGTAGCATTTTATCACACACAGCTAAATATTCCGTACGACCGTCGGATGGGAAACTTGCTGAATGCGATGGCGGCTGTTTACATCGAGTTAGCATAGGATAGGTAGTGCCACCTAGTGACCATGAGTGATGAGTGACATGAACAAACACGATACATGCGCTGGTTACAGACATCGCTACATGCTGTCCCATCGTGGTCGTACTTACGTTATTCCCGCATCGGGTGATTATTTTAGCAAGTTACCAAACGCCAGCAATGTTATTGATTGTTTAGTCAGCTTCGGGTCAACCACTGCTGTTTGCTGCCCCTGATTAAACTAGTCATTTCTTCTGATGACTTTGCAATTGGATCTACGAAATGACATGTATTTGTTTCTATTAATGACACATTTAGTTGAACATTTAACTGAAATGAGAAACGGCTTGTTTTCTTTATGAAATAAAGCCATTTTTACTGTGTGCCATAACTGTTACATATATGATACAACAGTATGATTGATGGTACCCGGCACATTTATTTTTAAGGACTAGTAAAACAATATCAGGACTAGTTGTTTCTGAGTCAGCTAGTCCGACGGTCTACCTATCAACTAAATCCACCGTGCACCCTGTATACATGTGAAGTGACGATTAACAATTCTATCCCAACAAGAGCAAATCGCATGTCCTGATGACTCGGGAATTTGCTCTGGGGGGTATTGAGTAATCAGTTTCGTGGAATCATTTGGTCAGCTCGATGGATCTGGATAAGTCCAGGAATGCGGCCGGTTAAACAGCTTACAAACTCGCCGAATGATTGCAGATTTCTGGAGCCGATGTGGCAGATAGCTTGCTTCGATTAATCTCCTGTGGCTTTGTTTGTATTGCTCCATAGGCCAAACCAGGCTCCTGATGTCACTGGGTCATTGAGCTCTGACGCAAAGTTTCTAGGCATCATCTCATTAAAATTTGATATAATAATCGTAAATAATGTAAGGTTCTTAAAATAAAGAAAGGTATTTCAGTAACTGTTTATGGACAGTTCAAACATGGGCTCAAATATGTTTTTATCACATCAATAATGTAATAAAAAAAATTGCAAAACTGTAAAAATCAGTAAAAAACGTAACATTTCTAGGCATTAAGACTTTATATAATAATAATCATATGTAATGTAAGGTTCATAAAATAAAGAAAAAAGATTCCAATACCTTTTTACAGACAATTTTATGGATAGTTTATATGTTTTTATCAATTCAGATATTTAAAATACTCAAACACGCTCTATTTTAAATTGTCAAATACACTTGATCTAATGTAAATGCCGATGTGCAATAAGAACATTTCAGATACAAAAGTTTTGATTCAAATGTTACCAAATATTGAGTATCTATAGAAATTATTGCACGAAATTGTGAAGTAGACTAGGTTAGGTTGGTGCGTATTTACCTCGATAAGTTATTAATATGTGCACGTTGAAGTGGATTAAATACATCATACACAAGTTGTTGTGACATATAACAAGCAGTTTGTATGTGACAATTTGGAAGCTGTGAGTTTGACAATTGAATGTTGTTGTGACAGTTGAGGAACATATTGTGACAGTGGAGAACTCTGATTGTGAGAATTGTGTACTTTGGATGTGACAATTGAAAGTTCATATTATGACAATTGTGGAAGATTGAATTTATGACAATTGAGAGACCATGAAGAGTTGTGACAATTGAGAAACCGTGAAGAGCTGTGACAATTGAGATACCATGAAGAGTTGTGACAGTTGAGAGACCATGAAGAGTTGTGACAATTGAGATACCATAAAGAGTTGTGACAATTGAGAGACCATGTAGAGTTGTGACAATTGAGAGGCCATGAAGATTTGTGACAGTTGAGAGACCATGAAGAGTTGTGACAATTGAGAGACCATGAAGAGTTGTGACGATTGAGAGACCATGAAGAGTTGTGACAATTGAGAGACCATGAAGAGTTGAGACGATTGAGAGACCGTGAAGAGTTGTGACAATTGAGAGATTTTGAAGAGTTTTGACAATTGAGAGACCGTAAAGAGTTGTGACAATTGAGAGGCCACGAAGAGTTGTGACAATTGAGAGGCCATGAAGAGGTGTGACAATTGAGAGACCATGAAGAGTTGTGACAATTGAGAGACCGTGAAGAGGTGTGACAATTGAGAGGCCATGAAGAGTTGTAACAATTGAGAGACCATGAAGATTCGTGACAATTGAGAGACCATGAAGAGTTGTAACAATTGATAGACCATGAAGAGTTGTGACAATTGAGAGACTGTGAAGAGTTTTGACAGTTGAGAGACCATGGAGAGTTGTGACAATTGAGAAACCATGAAGAATTGTAACAATTGAGGTAACACGGAGAGTTGAAACAATTGAGAGACCGTGAAGAATTGTGACAATTGAGAGACTTTGAAGAGTTTTGACAATTGAGAGACCGTGAAGAGTTGTGACAATTGAGAGGCCACGAAGAGTTGTGACAATTGAGAGGCCATGAAGAGGTGTAAGAATTGAGAGGCCATGAAGAGTTGTGACAATTGAGAGACCATGAAGAGTTGTAACAATTGATAGACCATGAAGAGTTGTGACAATTTAGAGGCCTTGAAGAGTTGTGACAATTAAGAGACTGTGAAGAGTTTTGACAGTTGAGAGACCATGAAGAGTTGTGACAATTGAGAAACCCTGAAGAATTGTAACAATTGAGATAACATGAAGAGTTGAGACAATTGAGAGACCGTGAAGAGTTGTGACAATAGAAAGACCGTGAAGAGTTGTGACAATTGAGAGACCATGAAGAATTGTGACAATTGAGAGACTGAAGAGTTTTGACAGTTGAGACTCCATGAAGAGTTGTAACAATTGAGAGACTGTGAAGAGTTGTAACAGTTGAGAGACTGTGAAGAGTTGTGACATTTTAGATACTGTGAAGAGTTGTAACAATTGAGAGACTGAAGAGTTGTAACAATTGAGAGACTGAAGAGTTGTGACAATTGAGAGACTGAAGAGTTGTAACAATTGAGAGACTGAAAAGTTGTAACAATTGAGAGAATGTGAAGAGTTGTAACATTTGAGAGACCGCAAAGAGTTGTGACAATTGAAGAGCACATGACTTGTGACATTTAAAGCGCTACATTGTTGTGTCAATTAAGGACCACTTTGCTTGTGCCAGTATTTTTTAACAACCCGTCTACGTCTAGCTATGCTAGCTATTTCATTTCCACACACTCCCATAATCAATATTGCCAGCTTTCAATTCTGCACTGAAACGATTATTTATTGCTTGTAAAAAATTCCTTTACTCCAGCTACCGGGCACTCTGATTTACAATATGGCTTTATATCCGCGACACGCATCAGATGCAGTCGTTCCACTTTATAACTCAACCATCTGGATAGAAATGGGAATATATTGCGTACATTTCTGTTATCTGCGCAACTAAATTCTGACGGCGGTGTCGTCTCATCGGTCCAGACACCTTGAGCCATTTCATCTGATAGCAATGAATTTAGATTGATTCTGTATCGCCGAGAACTTGCTTATCGAGAATGAGAAATTGGCACACCCGAATGCACATTGAGCGTTATTTATTTAGACATGCTTTTGTGATGTTCCTAAGGGGCCTCATTGAATCATATTACCGTCAGATATTGTTATCTTCGACTTTACCCGGTCCGGTTTTATGTATCCAAGTATGCGCGCAATACAGCGATCATTTCTCGTTTGGATACATTTAAGTAAAGTATTGGAACAAATTATCGACTAAACGGTTGAATATCTGCAACGGGAATATGTTTAAAACTGATTGAATCAATGGTTAAAATATGTAGATTTGGTAATGGAACTTCTTGCGGGAGAATTTTAATGATACTGGTGTTTGTTAGTTAAAACATTGGCCAACTGTTTTTGTTTTGAATTGATGATATCGAACCATTTCTCAGATGAGACTTAATCTGAGACATTTTATGGTGTAACAACTTTCCAGATGCAGCGTAATTAAATATTGATTTGTTTGGATAAATGTAGCAGTTTGAATGTGGACACGACTATGTGAATGGAATTTGTAAGTGAAAGTTATTAAACATTTTATAACACAGACCAAATTTATGTTTCACCTCAGGAAATGTCCATGTCATGTGATAAGCCTGTAACGAAAATGAGATATTTTTGGAGCTGCAAATCCAGGTAATGTCTATTGTGAGAAGGATAGGTATGTCTCCTCCCAATCAAAATATGTGAGAGACAAACGCGTGTCTTATAGGGGGATAAGTTTAGTTACCTGTTAGTTTTCCGTTCTAACATTTAATGGCACAACAGGTTATATTAGAGCTCAGCACACACTAAAATATGCCATTACTAAAGGTCATCCCATTCAGTTGCCATGGAAACAAAACTGGTGCAGGACTTGAGATTTTTACAATTACAAATTTCTCTTGGTGTTAATTTGTATTAACATGTGTCACTTACTAGGTGGTGACACTGTAGCAGTTTAGTTTCCCGAGATACCTGGTGATGGCCAAATCATGTAATGCGTAATGTGTTTTGGGAATTTGCAAACTTACACGACCGCTCAATAAGCGACGATTTGTAAAAATGTAGCCACTGCCTCTGTGTGGAAACTGTCCGATTCCCCATCCACTGTGCTGAAGTGGCTGCGGAAAACATTTGCCCACCCACCTGTGGCGAGAGGGGTCATTATACCACAAACATTGCATCTGATCTTCCACACTTGATGCGGACACTAAAAATATGACGTGCCAAAGTGATATCTCATTTGTTGAAATATCTTCAGTAGTTGTTGATATATTGCTAAAATTGACGCAAACCCAAAAGCAACATTTTGAGAAACAAGGTCACTTTTACTCATATCATCTGCTATTTTTTAATCTGTGGGTTCATAAATGGACGTATTTTATTAGTGTTGCATTAGTTGTCGAGGAAACTAAGCTGGACGTTGAACGGTGAAATTATAACATACAGGCCATTAGCCAGAAATAATTTGTTGACAGTCTTGAATTAATCAAAACTGATCCATTTGATTTGTTTCGCTACCAGTTGTGCCACTGATAGTCATTAATGTGGGTCCCCTAGACTTGGAACTATTAGTACACTAGTGGCCAGCTGCCCCCCTCTAAACTCCACCTGTCTTCAGGGGTAGAACTTCAGAATTTATTTTACTGGACAGCAGGACTAGTAAAGACAAAAGTTTACTAGTCCGCCAAAAGGTTTACTAGTCCTGAAAATATCAAAACAACACAAATTTAAATTGCAACAAATGCGTCAGGCAGTCCATGGTGGCCGTTTTCAGCACTTGAATGGCTCGGTGGGCAGTTGCAATGTTTTTCCAGCTTGCGTTTTTCTGCTGGTTTTGCAACCCCAGTCAAGTAATGATACATCGTGCATAAACGTAGACTAATAAAGCAATGTAGATGTAAACCGTATTCGAAAACCGTGCATTTGAAAATGACCACCAATTGCACTCATTAGCCCTACCCCTCTACCAGATACGCTAAACCAAACAAAACTGTCATTTCAGAATTCGATGTCACACAACAGCCAATCAACAGCACTGTTTCACTTTTCACTGTCGCCTCATTACGTAAAGAATTAATTTGTCAATGGTACGGATGGTGGCATCATGCAACATGCTGATTTTTACTAGACAGCCGGACTAGTTGGTAGGCAGATTTACTAGTCCGCCGTAATCTTTACTAGTGTACGGACTAGCGGACTAGTGGGTAGTTCTACCCCTGTGTCTTATCAGTTGTAACTACCAGTGTTGGCCAGTCATCTGCCAGTCTTGAAGATGAGTACCAGGTAGATAGGTTTCTGGCTAAGACCCTGATAATGTGTGTATTTTGCAAACAAATAATAAAATTAATGGGATATGACCTAGATAGCTATTTTTAGCCTGAGCCACTTAATACCTGGTTCAGTGGGGTCACAAATAAATTATTTAAAAAGGTAAGTTTTTATATAGCGCAGTATCCAGTCCTTAGGTCTGCTCAAAGCGCTTTACACTTTACTCCCTGGCAGACCTGTGCAATCGAACACCATCTCGACTTCTTTGGGAAGCATTCAGCCATGCTGCAATTAATGCGTGAAGACTATTCGTACACAAATATCCATTACTGTCTATAGCTGGTACTCATTCATACAGCTGAGTGAACTGAAGCAACACAGTAAACGAACTCGCCCGAGGTTCGACACCACCGCACTGGATTCGAACCCGGGTTCTCTCAGTCGAGAGTCTGAAGCTCTTGCCACTGCGCTCCACGGTATGTAACTACAGTTCTAATGACTCATCCACCTATCTACAGAAGACATGTGCTCACGGATGCCGAAGTATTTATCTCGTCTGATTCCAATTGACGTTGTTAAATGTATGCCCCGGTGGCACATCCAGTGGGCTTAACGGCTGCCAAACTATTAATTCTGTTAGGTGATATTTATTTGACGCATTCTGCCGAGAATTGGGCGTGTTACAAAAGGATTGGCGACTGGGCCCGTCGATATCCGACGGTAATTGTGGAGAGTGTTCCTAGCTTTTTGTTGTCGTCACAAAGGATTTGTCGATATACACAGAAGACATGGATTTTTCATTTTGTATGCTAGTCGGGTGGATTGTGGTGGATTGTATTCTTTGTGTGCGTTGGGCAAATAATAAGGTTGTGAATTAAATTGGCAGTGCGACATTTCTACATAGCAAATGGCGTACAGGCATTGAAACTAAAGGAAACATTACCATAGCCATTAACCTTTTCAAACCGTTAGCGCGATATATTCGGCAGACGCCATTTCGTCCATGCGTACACATGACATTTGAAAACGTAAACAAATGTGTTTCCTCCCTCCTGCATAGCTAGCCAATCAACATTCATTTAACAAATACACTTTGGAATAAGTCATTTGCACATTGGCGGGACATCATATTTAGAGAAACGGGTGTTGTAACTTGGATTTCTTCGACCAAACAACATGAAACGTTCGATTGACAATGCCACACTAACTGCGAGCAGAGAAGGTAGATTCACAACAGCGCAGGTTTTGGCAATGTTAGACTCGGACAATAAAAACGAACTAGTGAATGATGTTGAATATTCGTCTGATGAAATTTCATCGTCATCAGATTCCGATGACAGCGATGCTGCTGACATGAGTGATAATGGAGGAGGTGATGGACCGCCCCCTTGTCAGCGGTGCAGGTGTGCTGATAATGATGTCCATGTGTTGGATAACGGGTGGTCGAAGACATCGTTTACCCCCGTAAACACTACATACTCCAATGCTACTGTAGGCTCACAGAATATGCCACAACGTATCACTGCTGAAAGTAAAGCAGTAGGCTACCTTCATTTGTTTCCGGATAATGATTTTTAGGAATTGCTCCGTTCCCAAACAACATTGCGTGCCGATATCTATGCATCAGAGACGTCTCAATGCGCTGGACAGATTGGTACAACAAAAACGAATACTGGCGCTAGTCGACGGTAGAAACAGTTTACAGTGTGTTCGTTTATTCTGTTGACATAAGCCACTGTTGGTTGCATTGCAGTAATTTTGTCGATTTTCCGTTAGGAGCCTAGGGTATTAGTTATTTTGGTTGAGAGTTTCAGGGTTCAAAAGGTTAAAGCTACAAAAGTCTGCTTGTTTTATTATAGCATCATATTATATTATAAACTATATTATATTCTAAAATATTGACGACCAGAATGTGTTTAATAGAACATATTTAAAAAGTATCATTTTGACGGAATTAGTTTTATGACGGCAATCACATGTTAGCTTGTGTCCAATCGTCTCTGGATTGTGGGAAAGTATACCATGGGAAATTGTATTTTGGTCCACATAATCCTCTTAGGTGGGAACTTTGTTTAGTGGTGCTTTTTGCCAAAGTATTAAAACAAAAAATGCAGGATTTTTTGTGATATTCTATTTTGTATATCTGACATTACTGTGCATGCAACATTTCCCACCATTTCCACCGGCAGCTAACTAATTCCGTCCCATCTAATTGACCCCGTATCTAGTATCTACTACTATATGTAATATTAAAACCAAAAAATGCAGAATTTTTGATACTCTACATCACTGGTGGGGGTACTGTGTAGTTCATGAAATGTCCACTAGGGGCACCACCTAGACGCAGGATGTGACATCACTGCACAAGCGCAATGAGCGTTTCCACCAGCAGCTAACTAATTCCGTCCCATCTAATTGACTTCATAATTACTACTACATGCAGCCGTAACCACAGCGACCTTTCACCTTTTCAACACCGTGCAAATATAGCGCTTGTAACACAGCGTGTTTGACGTCAACGTTTAAACATGTCATGTGAGTATGATTTAGACGTCTGTACTGCCACCCCGTGGGGAATACAAGCGAGAGAAAGCAATCAATCGATGCTCCCTGGCCGAAGACGTTAAGTCCTTTGTATTCCGTGAAAGCATGCAGCTCGAAATGTTGAACATGTCCGAAACTCAGACATGTGGAAAGCAGTAAATGATCAGTTTACGTGAAATCAATTCGATCGTAAAAGGCCTCCCTCATTTTTATTGGTTAAAAGAACTTATGGTGTGTCATGATTAATATCTCTTTCATAGGACCAAATTACAAAATTCTACTAGTGATTGTCATTTTTGACACAAATTGTTAACAAAGAATATGTAAATAATTTTTTTAAATGTGTAAATGATTAACAAACAAAATGTAAAGTATTAACAAAGAATATGTAAGTTATTAATAAAGAATATGTAAATTATTAACAAAAATGTGTACATTATTAACAAAGACAGTAAATTATTAACAAAATATATGTAAATTATTGTCAAAGAATATATAAACAATAGAATATGTAAATTATTAACAAAGAACATTTAAATTATTAACAAAGGACAAGTAGATTATTAACAAAGAACATTTAAATTATTAACAAAGAACAAGTAGATTATTAACAAAGAATATGTAAATTATTAACAAAGAACAAGTAGATTATTAACAAAGAACATTTAAATTATTAACAAAGGACAAGTAGATTATTAACAAAGAACATTTAAATTATTAACAAAGAACAAGTAGATTATTAACGAAGAATATTTAAATTATTAACAAAGAACAAGTAGATTATTAACAAAGAACATTTAAATTATTAACAAAGAATATGTAAAATTTCACAAGAAGTTAGAAGAAAGATGAGGGAATTAAGAGAAGAATTTTGAATAAAGAAAAAACAAAAAATGAAAGTAGTTGGCAGCAGACTGAGATGGGCAGAACAGTAGAGAGGATGGGGGAGAGAGACTGACAGAGATAGTGTGGAAAGAGGGGGGCAGCAGACTGAGATGGGCAGAACAGAGAGGATGGGGGAGAGACTGACAGAGATAGTGTGGAAAGAGGGGGGCAGCAGACTGAGATGGGCAGGACAGTAGAGAGGATGGGAGGCTGACAGAGATAGTGTGGAAGAGGGGGCAGGACAGTGAGGGATGGGGAGAGAGACTGACAGTGATAGTGTGGAAAGAGGGGGGCAGCAGACTGAGATGGGCAGGACAGTAGAGGATGGGGGAGAGAGACTGACAGAGATAGTGTGGAAAGAGGGGGGCAGGACAGTAGAGGATGGGGGAGAGAGACTGACAGAGATAGTGTGGAAAGAGGGGGGCAGCAGACTGAGATGGGCAGGACAGTAGAGGATGGGGGAGAGAGACTGACAGAGATAGTGTGGAAAGAGGGGGGCAGGAGGAGGAACACCTACATTAAGAGGAAGAGACAGTGTCAAGAGAGATCTCCAAGGGGCAGGGGTGAACAGATGAGATTGGGAGAAAATTGGGGAAGTATCATTGAGAGGGTGGAACGGACTGAATGAAGTACCCTCACCCCACAAGGGAGCATGGGAAAGAAAAAAAATTAACTCATTTTTATTTGTAATTCACTGTAGGATACTCAGATGCACCCCCAATGACTTGGTATATTGTCTAATTCTAGGAGAGTGATAGATTCCTGCCCTCCATTGCCAGAAATTGATCAGGTTAAATGAAGATAGATTGAAGCCCTGAGACGTAGTTATTGACCTTTTGCACACCTTATTCCCTTTCGTCATCTCCCAATCCCGAGGGATAGTCACTGACACACACGTAGCACTTACATATCTTTATTTCCCACAATGCAGTCTGTTTGGATATTTCTCATGCACTGACGATTTGACTTAAACAGTTTTTGCTCCATTTTGAGTTTGTAATTAGTAATACACCCTAAAATTGGGGAGATGTCTCGAGGACTGTTGATCGAACGGTCAGTGGTTTGATTCCATCTGCCACTGTTTTTAAATTTGTACTATTTCATTCTCCTCCCCACGGTGCCTGTGTGTTTTGGAAGAGTCACAGTAAGCCATTGGTCCCTTAGAACCTGGTGTTTGCCAGGGGAAGTAAAAGATCCCACGCAAGAAAATGGAAAACCTGTCATTTATTTCACAAAGCTGGTTATAGTTTTCTGTAAGACTAAAGGTGGGTTTATAATTACACTTTCTACCAAAATATCGAGGCTTACATCTCTGTCTTGAGAAGCCCTGTTCAGATTGAATGGGAAACTGATGTAAATGCTAATCGTTACGTGGGCGATATGTGGGCTGAAGCATTTTGATAGGGACAGGCAAGACGGAAATTTCTTATTGACTGAAACGAGAGTAAAATGTCATTCGCTGAAATAATTGACGGATGACGATGCAAAATGATGGACACACGGACGGATGTGGCATAGGCCGGATGGACTGAATGAAAAACAGACGAAAGATCAGAAGATCTAGTTATAGGCAGGAACGAAATAATGACTGGAAACAAATTAATGGATTGGCATGGCTGGACGGCTGGACATTATTCGAGTCATTACGAGAATGGTCATTTATGTTCGCGCTTTGATCAACTGTGTAAATGAAGTTGCGTTGGCACGGCAATGTGCATGTATAATAGGACCCAGAAATGTGTTCTCGTGCTAATTAATCAATGCGGTTCAAGGTCAGAAAATTGGATTATGCAGTAAATGGCATGGATGGGGTTTTATAGATTAAGTATTGCAAGATATTTTGAGAGGATTGATGAAGCCTGGTTTGAAAAAATTGTGGTTTTGTAACATTTATAAATGAGTTTGCAACACCGTTGCTGAAGATATCAATTTTACTCAGGTGAATGTTACATTTTAGTGGAAATTTATTTATGAATTGTTTGAGTTTATTACAGTAATTTTGATCTTTATTATGTCACTATGACAATGACATAAACCTGTTTGTGTGGTGCAAGTTAAAAAAAATATTGTACTCTGCATATTAGTATAGACTGGTACACATAGGATGAACATAGTATGAACGTAGGATAAACATATGATGAACATAGTATGAACATAGTATGAACATAGGATGAACATAGGATGAACATAGTATGAACATAGGATAAACATATGATGAACGTAGGATGAACGTAGGATGAACGTAGGATGAACGTAGGATGAACATAGGATGAACGTAGGATGAACATAGGATGAACGGATGTGTAGGAGATTAATAACAACAGTATTTTAATAAATTATGCAAAACTATTTGACCAATCTGTTTAGAGGTGTGCATCACTGAGTGAAATGTAAGCGATCAGGCAACCTCTGTTATTGCACTGAAACATCGCTATCACGAAAGCGACCTTGAATAATATAATAATAATAATTTTCATTTGTTATTCTGCAGACTATTGGCATGAGTCCGTAGTGTACTAAAACCTTAGACACGGTGGCCACAACATTTCTATTTAAATCTTATTAAGATAAAATGGCTCCAAACTTAGAGTTCTCTGTCAGAAGAACACATAAACATATGACATATGACATGATTGACATATAATACACGACAGTAAATGGGTATACGTTTATGAACTCACAAACAAACGGACCTCATTAATAAGGTCACCCTCGTAATTGGGCCAAAGTGGCCTGAATAGCCAGGTGACATTAATAGCAGGACTCAATTCCTATACTGTTGCAAAAATAATTTGGGGCTGTCGAAGAGGGACCTTAATTGTAAGGTGACTGCATTACATAGGTGTCTGTAAAGTGAGATTCAACTGTGTTATTTTGATGTGGCTATGTATCGGCCATGACACCTGTATTTTTTGGCAGTGTTCTCTGTATAAAATTCTTAGCCAAGATGGCAGCCATCTTCCTATTTGAATCTAGTTTTAACTTACGTTTCATGGGAGCGAATGTAAAATATGCTAGCAAAGACGGATGAACCTGTGAAATGACCGTGCGTAGTTGGAGGCGTTTCATTTACCCGCCGTGACTCTACAGTTAATTATACATGTCACGTACAGAAACACGGTTTCCTGTTCGCCGTTTTCTCGGCGACATGAACTGCATTGATTCCCTTGCGTCGTGCATATTCCGATTCTCCAGAGATGGGCAGGATTAAACGAGGAATCATCTCTGTGCCCTCTGGTTACCATTAGATGAGATCGTATAAGTTTGATGCATCCTAATAATGTGTAGAATTGCGTGTAGGTGGGCAGAGGTTTAGTCATCAACATGCGTCATGGGGGGAAATAGATCACACCAGTGGTTCCACCTATTGAGTGGAGCATACATTTGTGGGGACATTGGCTGGTTAGACCATTGCATTCTCAATCTAGATCTTGTTTTTGCTGTTTTTTTAACATGGATTGGACAAGTTTGTTCACTCTACATTGCTCCAGTTCACTCAGCTGTATGAATGAGTACCTGGCTATAGACAGTGGTGGACTTTGTGTACGAATAATCTTCATCCAATAATTGCAGCATGGCTGAATGCTTCCCATAGAAGTCAGAAATTTGGTGTTCGATTGAAGAGGTCTGCTAAGGGGTGAACTGTAAAGCGCTTTGAGCAGTTCAAAGGACTACATTATATAAGAACTTACCATTACATCACATTAAAATAGATTGACGCTATGATGGGTATTAGAACTGGGCAGTGCGATGGTTGTTATTTTGGAAACCATGTGGAACACGAGTTGAATCTGGTGGATATTGGCTCTTGGAAGCCATTTTGGAAACCATGTGGAACACGAGTTGAATCTGGTGGATATTGGCTCTTGGAAGCCATTTTGGAAACCATGTGGAACACGAGTTGAATCTGGTGGATATTGGCTCTTGGAAGCCATTTTGGATCACAACTCCCACAATGAATCGGTGGGGTTGGTGGTTTGAGAGAATACAAAACACTACAGTTTCTCAATTTTTTCCAACTTAAGAATCATCTCAGAACATTGATGACTGACATCAGACAAAATTACTTTCGTTGGGAGGGGACAAGGGGCAGTTTAACAGTGCGTCGGATATTTATATTTTTCTCTTTAGACCGATATTGTTAATGTATCGATATCATTATATTAATATTTACAAACTTTTGTCTGAGGGGAGGGGGTGGGGGGGCTGAGGTCAGATGAAAGTAGTTTCATCTGATATCGGACATCAACGTTCTGAGATGATCCGTTTAGCTTGAGGCCACCCCTTACCATCAGTGAGGTATGCCGGTATGGTGGTGACGTCTGTCTATGCCAATGATTCTACAGTCACGCCGACTGGATACAGAAAGCTATAGATCTGACTTATGCCTTATTTCCATACACTGTATTCCAAATATGAATTCATCATCATTTTTTTCGGAATATTTCGTTACATGCGTCTCATTTTTTGCCTGCCCACTTCAAAAAGTGGCTGGCGTTTAAATGGAAAAGTTTTGTGTCAATTCGGGTTAGTGTTTATTCTCGTATGTGTCTGGCTAGGGTGATAAAATCATCATCAGATTTTTTATAATGTGAGTTTATTTATTTGTGTTCGTAACATGATGTTTCACTGTAGGGATAGTTTCACTGCGTTTTTTTTAATTGTAACTGGTCCCATTTGAAAAACAAATCATGGTTTCTTCTATGATTTCATCAGAATGTGTTTCTGTGTTGATATTGTCGATGTTTCGTCCGTCCTCAGAAGCCACGAGGCCAACAATTCATTGGTTTGAAAGCTCAGCCTAGGAATTCACTTTTGCAATTTACGAAATGTTATGACAAAAGTAAATTCTTTCTATAAACTTGCATTGTCCCAAAATGTACATAACATAGGGGTATGGAGCTTGGTCATCAACATGTATTGCAGAGGAAATATAGTGTTACAGTGGCGCCACACGGTGGGTCCCACTCCACATATTTGTTGGGGAGTTTGATAAGTGCGGGAGAAATATTATTATTATCGAGAGATTCTGTGTTGAAATCCTGGTGCCAGTTCAAACTTTGAGCAAATTCGTTCACTCTACTTTGCTCCAGTTCACTCAGCTGTATGAATGAGTACCTGGCTGCAGACAGTGGTGGATATTTGTAAACAAAGTCTTTATGCAGTAATTGTTGCATGGCTGAATGCTTCCCCAAGAAGTCAAGATGGTGTCCGAATGAGCAGGTCTGCCTGGGAGTAAACTGTAAAGCACTCTGGGCAGTCCTAATGACTGGACACCACGCTGTGTAAGAACTAACCTTTTTAGTCCTTTGGCCGAAGGTCCAAGGGACTATTGCCATCACTCTGCGTCCGCCGTTAGCTGCCGTATCTCAGAAACCGTTCAGCAACGTTTTCTCTAATTTTGCATAGACATATCTTGGGGCACTGCCACTATGCACGAGAAATCTGTATTTGATTGAATCATTTTAAGGGCTCCGTAGGGCCTCCAAGGACCCCAAAACTGGTAAAAATGTAACATTTGGCCTATTTTTTCAAAAACTGTTCTTTTTTTCTAATTTTGCATAGATGTATCTTAGGGTGCTGCCACTATATACAAGAAATCTGTATTTGATTGAATCATTCTGAGGGGACCTAAGGGGCCCCCAAAGTGCAAAAGTTTTACATTATCTAGTGATGTGGTTTTGAGAAGGGCCCTTGAGACCACCCCCAACAGTAGATTTTGTTTAATGTGCCACAACATTCGCATTCGCTTTGTTTAGGTATGTGGTTCTTTTTATAGAAAATTTTAGTTTCTTTCTGTACCTGTCTACGTATGATAACCATTTGTCCGTCCTGCTCACAATAAACATCACATGAATGATAAAAGGAAGATCACTGCCACTTAACTTGTGGATTATTATTATTATAAAACTGCTCTGCTACTGCTTGGTGGACAGTTAATTAGTGGATCAAGTTCAAATACATCAGCACGTTTTTCACACCTGCATGGTAGTTTAGGCTCAGTAGTGTGCTGGCAGCTACTAAACCTATAGGCTTGTGTGAAAAGGATAGTTGGCAGAAGAACTAACTTCAAAGCACCATTGCATCCATTTAGCCAGGCAGCAGTCACACTGTCCCAGTGTCTGCTGCTATGTTTATATAATAATTATATAGGCTTAATGATCCACAAACACCAATCTGTTGGCACAATGTCAGATAATGAAACTAGGTTAAACATCTTAACAATAACTATAATTAGTTCTGTGGAGCTGTTTTTTTCAGTGAACATTAAACATGTAAACATTTTATTTCCATCATAACCCTTAATGATCTGTAACTATGATTCACCAAAAAACATTTGATTAATAATTACCTACAGGGTTGTTTGATTTATGCCGGGCGGAAACTGTTTCTGCCCGGCAGAAACAGCAACAATAGGAAATACATGCCATTGATAGGCAAACGTGTTCTTTTTATAGAAAATTTCAGTTTCTTTCTGTACCTGTCTACGTATGATAACCATTTGTCCGCCCTGTTCACAAAAAACATCACATGAATGATAAAAGGAAGATCACTGCCACTTAACTTGTGGATTATTATTATTATAAAACTGCTTTGCTACTGCTTGGTGGACAGTAAGCTGCAACTGTCTTTGAGTTTGTTTACTTTTTGACAAACTACTATTATATAGCACTAATTTTTGAATGAATCACATTTTGAGAATGCATGTCATTGTTTACAGTGTAACTTTTGTATGCTTCATTTTCTGCTGCTACAAGTTGCATTCATCTGAAAGATTATTCAATTACCTATCCAATTATAATACATATGTTGTGGTGTTGGTTATATAGCTTTGGTATATTGTACACGAGGGTTGTGATAGGAAACTATTGGACATTGCGACAGTGCAGAGAGACAGTACGAGATGTGTCACTCAGTATATGAAGTGTGACTTTCAGATACTTCATTTTGTAGTGCTATGGATTATGATGGGCCTCTCCATTAGCTCCCTATATATTTGTAAGTTAGGTGAGTAACACCTTCGAAGTTCTGACAGCAGGACACCGCCTTCGGTGAAGTCGAGACAAAAGTTTTACAAAGGCTTCAATTTCAAACGGTCTATCACCATCCAGCTGACCCATTTTTGTATATGTTGTATACAACTTTCAACACAATACCATTAATACCGTATGAAATTATCTTAGACCACAGGGAGGACCGGTCTACTAAATCAAATGCTTTCTTATAATTGATGAAGGCACAATAAAGCCTTTTGCGTTGAGACAAATACAATTCAACCAATACCCCTATTTGAACACTGCCTGTTCTTCACCTATTACATTCGCTTTGTTTAGGTATGTGGTCAGTCTGGTGTTCTGAACAATCACTAAGGATTAATGAACACTTGTGCAGAATGTCACCCACTTGACAGGTTTAATTGATCTATTCAGCAATGAGGACACTGCTTAGGCCTCAGTCTGGACACTGTCACTCACAGTGTTGTGTATTGTCTTAGTTGGTGCATTGAGCTAATCTACTTGACCATGAATCAGTGGTGGCTCTGGTTGTGTATTACACCCAGCTGTGGAGCTAAGATTCTCTGCCTGCTATTGTTTGATGGAAACTGTGACTAATCTGTAAACTGGTAAAAATGTAACATTTGGCCTATTTTTTCAAAAACTGTTCAGCAACTTTTTTTCTAATTTTGCATAGATGTATCTTAGGGTGCTGCCACTATATACAAGAAATCTGTATTTGATTGAATCATTCTGAGGGCACCTAAGGGGCCCCCAAAGTGCAAAAGCTTTACATTATCTAGTGATGTGGTTTTGAGAAGGGCCCTTGAGATCACCCCCAACAGTAGATTTTGTTTAATGTGCCACAAAGTCAGCAGTGTGACTAATCTCTACAGCCCAGTCCATTGAGACCTTGACTAATCTTTAATTGGTCACAGCACCCAGGCAGAGTAGCCGCACTTGACCCCTGTTAGACTGAACAGTTGCCTAACACTTTTAAACTGTATCTTCAAAACTATTAATTTTCTATAATTGCAAGTTGTGTTTATTTTGATGTTCATTTAATTATTATAAAATGGTGTGACTGTGGTGTCTTGTCTCCTGTTAGACTGAACAGTTGATTACACTTTTAAAAATTTACAAATACAATTCAACCAATACCCCTATTTGAACACTGCCTGTTCTTCACCTATTACATTCGCTTTGTTTAGGTATGTGGTCAGTCAGGTGTTCTGAACAATCACTAAGGATTAATGAACACTTGTGCAGAATGTCACCCACTTGGCAGGTTTAATTGATCTATTCAGCAATGAGGACACTGCTTAGGCCTCACTCTGGACACTGTCACTCACAGTGTTGTGTATTGTCTTAGTTGGTGCATTGAGCTAATCTACTTGACCATGAATCAGTGGTGGCTCTGGTTGTGTATTACACCCAGCTGTGGAGCTAAGATTCTCTGCCTGCTATTGTTTGATGGAAACTGTGACTAATCTGTAATTGGTCACTGGCAGTAGCTTGTGTCAACAGACATCATTAAGCCACTAGACCCCTGTTAAACTGGACAGTTGCCTGTAGGTTTTAAACTGTGTCAAACAGTGAGTCTACCTTTTGCTCTCAAATAATCTGTCCTCTTAGTTTTACACATGAAGACATAATCTGGCATAACTTGATAAGTCTTTGTAGCAGCACATTTGTACTTCCAGTGTATCATTGCAACATAACATACATATTACATACTGTGTGCCACATTTGAATGTTGTGCATGTAATATTTCCACGCAATCCATTTGCATATATAATGTAAAACTTCAACAGCGGTTTTCTTCATTTTCACTTTTTGACCCCTACCATGTTCAATGCTCCATAACTTTGCCAATTTTTGTAGCAGTCATATTTTTGTAAACCGTGTAAGGCACACTACCAAACCTTTACAAGGATGTAAGAAAACAATGTTATAATTTTTCCGACTTATCACTCATTTGGTCAGCCGGGGTCACATATAGATGTTTTAGTCCAAAGGACTTCAGGGCCACTTGGCCCATTTTTTTAGCTTTTATAATCTTCTGAAACTGTCCCTAACAGAAAGTACAACTTTCCCTTCAGACCAGGTCCATTGCCTCCTGTCCATGGCTAGTGCATTCCAATGCACTGTACTGGAAAAACCAAATGTATTTGCAACCATCAAGGTGCATAATCTTCCCACCTAATGTCCTCAGAGTAATCTACCAGATAAAAAGCAGACTATCCTGCGAATATTAATGAATTTCTAATGAAAACTTATTGATTTGTTAAGAAATGAAATGCACCATATGATCCAAATGCACTAGGTAAATTACAGTGGATGCTGAAATAGCCGTATGTGTGTTTTTGTATGCAGAATCATGCATTAAAGATTACCATGGAGTTATGCTGATGACAAATTTAACCGAATAACCAATGTTAAAAACCAATATAAAACATTAAAAAATTGATTAAAATTCCTAGAATTATTTGCTTGCCAACAATTCGTGGCCATTCCATTGTTGCTCCAGTTCACTCACCTGAATGAGTACCTGGCTATAGACAGTGGTGGATATTTGTGTATGAATAGTCTTCACGCATTATTTGTAGCGTGGCTGAATGCTTCCCAGAGAAGTCGAGATGGTGTTCGATTGAACAGGTCTGCCAGGGAGTAAAGACTAAAGCACTTTGAGCAGTCCTGAGGACTGGATACTGAGCTATATAAGAACTTACCTTTTTTCTATTCATGTTCTGCCCCCACCATTATTTGTTAAGGAAATAATCATGGGTCCCAAGATGGCACCAGTGATTTTACTGTAATTTCCCTATTTCCCGATATATTTAACAAGATTTAACAAGATTGCCATCCAGAGAATTAACTCTAGATGGCAGGTGGACAAGGAAGCCCTTTGGCTTATCGAGAGTCCAACCCTTTTATCTACATATATCCAGCCCTTCTGAGGTATGTGTCGATTTTATTTTTAAACATTCACACTACTAGCACCCACACAATCATCAGATAATCTGTTCCATTCATTCACAGTCCTTTGTGAAAATGAGAACTTTCTCACGTCTAATCTACACTGCTCCTTTACTAATGTAACTTCATGTCCTCTAGTCTTTCTATCTTTCTTAACTTAAAAAAACATATTTCTATCAATATTTTCATAACCATTCAATATTTTAAACACTTCTATCTGATCTCCTCTCAGTCTCCTGGTCTCTAGTGTTGTTAAACCACATTCTTTTAGGCGTTTTTCATAACTAAGATCCCTCAGTTTTGGTATCATTTTAGTCGCTCTCCTCTGTACTCTTTCTAGCATATCTATGTCCTTCTTGCGGTATGGCCTCCACGCTTGTATACAATATTCTAAATGAGGCCTAACTATTGTTTTGTACAGCGGTATTATTAGTTCTTTTCTTTATATGCTATATTTCGCCTAATCAATCCAAGGATTTGATTTCCCTTTGAAGCTGCAATTCCACACTGCTCTGAAACCTTCATGTCAGCACTAATTGTCAGCCCTAAGTCTTTTTCTTTTACAGTAGTACTTAGTACAGTTCCCCCATTGTATATTCTACATATTCGTTCCCATGTCCTGTGTGAAGGCATTTACATTTCCCAAAATTGAACAACATTTGCCACTTTTCAGACCATTTGATCAACCTGTCAAGATCATCTTGTAAATGCTGTCTATCCCCATCACTTTTAATCCTTCTAAACACTTTTGTATCATCTGCAAATGTCAACACCTTGCTAGCTATATCATCGTCCAAATCGTTTATATATATTAAGAATAATATAGGTCCCAGTACTGATCCCTGTGGAACCCCACTCAAAACTGATTTCCAGTTTGAAGCCTCCCTGTCAACAACTACCCGTTGTCTTCTGTCAATCAGCCATTTTTCTATCCAGTTAATTATACCATTTCCTATGCCATGGGCTTTTAGTTTAAGCAGTAATCTCTGATGTGGCACTTTGTTGAAAGCTTTTTGAAAATCTAAGTAGATGATATCTACTGGTGATCCATCATCTACCCACTTAGTGATATCTTCCATAAAACATAACATATTTGTTAAGCATGACCTCGCTTTTAGAAACCCATGTTGAGATGGGTTTATCAAGTTATGTTTAACAAGAAAATCCACCATGTGATCTTTAATTAGTCTTTCTAATAATTTACAAATCACCGATGTTAAACTAACTGGTCTATAATTATTTGACTTGTTTCTCGAACCTTTTTTAAATAACGGTATAATGTTTGCTTCTTTCCATTCTAAAGGAACTACTCCCTCTTCTAATGACAAGTTGAAAACTGTTGCAAGCGGTATGCTAATTTGTTCTACAATTTCCACTAGTAGTTTGGGTGGAATACCATCCACTCAAGGTGATTTATTTTCCTTCATAGCCCTAATTTTCTTAGCTACCATTTCTGGGGTTACAATTAACTGTCTTAAATAGTCTGATTCTGCCCCCTTGAACTTAGCCTCTGGTACTGGCAGTGAACTAGTGTCTTCTCTGGTAAACACTGAACTAAAATACTCATTTAGGTCTTCTGCCATTAAGAATCCTTCTGATATTATATTTCCAGCACTATCTTCTAGAGGACCGACCTTATCCTGAACTTTCTGTTTGCTTCGAACATACGCATAAAAACTCTTGCTGTCATGTTTTATATTACAAGCTAATTTATGTTCATAGCTTCTCTTTGAATTTCTAATTTCAGCTGTAGCTTGGTTTAGTGCTTCTTTATAAATGTTGTAGTCTTCGTCATTTCCCGTACGTCTATATGACTTCCACATCATTTGTTTATACTTAATTTTTCTAATGGCTTCTTTCAATATGTATTTCTTTCTGGTCCGTTTCCCTTGTTTTTTGAAGGGAACAAATTTATCTACGATGCACTCTATTTCATTCTTTAAGTATATATTGGTGCATATAAGAAGATGCCACTATTTTCCTTCATCTTGAGACCTTTTATCTTGTATTTAGAGGTAAATGTCTATGATCTTTAACATGGCAGAAATTATATATTTTTAGCAAAGACGTGGATGAGATGTCGAACATCAGTCTTCAATTTACCACTTCGGAGGCTTGGGGAAAGGTTAATCTACACTTCTGATAAAACGTAGCATTACGAACCCACTTGACAATCCCGCTCTAGAAATAGCTGACTTTTTCGACAGGAAGAAGCAGGATAAACCTGCTTTTAATAATCTTAGTATATATATGTTCAATTTTTTTTAATGATAATGTGCCTCAGTAGCCATTACAGCCTGGCTAGGACGCCTTAAAATGTCAGACCCATACTTGTGAAATCGACGGAGATATTGTCGGACATATATACAGACAAACAATGGAAACCCCCATTCTGTTTTATATTATCGTAAAAAAACTGCCTGCATTTGCACTGCATTGCTAACGTTGCCAGACATGAATGAAATCTATAGATCTATATGACAAGTAAAGAAAAAAGTAAAGGTGAGTTCTTATATAGCGCAGTATCCAGACTTTAGGACTGCTCAAAGCGCTTTACACTTTAGTGAGTGAGGGTACTTACCGTACTGACCCTATTGTTGGGGCACCGTATGTTTTCGGTTACCCTAAACATCTAAAAAAATAATTATTTTCTGTACTGTAAGTTTTCGGACTTGTATCCTTTTTATACATGCAATACATAGTGAATATGTTTTCGGACGACAACAATACTTTTTTGTAATGTACATCTTCGTATGGCTGAGAATTTTATTATTTTTAGTTGGCCGAATACCTACAGTCATGAAGATTACAGTAGATATGAAAAAGGTTGCACTCTGGATTAATTACGGAAGATACAAAAACTATAGGTAGAGACTTTGGATAAGTGATCAGTATCCTTGTCAGGAGAGTGTTGCTTGGGTGTACAATCAGGCGAAAATCAGGTTACAGTTGTGATGAGACGGAAGTAAGCCAAGAGCGAAAGGACATGTCCAGAATGTACCAGGGTGCTTTGATGACAAGCTGGTCTAATGAAGCAAGAGCCATCTGATAAATTGACTTGGGTCTGTTTATGAGGCAATTCTCTTCCAAGGCAATGTTGAGACTACATAACCAAAGACCAATTTCATACACAAAGTGACACAAAATTCATTTAAATGTGTCATCCTTTGAGGGTCGTTCTATTTTTGTGTTGAGATTACCTGTGTTTAGCTTTATTACTTCCGTTTTATCTTGTGTCATTTGGGATCAGAATGAATAAGTTTGTTGTTTTAAGACCTTTTTAAGAAGATAACATGTACGTTAGGTAAGATTTGTTACACATGTTTTATCAACATATAAGCTTTCTTCATTTGTTGTCAACATTTTATGATAAACTAATTTACTACATCTTTAGGAAAATAAAACATACATTTGATAAAATTTGTAATTAATTTTAATATTATCAGCAGGTTTAGTCAGTATACTAGTAAACTATTATTTTGTAATAAGGTTTTGTATTAATTCTTGACTAATCTGCAAAAGAACACAATGATCTTGACTATTCTTTTTAAAAAATCACTACCCAGACTTGGCCATTTTAATTTACAAGGTCATCTACGTAAAACAAAATGGCCGATCACGACATTTGATCTACACCTAGACTATGTGAGTCAACTGAAATGGTGAAATTTGTTTTCAAATCCCATACATAAGCATAACCTTTCTACAAAAACACCAGAATTAAGAGGAATTTTTTGTGGTTTTATGTCAATCTTCATCAGTAATATTTAATAACAAATGCGAAGCTATGAAATCAGTTAACTGTTTAAACATACCCGAGTTACATGTTCAAACCAGTCTCTCCAGATTCCCATAATTGTACCAGCATCATGTTGTTTTTCTTATTAATGTTAGTACTGCCGCAGACGGTATAATAACGAATGTATTTATGTAGCATGATAAATAATCCTTGTTTAATCATTCCACATTCATCCGCATAGATTACCTGGATTATAGGGTAATTAGCTGAGGGTTTATTGTGACTTACTGAGACGATGCTTTGTCAGTATTGGCTTTATTATATACACCATGAATAAAGTTATTCAAATTTACCATAGTTGTACAATAGTTCAGCTGCATCAAAGTTCACTTGTACTGTACTACAGATGCTACATGTAATCGAGCACAAGAGTTCCACCCAAAATATTATTAGCTATGCAGCCTCACAAGGTTAAGCAACTAGTGTAATCATAAATCAGTTGTCATCAATTAACTCACCTTGAGAATGTTGTTTGATTGTCGCCATTGCCGTAAACGAGGTGACATATTGCGCTCAGAGCAGAATGTCAACATACATTCATGTGCATTTCAGTTTGAAGTGTGAATGTGAAATTAGCTTCCGAATCTTGGCAACAGCTTATGTTAACTGGTACGATGCTCTATACGAATTTTGTAACACCCCATGATAACTGATAAGATGCCCGATATGAATTTTTGTGTGTGAACACAACACAATTTCATATGCATCATCTGTCAAGATTTTGGCACGTTCCGAAAACTAAATTAGTTTCTGAATCTTGGCAACAGCTTATGTTAACTGGTATGATGCTCTATACGAATTTTGTAACACCCCATGATAACTGATAAGATGCCCGATATGAATTTTTGTGTGTGAACACAACACAATTTCATATGCATCATCTGTCAAGATTTTGGCACGTTCCGAAAACTAAATTAGTTTCTGAATCTTGGCAACAGCTTATGTTAACTGGTATGATGCTCTATACGAATTTTGTAACACCCCATGATAACTGATAAGATGCCCGATATGAATTTTTGTGTGTGAACACAACACAATTTCATATGCATCATCTGTCAAGATTTTGGCACGTTCCGAAAACTAAATTAGTTTCTGAATCTTGGCAACAGCTTATGTTAACTGGTATGATGCTCTATACGAATTTTGTAACACCCCATGATAACTGATAAGATGCCCGATATGAATTTTTGTGTGTGAACACAACACAATTTCATATGCATCATCTGTCAAGATTTTGGCACATTCCGAAAACTAAATTAGTTTCTGAATCTTGGCAACAGCTTATGTTAACTGGTATGATGCTCTATACGAATTTTGTAACACCCCATGATAACTGATAAGATGCCCGATATGAATTTTTGTGTGTGAACACAACACAATTTCATATGCATCATCTGTCAAGATTTTGGCACGTTCCGAAAACTAAATTCGTTTCTGAATCTTGGCAACAGCTTATGTTAACTGGTATGATGCTCTATACGAATTTTGTAACACCCCATGATAACTGATAAGATGCCCGATATGAATTTTTGTGTGTGAACACAACACAATTTCATATGCATCATCTGTCAAGATTTTGGCACATTCCGAAAACTAAATTCGTTTCTGAATCTTGGCAACAGCCCATGGTTACTGGTAATATGCCTGATACAAATTTTCACTTTGTAAAGTCAACACAGTTCGATGTATATCACCTGTCATAAGATTTGGCAAATTCATAACATGAAATTTGTTTCAGAATCTTGGCAACAATTTGTGGTAAGATGCCAGATATGAATTTTTGCCTTGAGAATGCAATATATATAGTAGTATCTGTCTTGTAGGGACACCTGTGGGGCCAAGCAAGTGTCCCTACATCGCAGGTGTCCCCTCATCATCATATTTACATCATCTTTCATAAGATTCTAGGTAAATTCCGAGCACGAAATTAGTTTTCGAATCTTGGGAACAACTCCTGGCAACACACCAGATATAATAAGTTTTTCCTTTGCGAACGCAACCCAATTCGACACATGCTATGAATAATATTTAGCAAATTCCCTCACGGTGCCTACTTTGTCTTACCACGATGAAAAACTACCCACAATTCCCAGCGTTGCCATCGTTAGCAAACCCCCTGTAACGACGTCGGTGGCGTTATTAAATAAGGCCCTCCGTAGGCCGAATAACTGCACTTGGTTTGGCTCAGTGGGATATATATATGTGGTGAGGAAACGATATCGGTATTGATTCGTAGACGTCTGCGAATAATGTGTTGCGCGTGATTTGCATACTCAATGGTGTTGGAGGACCGTGGACGCGACGTCGAGTTCATGTGTCATTAGATCGGTAGTCAGCATCGGTCGCCGTGTCACTACGTTATCATTGATGCATCAGGTGCAGATGCAGTGTAATTGTTATTGCTGTATTTGGTGCTGCTGGTGTGGAAATCACTCGCAATTTTACGGTGGGTGGCGTATAAAGGACTGCATCAGAGGTGTGCTGGTTTGACTTAATCTGGGATTTTCGTTTTTTAGTGGTAATTTTTTAAAGAGGAATGAAAGGTTTTGGATGGGTTTGGGGTGTCTGGTACATATGACTGCCTTTTTTCCCCGGGCAACGCCGGGTAACTCAGCTAGTCTTCTGTAATCTAATAACAAATGTGTTTCTATATGTGGCCAAGATGGGGATGGGCGGTAATGTGGATATGGGCAGTACTGCGGTCAAATATGGTACAACCCATCACTCAGTAAATAGTCTTTGAACAAGTGTGGGAAACCGGTACTAGACAGACTCAAAATTTCACATGGCTGAGGATGTCATTATGAGTGTTCCACTTCTTCTTGTCCTTTATGCTTTATTATGGCAGTTATTGAAATAAAAGTATCATTAATTCATTAAAAAATGTAGTCCGTACATATAACATTTGTTTCACAGGATATAAAGCCATTCATCCACTCAAAAATAGTTAGCAACAGGGTAATAGACGAGGTAACCATGGTGAAGTTACAAAGCCAGGTCAACACCCACAGTAATAAAACGGGACGACATGACGTCAGGATTCGTTCAGGTCGCTAAGTTTTGGGACAGTGAATCTGAGAATTATTTTTGTGCACCCTATGTTTTGGGACAGCTGATAATTTAATTATTTCTAAGTGTCCCGATACATGTGGCCATTACGGTACAGACAGGCTTATTTCCAATAAATCTCACACGAGTTGGTAATTTCAAGAAATATTAATAAAACAGGCTTATTTCCGGTAAATGGCACGCATATTTTTTCCATTAAAAATTATTAATATAAACAGGTTTATTTCTGGTAAATCTTATATGTTGGCTATTTTAAGAAAATATTAATGCAAGCTTTTTTATTTCCATGCACATGTTGATATATTGTATTTCTACGCACACGTGAATGGAATCTGCAAGGTTATTTTTAATATTGTCAGTGACGCATATAAAAGGTTGTCCTCAGAGAAAATGTAAACAAGTTCTGCCACCTGGTGTCTTGTTGGGAAACTAGATGTCCCACGTATTTCTCAATGTGACTTGGAACCTTAGTATTTTGTTTCGCCGCGGAATCCTTCGAGCATCTCGGGAGTATGCCATTCTTCAACCAGATCACATGATCTGATGCGAGCAATGTGATTGGTTGCAGGTGCGCGAGGAATGCAGTGCTTTGAGGACGAGGTTGACTGAGGTAGAAGAGGAGAGTGAGGTCGCAAAGACACAGGTGTCCTCTCTCGTTCACAAGGTCCGCTCCCTCGAGACACAGTTACAGGTGAGTGCAGTGGTCTGTCTGATGGCCCGCTGCCATTTCGAGTTATCATTACAATAAAAAGTGTATATTCAGACATCCAAAAATAATTAACTTATCAACTATCTGAAAACAGACAGTAAAAAAAAAGATTATGTATTTGGACACGTAAAAATAATAGAATTTTCAGCTGTCTGAAAACATATATTAACAAAATAAACAAATTACAATTTCTGAGTACACATACATAGGTGGCTCCACCACACTTGCTGGCCACAGTCACTGAATCTCTCGCAGACAGTTTCGGTTTCCAGTAAATGACAACAATCATCAAGTTGATTATTCTGGCATTGGGAGTGTAGAGAATGAGGTCCAAGTGCAGCGAGTCTATGACAGGTTTTTTCCATTTCCCTGCGTGGGATCTTTTACTTCCCCGGGCCCAGACACCAGATAGAAGGGACCAGTAGCTTACAGAGTCTCCTCCAAAAGACACAATGTAGGGTGAATAAAACTGCCCAAGTTTCGACATGGCAACCGATACTGGTACCAATCCACCGATCGGTCAGCACCAGGGTTCACAAGGTTCCTCCGATCGAGAGTCCACCACTCTAACTGCTTGACCACTGCGTCCCACAGCAGGGTTAGAACTACCCACTTGTCCGGTAGTCCGTACACTAGTAAAGATTACGGCGGACTAGTAAACCTGCCTACCAACTAGTCCGGCTGTCTAGTAAAATTTAGCATGTTGCGTGGCGCCATCATCCGTACCATTGACAAACTAATTCTTTACCTAATGAGGCGGCAGTGAAATGGTGCTTTTGATTGGCTGTTGTGTGACATTGAATTCTGAAACGACAATTGTTTGGTTTAGCGTATCTGGTAGGTAGAGAGGTATGGCTAAAGAGTGCAAGTGGTAGCCATTTTCAAATGCACGGTTTTCGAATACAGTTTACATCTACATTGCTTGATTAGTCTACGTTTATGCACGATATATCGTTACTTGACTGTGGTTGCGAAACCAGCAGTAAAGCGCAAGCTGGAAAAGTGTCACCGGGACACGCTGTGCGACCAGCAGAAACAACAGCGCGGGTACTTGAAGGTTTGGGAGTGCAACCACACGTGGCTGTCTTATGACGAGGACAAGGGTTTGATGTTCTGCACAGTGTGCAAGACACACAACGTGGCTGGTGTTCGTAGCAAGAATGCCTTCTTGACGGGCACGGACAACTTTCAACCAGACTCCCTACGCACAGTTTAGCCGTGGAGTGCTGGTGGAGCAAGAAGGCCAGGCACTCAGCCACTTGGGCCTGATGGTAGTGCCTCCGACGCTGAGTGACACTGACTAACTTGCAGGCAGTGTTAGCACCAGGCTTGATGTCCGATGCCAGATGAAACTGCCTCAGACTCCCCCCAAACGAAAGTAATTTCATCTGATATCGGACATCGACATTCTAAGATGGTGTCTTATTATTACAGTAAAGACTATGTAAAAATCTAAAAATAAAGGCGGTATTCTTCCGAAGGATCAGCCCGTTCATAGGCGTGTAACAAATCTAACGATAATCGAGCCAGTATCTGTGTTTATGTTAATGTTGTCCTAGATGGTTTCCTTATCGGGAGCCCAACTTTCAAGGAGTAAAAGCTGTTACCCTTCAGATGAAAGGTAACACCCTTATATTTGCTTATATTTATATTTTAACTTGCAGCTCATTGCAAAAGAACTACTCAAACTTGCGTCATAACAAACATCCAGTATGAATACCTTGGGTTGTGACTCTTTCATCATGACCATTGCGTCCTGAAATTGTCTTTAATCTATGTGACGTAGCCATAGTGACAGTGCCTCAGGATTTTATGCCATCACCCACGCGGATTAGAAAACCTCGTTTCTGATACAAAAACAACATTTGGAGAACCACGAGTGAAGGACAAGTCCAAATATATCCTGCACAGGCCAAAGCCATGAACCTATGACATTTGTAGCTCACAGAATGTCGCCTTGATAATCCAAGCCCAATTAAGCATCGTAAGGAAGCCTAACATGTCGATGACATCGGACTATCAAAGAAAACTTGATTCCTTGCTCTTACGCGTGGTGTCAGTAATAATCTATATATAAATATGCTAACTTTGGCTCATAGTAACGGCATCTCCTCTGAGGGGCCAAGGTGCACTCGCCTCGTTCTATGTTCATTGGCTTACTTGGACCATTGGCCTCTGATCTGCCAATTGGCGATGTATTAAACAACACACCTATAGATAATTATTTCGAGTAATTCACATACAATGTTATGTATTTGCTTTCCCACTTATCAGAAATATGCAAATTAATGTGCTTAGAAACTCCGGATGGTGCTGCTTGAACTGCATAAATTAATAAATTCATGTATTTATGTCTATAAATGGAAAAGTAAATAGTGTAAAAGAGCTGGTTTGTACTAATTTATTTCTTCAAGAAATATGAAACATTACAATTATAACACAGGTGACTGTATTAGAGGGACTAATTTCCTATACGTTGCTGTTATAGATGTAATTTAGGACTGTCCTAAGGACAGCTGGCATGACCTTAATTGCAAGGTGACTGCATTACCGAAATGACATTAAACCGAAGTTCGGCTGTCCATGTCGAGCTAAGATGATACATGCGTATTGCAATAAACTGTAATAAATAAACAAACATCAAAAAAGTATGTGGACATTGAATACGTTTATATCTAAAACTATATAAAAAAGATAAATTGACTGACTTTTTATTAGGATACATTTTTGAACCTATGGTGTATATTCCTGATAGAACTTAACCCGATACGTGGCCATCACATAGAACGATGTATCAGAGTTGTAATGCATTCCACCAAGCCTGCACGTGATTTCCGTAAAAGCGCTGTTTAGCGAAGCCAAGTGTAATGAGACTGACGCATGAGGGACTGAAAGGTTTAGTCCATCATTGGCCCCATTCCCACGCTCCCGGCAGTCGTAGATGGGTCTTTGTCATTGTCCGTTGTCATAGTAAGAAGCTCACATAACAATTGCTCCATGTTCTGTGATTGGCTTTAGCAGTGATAGAGCAGCGCGGCGGAATTTACATCATGTCACTGTCATGCTAACGCCGCTGTTTGTCACCAGTTGAAGACAGTCGTGGTTGCGTCTCGTAAACGTGGTTACGTTAGCCTTTTTTTCTGTTCATATTGGCTTCGTTTGGTCGCATTGTTTACGGCGAGGGAGAAATTGTACTCGGTAATCAGGGGGAATCATTGAACGTTTTTTAATAATCATATAGATACTCAATTAAGTTTATTAAAATAGTTGTACTTGATGAACCCCCAATGTGAATAGATTACCGTTGTCACTGTATGTATTCCGACGCTGTATATTTTAGACCCCCTAAAAATCTACTATAATAATTTTTTCTGTTCCGTATGTTTTCTGACACCTATTTTTTTTTAATGAACGAACGTCCAGTCCCTTATGACCATGTATTCGGACACCTAAACATTTTTTGTGTATTCTATGTTTTGGGACAGCTGAGAATGTAATAATTTTTAGGTCTCGGAATATATGTACAGTCATTACAGTATTATATAATAATAATAGACTTCTATAGCACTTATTTCCTCAGGAACTAAATCTTTCCAAAAAAAAATGATGTAAACAGAGGAAATGTGGGTGGATTCAGCCATACCACAGTGTCAGTGTCATTTGAAAGAGAAATCAAAAGTTGTTAGTCCATTCTACCTGGTGTCTGTACCAGGGGAAGTAAAAGATTTTCGTGAACATTGAAGCATGTTAGTGACGAATTATCTACGACAGAATTTTAATAATATTTTGGCAAACACTCGTCATTAGTATTTGTCGTAAAAATCTGTGAATTACAATTTGCAAGAACAAAAATGTTCTTGGATGTTCGTGACTTTGACTTTGCTTATTATGTATGAAGCCTGGTCTCAATCTACAAAACCCACATGGACACACTGCATTACCTGCTGTCAAAACACTCGTATGATAACAGAACAAATGCCTCAGGTGTCTTGTCTGTGCAGACACTGGCGCTAGATAAGGATTATTATAAGATGTAACAAGAAACTACTTCATTTGTTTGTTTGGCATTGGGCTGATTAATTCCATCAACACCAGACCTTGACAGTAACACATTGCCCAGAGATTACGACAGACAAGTACGATTCGATCTCCATTAACTGCATAAAGAGTGTCTACGAAATGATGATTGTGTGCGACGTGAGAATATATTTTGAGCACTTTTGCATGGGACAAGTTTGTGTAGTTAACGTTGAATGTACTACTGCATTTTATCTTTCACTTGGTAGCAGTAAATAAATACTGGTCACTCATATATATATATCTGCACAGAGGATATTTTGGAGAATACACCAGTCTATAAACAAAATAAGTAACCCAGCTGAGAAGAAATTGAGGGGTATCAGGTTTGGGTAGATTCTTCTAAAAAAACCTGATATGCTGTTTTCATGAATTTCCCACACAAGGCAACTTAATTAATGTTTCATGTATTGTGAAGGGTAACAAAAAACCGTGGTGGTTACATTTTTCATCCAGCCCAGATAATGCTATAACGGCCGCCTATATAAAATTAATGTTTTATGTGCTGTGAAAGTTAACAGAGAACGAGTGGTTGTATTTTTAATCCTGCCCAGTAAATGTTACTGTATCCGCCTATGTAAAATAAAATGTGGTCTGACCAAATTAAATGGAAGCCTTTGATGCATTTGCCAGATGACACGAGAATTTATCGGGAAAAAACGTGGTATGCCACTTTCACAAATTTCCTGCATAAGGTTACTTAAATAATGTTTCATTTGCTGTGAAAGCAGAAAACGTGTGGTTACATTTTTCATCCAGCCCAGGAAACGCCATAGCGGCCGACTATGTAAAATCTAATGTGGCCTGATGCGATCAAGTGGAAGCTTTTGATGCGTTTGCCAGTGACATCGAAGAAGTACATGTGACGTGATAACAACCAATCAGCTTGTTGCTGGTTGTATTTGTATAGCGTGAAAGAGAGCATTAGAGAAAGGGGGCAGGCCGCAACGGAGACTTTCCCAGGCCCCTGGATCTCTTTTCGCGATTACTTTGATTGTGGCACGGCTGAATGACTCCCAGAGAAGTTATGAGGCTGATCAGATGAACACGTGATGGAGAATGTGAGAATCACAGCCAGGAGTACTGTACTTCCTTTTGTCGCTGTTGTCTGCATTCCAGTTTGTGAAGTAACAAGCTGGTGAAGATGGATTTATGCATTATGGAATGTTTAGCTTTTGTGCAATAACCACAGTGTGGCTGAATGATTTCCAGATGTCGGGCTGGTTTGAACAGGTCTGCCTGTTGTGTAGAGTGCGTGAAGGGGTGGTTCACAAATGTGGGGGGGCGGTTTCGTCATCACTGTATGTTGCTGGGAAAATAAATCAATACAGTGGCGCTACCTGGCAAGTAAAACATGTTAATGCATTGACGCCGATAGCAATTTTCGATGATAAAAATCACATGGAACACATGACTTATCAAGGCTCGACATTAACTCCAACTCTGGTAGAACAAGTACAACATTTGACATTATGTCAATGATTTAGAACCCAGGCCAGTTAAGTTGGCTTTAGTCTCTGTTCCTCAGGCTGCTGCCACAGATCTCAACATATTTAGGTGCCTGCAGGTTTTAAGCTGTATTTTCAAAACTATTGATTTACTATAATGGCAAGTAGTTTTTATTTGATGTTCATTGAATTATCTTTAAAATGGCGTGGCTGGTGTGTTGATTGGTTAAATATATGTTGTCATTTATAGGTGACAAACATAGAAAATTAACATTCTGGACAACTATATAGTGGAATATCGTACATTTTATTGACATCAAATGCATTCTTCTGTGTAGTTATTCTTGATATGCCTTGCTTAGACATGAGACAATGTAAATCAGTTCACTTTGTATAAATATAGACAGCAAACACAGCTTTGTAAGACTTCTATCTTGGTTGCTGTCATTCTACATATGGCTTCTGTGTCGTGTCAATGTCAGTGTTGACATTGTGGTCACTAGCATATTGACACCTGAAACAACCAAATGTCAACCAGTAGAACAATTGACAGAGTGTTAGAATATATTCCTAATAATTCATTATATTAAAAGACATAATTTTCATATAGCAACATACAAACAGCAGTCTCAGTGCCGAAAACCCAACTGAAGGTGACCAAACTTGGACAACGAAACATAAACAAAACCCAAGTTATCCATGTTATCACTCATTCAGTTGCATTTCGAACTTAATGTTAACTTACCTTTGGTTCAGTGTCAGAAATGTCCCATCCAACGAAATAATAGTGCAAACTTCATCATTAGTAAACAATTACGATGTTCAAGGCGCCGCCATTTTTGAAGGTCCACAGGTGGCGAATTTCTATCGCAAAAACTAAATTTTTTTGAAAGCTAGCACGTTGAAAATACCCACAATTCATAGCTCAGATATCAAGGAATCAGCCAGTATTAGTCTCTTATATATCCGCAAGATGTGGCCACCGCCAGAGGCTTTATCTCCACCGGGCGCTCTGGGGAGAAAACACCCGGACGCTTTCAAACACGCAAGGTTAAATGGGTTAAATATTTCAATTGTTTTACTATAATACCATTCCAATAAACAGTACAGATCCGGAATCTAAAGAAGTACTTTTACATAATTACTTTACTTAAGTAGAAAAGTGTACTTTTCTTGAGTAAAGTATATTTTTAGAAGTACTTTTACTTATACCTAAGTACAATGAAGGTGTACTTTTCTGAATGTAATGAACTACAGTGTATCAGTAATTTATGTGTTAACATCTTGGATCTTTTAAGATGTTTCTGACAAATGATCTATGCCGGAACCCAGAACTGGCTGTCCCCAGCACAGATCTATCAGATATCAGCGGAATCTACAACTGGTAATCTTTTCTGATTGGCTGATTCATTACCATTACCGGCATGATTACCAGGAGGTGTACAAGTTGCAAAACAAAATGTCAAACCATTAACTTAGAAGAGTACTTTTGTGTTTACTTCAAGTACAGTTGTTTACTTTTTACTTGTACTTTAAGTGCATTTAAAAAAAGTACTCTTGCTTTAGTAGTTTTTTCATAGTCACTTGTACTTTTACTCAAGTACAAAATAAATGTACTTCTACCAGCTCTGAAACAAACTGTTGCGACTCAATCAACTTGTCCCGTCGGACAAATTTCATGTAAAATGTACTTGTCCGACATGGGTAACTATTTGTCCCGGACAAGCGGATAAACGTTAATGTTGAGCCCTGCATATTTGTGGGGAGGGGGTTGGACCAATGCAAAACATGGAACTTGTTTTGGAATTTATGAACTTATGGGACAGGACCATCCATGCAGTTCTATAATCGCACGAAGGCTGTTTTTGATGACTGCACATCCTCTAGTCTCTATCTTGTAAGCCAGTTTGAATATGGGTCTACATTGGATTAATGCCAGGTCAATGTTGCATCAACAGCGCTGGGTCAATGTCAGGTCAGTGTCACTGGTCAATGTTAAGTCAATGCCTGGTCAGTGTCAGGTCAGTGTCATGTCAATGGTGGGTCAGGGTCAGGTCAATGCCTGGTCAATGTCTGGTTAATGCTTGGTTAATGTAAATTCAAGTCAATGTAAGTTCAGTGCCGAGGCAATTTCAGGTCAATGCTGGTTTAGTATAAGTTCAATGCCAAGACAGTGTCAAATAAATGCCGGGCCAATGTCAGGTAAATGCCAGGTCAATGTCAGGTCAGTGCCAAGTCAGTGTCAATTCAATGTTGGGTCAATGGTGTCGGGTAGCTGTGCTGACCATGTGGCATAAATATTGAGTCTTGGTCGATACAAGATCTACAGACTTGATAACAGGCCGTAGCCTTCATCTCACTGGGTAAATTCTGCCATTGTTCTCCAACCTACTCTTCATTATACAACTGGGTCACCCAGTAGTTTAATTCGGTGCCACCAGGTGAGAAACGCTTTCCGTGTAAACGATAATAATCAAACCTAGTCGCAGATGTTTACTTTCTTGTTTATTATTTCAATTTCTTCATACAGGAAGCATGAAGTACTCAAATAAATGGCCGTGTTTTTTTGTTTTGCAGCGCTCTCACAAAATAGAGGAAGAGAAAAAGCGTCTCAACAATGACCACCAGGTAGCGCTGCAGCAGCTGCAGGAAAACGAGGCGCAGATTAATATGCTTAGTCGGGTGAGTGAAGGCGATGTACATTTTATCTTCCTAACGGTCGTGAGTTTAAAATATATATTAGAAGTAAAATGATGTACTACTGCTAAAATAATTAAATACATGAAAGAGTATATTGTCTAATGCACTTCATGTATATTTAAAACAAAATAGAGTTATTTGGACGTTCTGTGTGGGTTGTTCTAGGCTAAGGAGGATGCAGAGAAAGAACACGAACGAGCGATGCTGGCTCTGCAGGTAATAATGTTAACTTATTACACCTATTTATTGATCATCATTAACAGTTCCTCTGTCGGCTACAGCCACAGGAGATTGTGACCTTCCAGAGTGCACAGTTGTAGGTGTTGAAACAGTTCTCTCTTGTTCCTCTCTAGCGAGGCAGTTAGACCATCAATTATTTGGATTCTCTGCCAACATTTCCTTCTTTTCCCCATATCTTTCCATTTGTTGCAATGTCTTCTAACTTTAAATTTCTCATCACATGGCCAATAAATCCTGCGTGATGTTTCCTAAATTTGCACTTTGAATAGTAATCCACACTATAAACTATTTATGTATGCGTTATCCAGATATGTTTCTGAGAGATGTTAATACTATTTTCAGTTAGGTGAAAACTAGTGGTGATTAAACTGACTTAACTGTTAACTTAGATATGTTCTGTGTCATGGTTTGTACATTAATTAATTAATGTTTATACTAATATTTCATCAAACTTTTATAAGCAGGTGTGGATAAAAATGCAGATATTGAAGGTAGATGTTCATTTTAACAAAACTGCAAGTCCTTCCTTGAGCAACGATATCACCAACATCAAACTGATTGAACTATTCATAGAAATAAGTTCATTAAGAAACCTTTATACAAATATTTCATCCATATTTTATAAACAGAAAAGGATGAAAATGCAAATATTGACGGCAGACGGAAATTTTCAGCAAAAGCTGCAAGAGCTTGAGCAGAGATACGACCAGCAGGCAGTCAAGCATGACGAACGTTCTTCACAGATGGAGACACGATTGCAGAATCTGTTCTCGCAGCCCGACTTGCACAATACCGCAGTGCCTCCTGGGTCGTCAACAGTGCTGCCACCTGTCGGCAATGAATTTGCCGGAAGTCCCCGAGTCGATGTCTCAAGATTATCTTCAGGTCAGACATTTTTTATTAGCAGCATCGTTTGACTTATTTGGAATGTTTGTGTTTGGATTGGTTTGTTAGTTTTGTAATATTTTTGTATGTATTGTGTTTGTATGTATTGTTTTTTTTGTACTGTTTTAGTGGGTTTGTATGTATTGTTTTTAGTGGGTTTGCTTGCATGTTTAGCCTGGTGCGAGTGATTACATTTGCAACAATGCATTTGCAGTTATTTATAGATATAATAATTATAATTATAATATAAGAATACAAGTACTTTTATTTCAGGTTAACAAACCCAGAAATAAATAAATAAATATATATAGATATCAATAACATATCTAAACAATTTAAAATATATAGATATCTATCAATTTTTATTAGGAATGTAATAAAAAAGTTCACTATCTTGCTGCCTTTTTAGAATCAACTCAGAACTAAAAATACAATTATAATTACATTAATGAGAATTAATTATATTAATTAATTGTAATTATGTTAATGGGAATTAATTGTTACAAATTATACACTGACAAACAATTCTAGCATAATACGTTTACCTAAGTACAGCAGTTTTCTCCGTAACAAAATAAATAAGCCCTCAATTGTTTCTATAATTCAACGTACTTTTGTGAGACTCTGTTTGCATTAAGTTTGATTGATTGGATTTTGCCAAGTGTTCCCGTCTCTAGAGAAAATGCCATGGCTGGTTTTGTTGATTCGACTTCTCTGCGTAGAATGGGACGACCTTTTTGCATGATTAATTGTTGATGGTAGTATTGCGGGCAGAAATCCATACGTGCCTTGTATAAAATATAAGCAACTGCAGGTTATAAAATAGCCATACATGTCGTGTATTGGAGGGAGAAAATTGTAACTGGTTAATGCATTGAACAATAGTTATAGTAAATAATAATAATAGTTATAGTAAATAATAATAATAGTTATAGTAAATAATAATCCAGTTAAACAGCAGACTTTGGTGCAGTAGAAGTTACCATATTATTATTATTATTGTCACATGAATTTCTTAAATTAAAATCATTTTAAAAGCGGCAATGTTTATATATTCATTATTACTTGAAAACAATAACAATTAACTAATAGTCACATCACTGATATACAGATGGTTTTAATTGATGCCACAAAGACCTAGCCTTGCTGTAGTGCATGGTCTCTTCATGATTAATGCAGTCATTGGTGGTAGCAGGATTTACGACTTGGCATAAAACCACATATTGTATGCCAGTTATGTCACCTTATTTGCGTGATCAGTGTTCGTCAGTAATTCAATGGGTTGTTCTCTTTCAGGTCCTCTTATTTCCACTAATTAATTAATTCATTATGTCTGTACTGACATAGGCATGTGAGAATAATTAGTAATAGTGGTACAGTAAAACATGTCTTAACCTGTCCATAACGATAACCTGGATATAACGGTCACTTTTGAAAGGCTCGAATGACTTCCTATTAGTTTGCACTGCCCACTACCTGTCCATAAAGGTAACCTGTCTCTACATGGGACTATCAAACTGCAATCGAGTCACGCCTGTGGTCATCAGCTTGTTGTAGCCACTGTGTGGCTTCCTTTACTCCAGCAAAGGGGAGTAGAATCAGCTTTGATGTCCACCATGAGCTCATAGAAGCCATGAGCATGTAGCCACAGATGGAAGTGGGCTGTTGTAATATTTATGTAGGTGGCTTGGCATAGCTGGAGAGACTGCCTAGGTAAATATTACAATGACCTGTAGCTCAAATTGTACTGATAAGAGAAGCCATTGAAGCAGGCTGTTGTAATATTAACCTACTAGGAGGTAGACAGCTTGGCATAGCTGGAGAGACTGCAGAGGTAAATATTACAATGGCCTGTAGCTCAAATTGTACTGATAAGAGAAGCCATTGAAGCAGGCTGTTGTAATATTAACCTACTAGGGGGTAGGCGGCTTGGCATAGCTGGAGAGACTGCAGAGGTAAATATTAAAATGGCCCATTACCTACCACTTGGGGTAGCTTAAATTGTATTGATAATCCCCCCTGAGCAAATCTGGGTCAACGCTTGCCTTTCACTCGTTCACACCCTCGTGTTTCCTTTTGGACATCAAAGCTTTTTCTGTTCGCCTTTATTTGGAGGGCGTGATTGGTTTCAACATGGCCCAAAAGAAAAAGGAACATGAATAATATATAGCAAGTTGTGTAAAGTATTATGTAATATTATTGTTAAGGCTAGGTTTGTATTGTTCACGAGAGTACGTATCAACTAGCGAACGTCAACGTAACCATTCATAATACTGTGGCTCCACATAGTGAGTATCCAAGTTATGAAACTCCATAACGGCAACCTGCCTATAACGGTAATTGTGTGCAGTCCCGATGATGACCGTTATGGACAGGTTTTACTGTATTGGTTATTAAAACATTTGTTAAAAAATACAGTTGGAAAAGTATGTCACAGGGGTAAAATAATTGCAAAAAAAACCTGTAAAAACAACCTATTTAACTAAGTTAAAATGGACTAGTACGAGTCCATGTGCCAAACTGTAATGATAATGATACAAAAACTATATCGCACAAAATCATGAGAAACTTAGTTCAGAGGAGCTTTGAAGTTACGCAATTTCAAAATGAAAAATAATACATATTTTGGGAAATCAAGTTTTACTTTAATTATTCATTCGTGTTTCATTGTAGGATAGCATTACGGTAACAACTATGATATTTACTACAATTCGATTATTTCAATTGTGTGTTTGTAGAGACCTTTTTGAAAACAATAACCTCTATTATCCATACATGTTCCTGTGTAAAAAAGTGTTGTTTATTTTTTGTGAAATAATAAACAAATTATGAAATTAGTTAGGTAGTTAATTAGTTCTGACCGAATGCTGTGCAAATTTGACAACAAAATAGCCAAATGTGACCAGGGTCTAAATATGCCAATACAGGCTATTTCCAATGTTTGAAAGTGAGGTATAGATATAACGATCAATTAAATTCTCTTAATGATTCTATTATACTCACTGTGCATATTGCTTAAATTATTCACACACCTGATATGTTACCCTCATCAAATTTTATTTGTGATAATCTAAATCAAAACAGAACAGAGCTGGTTTACCACTGAAACTACCACCAAGACTTATAAAATTACCTGATTACGCAACATGTCAGGCAAATATTACCCCTAAGTTGATCATGTTGTGCAGGTATTATCCAGGGAGAACGATCACTGATGCGTTGCTAGGCAACCAGAAAACAGATGTTCGCTCACGCATGAAATTGATGGCAACAAAAATCTATGCCGCAATTACTCGCAAGCCTACCATGAACGAAGCACCGACTGGGACATTCAATGCGCAAACAGCTAATTAGTTTTTAATCACCCCACTCAGACTAGAAAACGTTAGTCCGAAGTCACGCCTTTGACACATATCCGAGTCTAATACCCGGGCTTCAACATGCAATAGCGTGACTCCTGTTCTGTCAGCCCAAACGCCCCCTCTTTTCCAGGGCTCCACTATTCTATGCCCTTATTTGGTAGGGTATAGCCACAAAATATATGGCATCTGGTGGCCAGAAGGTACTATTGCTGTGGGCTGTTTTTTTTCATAAACAAGCGTGCTTTCATCTGAAAGTTGCCGTTTTCAGCAGCAAATAGCGTCATCATTTAGAACTACTAAAATTGGCACACTTGTTATTTCAAGTCCAATTTTACCTCCTGTTCCCCATTACCCCATGATTCTATGCCCTGCTGTTCCATTTTGTTTAACCCCTCAGCCATCTGATATAAACATAGTGTGTTACGTTTTTAGTATTTATATGTAACATTTATTTTAAAGTTGCATTCTCGGACCGTCTATCTTTTAAATATAAATTGTCAATAAATCAATATGCCCTATACATTATATATCACTTCCCTCAAAACCATCAACTTGTTTCACATAATATATACTTTTAAGATAAAATGGAAAGACGAAAAATTATATTCGTGTGCATACATTTATTATTCGGCTGGCCAGACATGGCAGCCAGTAATTTAGCAAAAGTATAATTTATCGAATAACATAAAATGCTGGTGACACAGATAGTAGTACTGATCAAATAAATAAACATTATTTATGTACACACTTTCTTAAAACAGTTTAAGATGATCGTTTAACTCAGAATGCAACTTTAATATCTGTTTGTGTTATTTGTTTTGTTTATTTTATTTTATTTATTATGTTCATAGTTATTTTACACTGTCCCTTGTTGTGGGTCGACCCCCGTTTCTAGGCGCTGACTTTGAGAACACCCCCACACTTAATGACTCCGCCCACTCGGCCAAGGGTCAGTTATCAGCAAGCGGGTCGGACGACGAAGAAATGAGGGAAATCGCGCGGAAGATTAATGCCCTCTCCCTCAGTTCGGAGGGAGAGGAGAGTGATGGGGAAGCTGATGATGAGGGAAGAGAGGAGGAAGAAGAGGAGGAGAAAGACGCAGATTCTGACAAAGGTGTGGGAAGAAAATGGGAATCGGGAGTCCTTGGGATAAAATCTGGGAGCGTTTCACCAAGATAATGAGTTCGTAATAAAACCCATCATTAAACAGAATCCGACGTTAAATGTGAGGATCGTTTTCAAAATGCAAGAAACTGTAGATGTTTTGCAGAGGACACTATTTACGTGGGACACCAACACAAATTTTCTCGTGGCTAACCAGTCCATTACGCGAGATAGGATGTACAATCTTCTGAAAACAAAGCTGTCAAAATCATATGCAGTTGAGTAAGCCAGTGATTATCCACAGGCCTTCTCTTTATGAGAACTGAACAGTGCATAATTCACTCGTCAGTAGTGGATATTCCAACATTTGGATTTTGGAGTGTTTGCAATAAGTAGATTTTCATTTTATCAGCAGATTTTCCCTGTGTAAAATGTAATGCCGTCATAATTCTAATGAAATACAGTTTGCAGTTGGCATCTTAATCATGATTTTGTTCTGCGATCTTTGCACACTTCTTTCCAGACTCTTCAAACAGGTGTAAGAGCCAGTAAAAAATACAATAAAATTGGTAGACCTGAAATGTGATTGTCCTGAAATCCACAAAGAGTCAAGATCCAGTATGATTAATTGGACTGATTAATCAGTGACTTAAAAGTTATTTTTGCTGACAATTAGTAACTCCATCATTGGAATTTCTGGACTTCCAGCCATGTAGGTGATGGTGCTGCCATCTGGTGAATGAGTGGGCACTACTCTGTAAACCACGACTGTTATTGATCTCTGCGTACATTTCGTTGTGTCACTTGTGTTATGGTCAGTAGTGTTGTTGTTGTTGATTTGTTTTTTATTTTGTTGTTGATGTTGTTTATCATTTTTTCTTCATAAATTTTTCAATTGTTAAGTTTTGTGTGGCCGTTTCCCACATAATTGTTACTATCGTGATTGTAGTCAACATAAATTTGTTCAAGTGGTCATCGCGTTAACTTATTTATACTAATAATTACATATATTACCATTTTAAGTACTTAATTTTTTTTTTTTTTTTAATACCATTAACTCGTTTACACAGTACACAGATAAAGTAATTAATCTTTGTCTAATAGTAGTTCATATTGCAAGCAACATTTAAAAATGATTTGTTAACTTTAAAATATGTTTCAACAACATTATGTTACCAATTATAATAATTGTTTTATATAATATAACAAGTTTCTCTCATGAAACAAACAGCACGTATTCCGTTAAAGACTAAGTACTGCTTTAATACTTTAAGCAGTTTTGTGATAACATATTGTATCTTAGTTTGTTATTTTCCAGATATTGTGGGAAACTGCGAGAGAAAAAGGGTAGGTACATATTTTATGATTTTATTTATTGATTGCATATTTGTTATTTAATAGACCCACCTCAGGTCAGGTTTTGGTTCATATTTGAGAATATTTTGCCAAAAAATATCTATCACCATGTGTTTGTTTGAATCGTTGAAATAATTCACTTTAGTTGCACCATCTGGTAAAGATCGTGTGAACGCCAAATTCCGGACCGATATTTTGCCATTTGAACATATCAATCAAGTGGTTTTCGTGAAAAAAGGAAAGACTGCGTCAACTTGGAAACGTGTGCATAATCCTAATGTGAATGCTCATAAATACTAACCACTTCAATTAAATTCTGGAGCCTGAATCACATAAGTAAAACTGTTCTGATAGTTTGTATGAAAAGTTCACAAAATCTAATTAAAAAAAATTGCAAAAGGTCTAGCATGCCATAGCAAATACTGGGTAGGTTGTTTTTCCCAAAAAATGAATTATAAATACGAACAAAATGTGGAATTGATTAGGGACCATTAAGAATGATGGCCCTCTACAGACAGTGACCAGATTAGAGCGGAACGTTTTCAGTATAGAATCCCAGAAGGACCTCATCCCTGGCCTTTTGAGACTATCAATCTTGTGGCAAGATCATGTGTCTGACTGGTGATACAATTTTCTATTACCAATATGCAGTATCCCCAACAAGAAAAACAGTAGGCACTGGGCTTCCCTATAACTTGTTTTTTATTTCCACTAAACCTGTACATATTATCATTAACTATGTTTAATGTCTAATTTATAAGCATCATTGTGTTTAATAAAATATGGAACACTTACCGACTCTCGATAAGGCAGTATCTTGTCCAAATTCTGTCGGGAATTTGTTGATTTCGACCGCAGTTTTGATGCATCATTTGTCCAACAGGTGGCAGCAGGAGTATGTTCCAAGGGCGGTGTGAAGATGCCATTCCAGGTGTTTATAGCGAAGTACGCATACGACCCAGTGGCATATTCACCGAATGAGAATCCAGAGGCGGAGCTTAGCCTCAGTGTGGGGGACTACATCTTTGTCTACGGAAGTATGGATGAGGTGAGTTTGTTGACATATTCGCTCTGCTAACACTTAGACTTCTTTAGGGGTGGTTTCATAATCGTAGGCAATAACCTAACATCAGTGGACGACATCTGCGCTGGAATTGTCCTGGCTGAAGCAAAATCAGTCTTGAAAGACAAAGGTCACCCATTGTCCAAGTTGTTCAAGTTCATGCTGTCGGGAAGGCAACTGCAGGTTTACAAGGCAAGGACGAGTTGAATGAGGAATTCTTTCGTGGCATCGGCCATAACAGCCATTAACTCTTCTTTTCCATATCTGGTGCGGGCGCGGGCAGGACACTTGAATTATTAAATTGCCTTTGAAGTGTATGCCAAATTCCATTGTAAAAATGACACAATAAACTATCTTATCTTATCCTATAACTTCGCAAAGTCCACAAACATAGAGTGCTTAGGATTGGTTCAAGCCACCACACATCCTCAGAAATGGATGGTGTGGAAGTTACGATTTTGTGCGATCCAAAATGTCTACCAAAGACAGCCAATCATCTCATTAGCGTCAGTGTGCATTAATAAACATTCCAGTAGTTGTGAGAAAGCAAAAGTTAGAACATGTTGTGATTAGAGTAATAATAGTAATGGTATTTTATATAGCACCATATCCATAACGTTCATAGCGCTTTACCTAAAACTAAAATATATAAATATTAACAATTTAGAAAAACTTAATATAAGAATAAATAAATTAAGATAATAGTGCTGTGTAAACATCAGTAGATTGAGTAAGTTGGTTTAAATGTTAACAAAATCAATTCTCATGTTAAAATAAGTACTTAAAAATGTACTTTCATATGTTAAAAAGATCAAGATAAATAAAAAATATGAATAACTTGCAGTAAAATACCAGGGAAGAAAGAAGCAGAGAATCAGAATCATTGAAAGTCTAGCAGCCAGGCTGGAGAGGAACACGACAGAACTGCTACGTGACATGTACAACCTTGAACATGTGAAGGTCATACTCACCTTCATCTGCGGCAGACACAGGAACTAGAAGTAGTATTAACATGGATAAACTAACCGTAAACAAACTATATGTGCCTGCTGTCTGCTTTTATGCCACATCAACAATGCAGCCTTATTTGAAATGAATTATCTCAATGGATGATTCCAGCTATATCAGCAGTATAAATCAAGTTTTATTGAGATAATTAGTTTGCCATGGAGTATGCTTAGAGGACGTTGTCATGGCGACCTGGAGTGTCAGCATTTAACCGATATAACTTTTATTACTATTTTTATATTGCGTGTACATTTGTTTTATTTGTCTTAATATGCTGCTACACTCTACAAATGAATTCCCATCCAAGGGACAGTAAAATATTGTGATTGAATGATTGATTGATTGATTGAATGATTGGTGGATTGAATGACTGACTGACTGAATGAATGAATGAATGATGGATTGATTGACTGAATGATGAATTGATTGACTGAATGATGGATTGATTGACTGAATGATGGATTGATCGATCGATCGATTGATTGATATAAATAGTGGTTATCCTACCATATATAGTGGTTATCCTACCATATGGGTCGATTTGGATGACACTGTTTAAGTGATTTAATAAGTATATGCCCAGGCACTTATTGAACAGGAAATAAAGTATTATGTTGGGAATATGCTTTTACCAAGACATTCAGACCTTAAACAACGCTGCAGTGCTATTACATGTGGGTAGTAAACCTTCGACGTTAAGAACATTATAGTAATAAATCAGGACAGACAAGGTCGGTTTAATAATCCAATTATTTTCAGTTCCAAACACCGAAAAAATCCCTGTCCTTCTCCTAATGATTGTCAGCTGCAAGCTTTGCAGAACAAATCTTCCTGCCTATTTGCTATTTTGCCCCAAGCGATAATTTCCGATCAGTCCCTTAGCAGCAGTAAATCAACGCAGCCACTGAGTTTATTGCAGTCAAACTTACATGCCCCCCTGGTGAATTGTGTACACTGATACTCATTAGTTGAGACTGCTATATTAGCAGGAGACTACTATACTCTAATAATCCAAATTAGCTTCTAATTACGAATGCATTTTGGTGCAGTGCTGTCCATCAAAATCACAAACTGAAAGCTAATTTGTTCACACAAAAGGTGTGAATTAGTATTTTCATGGCCTCTGTATGACATGATTTTAGACGCATCTGTTATGTGTTTGTTAGTTCATGAAAACATGCCATGAAACTGTTTGTGTGTTTTCACAATTATTAATGACATACGTTTAGCACACTGCAAGCCGGGGGAAAACTTACTCAAAGCAACTAACGATGTAAAATAAATAAAATATGATAAGTTAAAATAATATAAATAGATTAAAAATGCATGTATTTTGGAATTTCCTGTTGCTAGTTGTCATGGTGTATTGAATGTTGTTGTCATATTTAATTTAATTTTGGTGAAAATCTCAAACACTAAAATGTTCCCTTTTAAAGTGGCACGTAAAAATAGTGTATTTCCAAATATAAATCACAGGGTTTAAAATGTGAACTTTGTCACAATGGTAGCCCAAAAATGTATTAAAATCTATGTAAATCTGACTCATACAGACTTAAAATGCTTACAACAATTCAGCAGCTTATATTTAGTCTACTGCATAAATTTATGCAATTTGGCCAGGTATAATTATTTAAACAACGCCACAAATACTTTGTCGTTAACTTAACCTTTATCTATATGACGCCGGGTAAACTGATCGAGCCGGGCTACCAATGATGATATTATAAAGAAGGCACTAATCATAGTGTATACAATATGCGCTGCTCCCTGGGGAGCTTTAATGTACATGGACGAACTCCGTTGTCTCTTTAATAATTTACCGCAGGAGACTGTTCCCGAAGGAATTGTGCATCACTCTTGAAACACCTTTAGGAGGAGGTTTCTGCGCAGCTGTGGCAATTGACTATTGGCATAGGTAGATTCACGTCATCAGACCTGCTTTGGGACGCCTTCCTGCAAGGTCGCTAGTCGTTTCCACGTGGGTTTATTTAACGAAAATTTTTGAAGATCGACACATGGATATTATCGACAGATGATAGTTCTGGGTGGAGATGCGTTTGGATTATTTTGTGCATAGTTGGTGGCTGAGTTTATGTTGAACAAAATGGCAAGGAACGTGGAGTTGGCTGTGTCGACGAACTTGAAATTATTGGATGACCACGCTGGATATGAAGACAGTGTTTTTCAGTGAAATGTGTGGCAGTTTTACAAGCGGATTAGGTGTTTTTTGTGTGATCTCTGATGAGACACGCTGGCGGCAAAGCTTATGTTAAACAAATCGTCGGCAAACTTGGGTTTTGCAGCATCATCAAACTTGGAATCATAGAATAATCATGCTGAATATTGAGACAGTGTTTTTCAGTGAAATGTTCGGCAGTTTTACAAGTGGATTATTTGTTTTTTATGTGACATGTTGGGAGCAAAGTTTACATCAAACAAATCGTTAACAAATGACGATTTTGTGGCATCATCAAACTTGGAATTACACGATAATCACGCTGGATATTGAGGCATTGTTTTTTTGTGAAATGTTTGGCTGTTTATGAGTGAATTAGGATGTTTTTTCATGTGATGTGACAGTAAATTGCTGAAGAATGAAGGGACGCCCTTAATATTATGATTAATTCACGCGGAGTGAAATGTAAACAATCTCTGACACGGACACGTGAAATGTGTGGAAGTGTTAAATTTATTATGAGATACAACAGGTGTGAATATTCATGATGTTATTTCTGATCTCAAGGACTTTGACCATCATACTGTCTAGCATCGGCATGGATACTGGGAATTTGTCTTTTCGCAATGTCAGCGGTACTGAATGCCAGACAATATCATAGTTAACTAGACTGGACAAGCTGTCAGTCAACTAACAGAGGTAGAGGACAGGGACTAATGATTGATGTTCTGACTTCAGAATCACTTCTCTCTGGCTGGTCTTCTTCTTGGACCTATTAACATCTGGCATGACCACTGGTTCATTCTCAAGGTGTGCAACTGAAATATTCTCCCACTCGCGAACTGAATCGGATATACACATAAAACATTTGATCCAAGGAATATTTCCGTGTGTTGACTTTGAGAAGTTATCGTCAACCCAGCCGTAACCATGGAGATGAAAGACCTCAAAAAGGGGAAAGAATATGAGAATGAGGAGGGGAAGCCAGTATCCAAGGGGCTAGGAACTGGGCTGTTTGGGAATATACTGAGGGTAAAAAACTGGATATCTGGATTTGCGTTTCAGGACGGATTCTACGAGGGGGAATTGATGACCGGGAAACATGGACTGGTCCCGTCAAACTTCATTGAGAAAGTCCCAGGTAAGTGGTGACGAATTGTTAGTATTAATCATTTTATTCAGCTAAACTAATACAGTTGATGGGTATTTATCTTGTTCTTCCTCCTGGTTCCCTGTTGTACAAAGGTGAAGTATAGTTTTTGTCCGTTTGGACTGCTCTTTCTGTTGTTGTCCTTCACGGCTCACTATCCTTCACGGCTCACTATCCTTCACGGCTCCCTATCCTTCACGGCTCCTTATCAGCATGTTCCTCCCACCATTTATCGTCTTCCTCAGACTTTCTCAAATCCCTCCTCATGCAGTCCTCCCATCTCAGCTGCGGTCTTCCCCCTTTTCCCACAGCCTTGGTGTTTCTCCACTGCTCTCTTCGATACAGTCTCCATTCTCATCAAATGACCTGCCGACATCTTCATATTAATTATTAATGTTTCCATTAAACTGTTCTTGGTCCTGATCTCTTTCTTCGGGTTGTTAATTCTCTTCCTGTCCACCCTCTTTGTTTCTGTAATATATCGTAGTGAACAAACTTTTATTACAATGGCCGCCCATAAATCGATTATACATTCGTCAACCGGTTTGGCCAAGCCGATTATCGATTGTGAAAATCATACCAATTCCCAACACTGTATTTTGGACTTCGTCATTGGCATATAGTGGGTGGGGTACTGAAGACGGCACGGTAGTAGTAGTATATGTGTCAATCAGCTGATATGAATTTGAGAAATTTCCTGGAGCAGGGGAGCAAATCTCATTGTGCATGTGTCATGACGTCACATCCAGTTGACTGCCCCCTGATGGATAGTGGGTGAACCAAAATGTACCATAGCAGATTGTACGGATACGACAAAGCACCCCATTGCAGGAAACTCAAATTCCACCCAAAGTAATGTTATGTTGTCAAATAAGACTTCACCCAAAAATCATCCAGAATGCACCGTTTCAAAAATAACACCCAGAATCCCTTGCACTAGGCCATTTCCACTGGTAAAATTTACCGCCAAAACGAATCAAGTGATTTCCGAAGGAAGAAATAAATGTCTTCCTGTCTTTTAACGTGGCAGTATTTCTAAAACTAAAATTTCCACCAAAAAAACCAAAGCGACCTGGTTAGGTGGGAAAATGGCAAATTTTCCTATCTTCAATCATTGCATGTCCAATTTTCATCTCCATCTCCTGTATTCTTCCCTTCAGATGAAGACTTGCGTGAGAGTCTGGCACTGGGAGATGCACGCAGGGACGAGGCTGCATACCCACAGTCAGACATGCTCGAGTTCAACAGCAGCAGCGAGGTCATTGAGCATCCAAGCACGACCGTCACGGGTGAGTGATTTTTGATGTTATGGCGCATAAAACCAAAAGAAGTACAGTTGAACCATGCCTTGTGGTTACCTCGGTGATAGAGTCACCTCGCAATTACGGTCACCCTGAAAGTGCAAGATTAAATTAGTCCGGCTAATAGGGGCACCTTGCAATTCAGGTCATTTTCGGCCAGTCCTGAGGGTGACCTTACTAGGGAGGTTCCGCTGTCTTATGGTAGCTCTGTGAGACCACCTGTAGGATGCCAGGCATGGTGATTTTCATCTTATTTTTTTCATTTCATATGGCAGCCAAGCACAACTCTCATGGGTGAGTGATTTTTGATGCTATGTTACGGGTGGCTGCTTAAAGAAAAAATAAATATACTGTTAGCACTGTGAGACCACCTATAGGATGCCAGACACAAAGTGATTTTCTTTGTATTTTTATCATTTAATAATGCAGTCAAATACGCCCGTCATGGGTGAGTGATTTTCGATGGCATGTTATGGGTGGTCGCACAAGTCCCAAAAACGTAACATTCCGAAACCATCGAAAGGACAGACAAACAATTGTGGATATTTGTTTATGAATAATCTTTGCAAAGTAGCTGAATGCTTCCCAGAGAAGTCGAGATGGTGTTCGATTGAACAGGTCTGCCAGGCAGTAAAGTGTAAAGTGATTTGACCAATCCTGAGGACTGGATACTGTGCTATATAAAAACTTACCTTTACTTTTTTTTTAGAAGTGTCGGAGAGCCGTGGCCAAGATGACGTCAACGCTGACGTCGTGTCAATGGAAGATGACATGTCAGGGAGTTTCTTAGCACCAAACTTCACCATTGAAGAAGTAGACGAAAGTGGTGTGTATGAGAATATTTGCAAAGTTGTCATTCTTGAAGATACATGAATACATCATCATCATTAAATTTTAATTGTGATGTATCGTGCGTGATTCCACTGGGAAATCTTGTTTAATTGAGTAGATGTGATATCCATTTAGTTTAATTCAGAATCAGTGATGTCTTTGTATGCTCTATTTGCATCTGTTTCAGAACAAAATAGGTGGGTGTATATTTAGACATTCCATAATCTTTTAACATGTGGAGCTTACATTTTATATATATATGTATATATATTAATTGGCAAGTGCGCATGTACACACACACACATATATATATTTTTCATTATTATATGTATATATATATATCTGATAATAATGAGAATAAAAACAAAAAGAAAATTTGTAAATCTTTAAAACCTCAGAAACCACAGCTCAGAGACACATCGAAAGAAGATCAGAACTAGAATCCTTCTAAATCCGTAAAATCCTTCTAAAGCAGCCACACAAGTGACTCATAAATCGACCTGATTAGAAAGGCTGGTTAGATTTACAGAATTCTACACTTTGCAAAAAATGAAGTACATCAGTGATGTATCAGACACAGCATTGACCAAAAATAGCACACTGTTTACGTGTATATCCAATGTCCATGCGTGCATGTATGCTATATTTGTCAATGATGTGTCTTTAATACATTATTGACGCTCTTTGTTTTTATTCAGTGGAAACATCTCCGTATTCAGAATCCTATGAGATTAATCCGGTTGAGCTGTTACATGCAGTTTCTTTGTCTTATTATACCTTAATCTGGAGCTAAAAACTTTCATGAAAAACTGCTGGTTTGGTGAATTATAGTGAAAGGTAGGCGGACAGAATAAAGTGAAATGGAGAACTTAATGGCGATCTGTCCCCATCCCGAGACAACAAATACATGAATATTTACTTTGTGGTTTGATCACTATAGGCGTGTTATGGTGCACTCATTTGCATGCATGCAGCCAATAATAATTTCATGGTAAATTGACCTAATTCCACAGTGGTGCCACCTGGAGTGTGGCTCACCAATCAAATCGTCCACTGAAAAATGTAACTCTAAATAACTACCTGCGTTTTGTTTAAATACATCGCCAACTGGAAGCCAATGGTTTAGGGAAGCGAATGAACATAGAAAGGTGAGAGGTGAGAACATAGAAAGGTGAGAGGTGAGAACAGAGAAAGGTGAGAGGTGAGAACAGAGAAAGGTGAGAGGTGAGAACAGAGAAAGGTGAGAGGTGAGAACAGAGAAAGGTGAGAGGTGAGAACATAGAAAGGTGAGAGGTGAGAACAGAGAAAGGTGAGAGGTGAGAACATAGAAAGGTGAGAGGTGAGAACAGAGAAAGATGAGAGGTGAGAACATAGAAAGGTGAGAGGTGAGAACATAGAAAGGTGAGAGGTGAGAACATAGAAAGGTGAGAGGTGAGAACAGAGAAAGGTGAGAGGTGAGGTGAGTGGATCTCGGCATCTGGAAGAAGATAGGCATACACTGATCCAAAGTCAGTGTGTTAGTAGATCCTTCCTAGGGGCGAAGACGAACCCCTGAAAGTTTGGCGCCCGATTTACGAAGCATCTAGTAGAAGCACCGTAACATACATACTCTATAGTTTGATTATAGTAAACTAGCAAAAATGCCATCTTCCAGATGGCGCTACATGCAGAAGATGCTTTCCCGGAGTATTTGTAAATATGGTTTATCATGTCAGCACAAATTATATAAAATATCCCCAACAGATCACCGCTCCTCCCATAATGCAATTGGTTTATGTTACGAACAATTCACTTACGTCCGTCTAACATCCAGCGCGAACCTTAAAACCATTAAAAACTCTTTCCGGGGATTGTTGATTTAACCCTGAAAGTTTGCCGCGTGAGACGCAAGCCATATATGCGCTGTCTGTATTATAGAATAGATAGCAAAGTTGTGCATTGGCTAGAGCTCTAGACTCTCGACCAAGAAAACCCGGGTTCGAATCCTGCGATGCCTTGTTGAACCCTGGGCAAGTTCACTCACTTTATGTTGTTCCAGTTCACTCAGCTGTATAAATGAGTACCTGGCTATAGACAGTGGTGGCTATTTGCGTATGAATAGTCATTGTGCATTAATTGCAGCATGGCTGAATGCTGCCCAGAGAAGTCGAGACGGTGTTCAATTGAAGAGGTCTGCCAGGGAGTAAAGTGAAAAGCGCCTTGAGCTGTCCTGAGGACTAGATATTGCACTATACAAGAACTTATCTTTGTTTTACTTTTTAAATCTTTCCAGGGTGTTGTTGATTTATCCCTGAAAATTTGCTCCCTGAAATGCAAAACAGCTAGAAGGAAAACGTTAACATACATACATAACTCGATTATATTTTGATAGTAAATACATTTTTGCGATATTTTCTTTCTCGCAGGGTTCATACCGGCACCCCACCACCTCAGGATTGACCGCCAACTGACCAGTAGCATCCTCATAAGTTGGCAGCCTGCTGATTCGGTTGTGTCAGGGGAGATCCAGTCCTACCATGTGTACGTAGACGGAGAGTTCAGGACATCGGTGAAGGCGACGGAACGCACCAAAGCTCTGGTAGAGGGCGTCTGTGCAAGTACGGTGAGTGGTCGGAGTAGATGGGATCATTTGGGTTAACAAATTCATTTGGGTTAAGAGGATCATTTGTGCAGTCATCAGGATAAGTTTTGTTGTCACTAGGGTCATTTGGGTTGTCAGCAGGATAATATGGGTCATCATTAGAATCATTTGTGTATTGTCTTATAAGGATCAGTTGTGTTATCATCAGGATCATTTGTGTTATCATCAGGATCATTTGCATTAACAGGATCATTTGTGGAGTCAGCAAGATAATTTGTTGTCATTAGGATCATTTCTGTACATGATCATTGTGTTGTCATCAGGATTATGTGTGTTGTCAGTAGGATAGTTTTGGTAGTTGGCAGGATCATTATGTGTTGTTGTCAGGATCATTAGATTTAATTTTGGTAGTTGGCAGGATCAATTATGTTGTCATCTGGATTATTTTTGTTATCAGGATCATTTGTGTAGTTTTCTGGATAATTTACGTACTCGTCATGATCATTTACATTTTCATCAGATCAATTACCTTGTCATCCAGATCATTTGTGTAATCATTAGGATCAATTGTGTAATCGTCAGGATCATTTGTGTAACAGCACTAGTAAATTGCTCTCCTCCTTGTTCCCTGCTGTACAGGGGTGAGGGTCAGGTACAGTATAGTTGAACCACTCTCTGTGTCTCCTCCTTGTTCCCTGCTGTACAGGGGTCAGGGTCAGGTACAGTATAGTTGAACCACTCTCTGTGTCTCCTCCTTGTCCCCTGCTGTACAGGAGTGAGGGTCAGGTACAGTATAGTTGAACCACTCTCTGTGTCTCCTCCTTGTTCCCTGCTGTACAGGGGTGATGGTCAGGTACAGTATAGTTGAACCACTCTCTGTGTCTCCTCCTTGTTCCCTGCTGTACAGGGGTCAGGGTCAGGTACAGTATAGTTGAACCACTCTCTGTGTCTCCTCCTTGTTCCCTGCTGTACAGGGGTGAGGGTCAGGTACAGTATAGTTGAACCACTTGATGTGTCTCCTCCTTGTTCCCTGCTGTACAGGGGTGAGGGTCAGGTACAGTATAGTTGAACCACTTGATGTGTCTCCTCCTTGTTCCCTGCTGTACAGGGGTGAGGGTCAGGTACAGTATAGTTGAACCACTCTCTGTGTCTCCTCCTTGTTCCCTGCTGTACAGGGGTGAGGGTCAGGTACAGTATAGTTGAACCACTTGATGTGTCTCCTCCTTGTTCCCTGCTGTACAGGGGTGAGGGTCAGGTACAGTATAGTTGAACCACTCTCTGTGTCTCCTCCTTGTTCCCTGTACTCTCACTCCATTGTCTCCTCCCCTGCTGTACAGGGGTGAGGGTCAGGTACAGTATAGTTGAACCACTTGATGTGTCTCCTCCTTGTTCCCTGCTGTACAGGGGTGAGGGTCAGGTACAGTATAGTTGAACCACTCGATGTGTCTCCTCCTTGTTCCCTGCTGTACTCAGGTGTTGGTCTCCTTGTTCCCTGCTGTACAGGGGTGAGGGTGAACCACTTGATGTGTCTCCTCCTTGTTCCCTGCTGTACAGGGGTGATAGTTGAACCACTTGATGTGTCTCCTCCTTGTTCCCTGCTGTACAGGGGTGAGGGTCAGGTACAGTATAGTTGAACCACTTGATGTGTCTCCTCCTTGTTCCCTGCTGTACAGGGGTGAGGGTCAGGTACAGTATAGTTGAACCACTTGATGTGTCTCCTCCTTGTTCCCTACTGTACAGGGGTGAGGGTCAGGTACAGTATAGTTGAACCACTTGATGTGTCTCCTCCTTGTTCCCTGCTGTACAGGGGTGAGGGTCAGGTATAGTATAGTTGAACCACTTGATGTGTCTCCACCTTGTTCCCTGCTGTACAGGGGTGAGGGTCAGGTACAGTATAGTTGAACCACTTGATGTGTCTCCTCCTTGTTCCCTGCTGTACAGGGGTGAGGGTCAGGTATAGTATAGTTGAACCACTTGATGTGTCTCCTCCTTGTTCCCTGCTGTACAGGGGTGAGGGTCAGGTACAGTATAGTTGAACCACTTGATGTGTCTCCTCCTTGTTCCCTGCTGTACAGGGGTGAGGGTCAGGTACAGTATAGTTGAACCACTTGATGTGTCTCCACCTTGTTCCCTGCTGTACAGGGGTGAGGGTCAGGTACAGTATAGTTGAACCACTTGATGTGTCTCCTCCTTGTTCCCTGCTGTACAGGGGTGAGGGTCAGGTACAGTATAGTTGAACCACTTGATGTGTCTCCTCCTTGTTCCCTGCTGTACAGGGGTGAGGGTCAGGTACAGTATAGTTGAACCACTTGATGTGTCTCCTCCTTGTTCCCTGCTGTACAGGGGTGAGGGTCAGGTACAGTATAGTTGAACCACTTGATGTGTCTCCTCCTTGTTCCCTGCTGTACAGGGGTGAGGGTCAGGTACAGTATAGTTGAACCACTTGATGTGTCTCCTCCTTGTTCCCTGCTGTACAGGGGTGAGGGACAGGTACAGTATAGTTGAACCACTTGCTGTGTCTTTTCCTTCCATATTTTTCTGTGCATCGCTCCCTCTCTCCATCTTTCATCCTCTCCTGATCTTCTCATGTCCCTCCTCACTCAGTCCTGCCATCTCAGCTGTGGCCTTCCCCTTTCCCTGTGTCCTTTGTGTTGTTCCACCTCTGCTCTCTTCGCTAATTTCCGGCATCCATCCTTGCCAAGTGGCCTGCCCATGTCATCCGGCTTCTCAATAATCCTTCTGTTACACTGCATTGTATTCCAACCTCTTTTCTCAGGTCATTTGTCCGTTTTCTATCTACCCTCTTTGTTCTTGTTATTCTTCTAACCCAGTTGTTCTCAAACTTGCAGCTTCTGTTGTTCTGTCAGCGCCACTGTCTCCAGACCATTATAGGCATGCCGGTGTAACACTCTTAAGACTTTCCCTTTCAGCTTTTTCGAGATTTTTCTGTCCATCATGATTCCCTCTACCTTTCTCCAAGCATTCGCTCCTGTTTGTATTCGGCGTCGCACCTCCACGTCTGAACGCCTATCCGCCGTAATCATTCATCCAAGGTACACAAAGCCGTCCACTTGCTTGATTTCCTTTCCATCCAACCTGATGTCGAATTCCTCTGTCTGTTGTCCATTCCACATCACTTCTGTCTTCTCCAGGGTCATTCTCAGTCCGCGTTTCTTGAACACCGTGTTCCATTCCTCCAACATGTCTTGTAGCTCTTGCTTGCTTTCTGCTACTATGGCCAGATCTTCTGCATACATAATCTTTCTGAGAACATCCTTCAAGCTGATCTTCCTGCTAATTAGTTCCATCACCATGATATATGACAATGGGTTTAGGGCGCTTCCTTGCCTCAATCCGATGTTAACAGGAAACTCTTCTGACATCCCAGATCCAGCCACAACTCTTCCTGATGTTCTTCACCTAATTCATGTTCTACTCTCTTTTGAATCCTCCCATCCAGGATCCTCTCCGCCATGATGTGACTCAGAAGTGTCATGCCTCTGCATTTCCCTGGATCTTGCACATCTCCCTTCCTCTTCCATATTGGCACAGTTTGCCCTGTCAACCACCCTTCTGGTATTTTACCTTGCCTCATACATGTATTCAGCAGCCTCATTGTCCAGCTGATTCCACTCTCCCCTGCTGCCATTACAATCTCAACACACATGTCATTGATACCAGGTGCTCTCCACTTTTTCATCACTTTTAACCCAGTTTGCATCTCTGTATCAGTAATATCAGCTAACTCCACTTTCCCTATCCGCCGTAATCATTCATCCAAGGTACACAAAGCCGTCCACTTGCTTGATTTCCTTTCCATCCAACCTGATGTCCAATTCCTTTGTCTGTTGTCCATTCCACATCACTTCTGTCTTCTTCAGGCTCAATCTCAGTCCGTGTTTCTTGAACACCCTGTTCCATTCCTCCAACATGTCTTGTAGCTCTTGCTTGCTTTCTGTTACTATGGCCAGATCGCCTGCATACATAATCTTTCTGAGAACATCCTTCAAGCTGATCTTCCTGCTGGTTAGTTCCATCACCATAATAAATAATACTGGGCTTGGGGCACTTCCTTGCCTCAATCCAATGTTAACAGGAAACTCTTCCGACATCCCAGATCCAGCCACAATTCTTCCTGTTGTTCTTTCATACATTGCTCCCACCTTCCTGGCTCCCGCTTCTGGCAATCCCATCCATCTCACTGTTGCCATCACCATCTCTCTCAGGACTGTGGCGTAGGCCTTCTCTTGGTCCACAAATCCCACTGCCATTCTCCCTTGCATCTCCAACCTCTTCTCCACCAGCTGTCTCAATGCAAACGTTGCATCTGTCGTCCCTCTGCCCTTTCTGAATCCCTGTTGTTCTTCCCCTACTTCCTGTTCTACTCTATTTCGAATCCTCCCATCCAGGATCCTTTCTACCAGTAATATTTTGAAACCGTCACACAGAATCATTTGTCTCAATCAAACTAATATTAATCATCAGAATCCATCTGTACAGCAGCCCATTTTCTACAGGAAAGTCTTCTTTTCGTCTAATCCTCCTTGAGCCGTTGTTATCTCAGAGGGCCCATCCATCATAACGTTTATGCTTGCAAGCGGATGGGAATTATTCATTCCCCAAGATGCCAGACCGGTTTATAGTTAGTTAATCTGCCAACAGGCCGAGATTAGGAGGGCTAAACATGAGTTAGCTTTGTCGAAATAAAAGCCATGTTCAGATAAAACTCCATTTTACTTGTTGTTATATCAACAGGCAGATTGTTATAAGTCTTGATATTATCCACACATTCTTACAGTATTCAGGTTAAGTCCTATGTTTTAGAGTTATTCAAGGACATAAACATGATCAAGTTGTATTTAAGGCACAGAAAATATGAATGAAAACTTTTTTGTTTTCAAGTTCTTATATTTGATCAACCCCCAACCACACATCCCGTTCACCATGCTTTTTATATCATATTTTTATTTTCTAAAAAATAAACAATACCCTCTATCACACACCAAGGCCAGTGATCTGATCTTTATCCCCGACCACAAAAAGATGCATTTTTATATCAGAAATGTAGACATTTTGCACAGCCACAACTGACCTTTTGTTACATGTGTTAGTCGGTTTAGCTCGCCACAAAATCAATACTCCCTCCAGGGGGAGCTGTAAATCACTCTTGCATATTCCCTCGGAGCGCAGTTTCTGTGCATTTCCTCTCCGAGTCTCCAGATGTCTGCCACCGATGGTATTTCCGTGTTTGTGAAATATTGCAATTACTTAAAACGTTTTTCCGTTGTCGGACATTGCAATGACTGTACCGCTGTTGTTGTAAAAATGATGCCATTGCCAGAGCTGCCTACCATTACGGATTTTCCATAATCATTACGGAAATTCACCTAAGATTAAGGCATTACGGAAACTGCCACCATATTATGGAAATAAAAATATCCGACTACAAAAAATGATACACATTAAAGAATTGCTAAATCTAAAGATAATGCTGCTCCAGATTCCCTGAAGAAACTGTCGTCATTCACTTGTTAATCAACAAACAACAGTTCTACAAAGTCAATATGGTGACATCATCCAATACCTGCCGTGGTACGTGGACATATTATTATGTCTGCATCTGTCGGTCAATCAGTGTCATTAATGTGCGTCTAGACATTAATAAACTTTACAGGTGTAGAATTATATAATAAAAGAACTAAATTCGGATGACGTTATGTAAAACCATTAAATTAGGTTAAATATTTATGGTTTTCTGAAAGTTATGAATATAATTAAATTATAAAATGTCTTGGAAGAATATAAAATAAGTATTATCATTGTTTTTGTTAGGGAGGCATTTGGTTTGGCCAAAGATTGATTGCTTATGGGCATCAAACTTATTCTCAAAACTAATGTCTTGTATCATTCTCTCTGTTTGTAAACTTCATTTGGTTATCTTGTTTTCTTGCAGCCGCATCGTTTGTGCGTGCGATCCATCACCAACAAGGGACACTCCATCGACAACCAGTGCACGCTGGTGTTTGGAAAAGGTGAATTTATTCAGCAAATGAAACCACTAATGTAGATTGATAATCGTACTGTAACAGCATATCGTCCCAAGCACCGAGGTTCAGTCGCCTCTCTCTGAGTTCATTCACTTCGACTCCGATATATGTATTGGCACAAAGATATTTACAATTACCTTATTCGTTCTTTTTAGCGTAAATGTCCTAATTAGCATACACCCCCCTTTTCCAGCAGGGTCTCATGTCGGTGTGTGACTAAAACTGACCACTGGATCCATCATTTATTGTAATTCCCTCTCGGCCATTGACAATATCAGAAAGAAAGTTCCACCTGCATCCACAGCCTTTGCAAAGTTCCGGTGTCCTTTTGACCACAAAATCACCATCACATGGATGTATAAATCACTTCCAGTTAGCTTCAGTTACGTTGACCTGTGAAATCCCGGCTGAACTAATCTTGAATGTATGCAGAGGATGGCATGGCCGGCTCTATGACTTTGTCCGTGTCTTAGCACCACTGGCATGCAGATCGTTTGTCTTCTGCTGTCTACTGCTAACTTACCTCTCCAACAAGATGTAGTTTAACGTGGTAACCATAATTAATTAAAAAAAATGTGTTTTCTAATATAGAGTGACACGCGTGTCAGTGGCGCCACGGTTATTTAAAAAACCGAAATGAATGATATAGTGGCGCCACATAGCAGACTATAGTAGAGACAGTAAAAAACACATCATTTCCACCATGTGGCGCCACCCTTTTGTTATTTTCACACTGGTTTGAGAAACAGAATTTGTGTAACCTTAAAAATATTTTGTAAGCGCACTGCACGCTAAAAAGAATGAATACGGTATTTATGTGTTTAAGACATGCTAAGCTTATCTATAGGGTCTTTCTCCTACCAGAGATAATTGAGTGGTGATCAATTCTCCAGGTGCACCAATGTAAAGAAGTGGAATTGTAAACATAATTTTTTTATGTTATAAAAATGTGAACTTTCAATATTTAAATTTTTCTTAAATCAGTATTCCCATATCTTGATGACAATGGTTTTATGCTCACTGAAAGTTTACCAACATTACATGCCTTGCCATCAATAACAAGTATGGAATCGAGCACTATTTTTATTATACTCCTCTAATCATGTATATTAATACCATCATGTATATTAATACTGGTTTAATAGGACAATTGTTATAATAAATCAAATAAATTATTCATCACTTTTCCCCACAAGATGCCTCTATGGCCCCGATGGACCTCACCGTCTCGTGTATTGGGCCAACTTCGGCAGTCGTCTCTTGGATGCCTGCAGACAACAATTTGCAGCACGTCATTTGCGCCAACAATCAGGAACGGCAGACAACCAGAGCGGGGAGCTTCCAACAACGGCTCATAGGTGGCAGCACTGACATTTAATTTAACATATTACTGTTTTTAAGTAATTTGCAAACATTTGGCAGATTTTGTTTGTAATTCTGCTGCAATTTTGTAAAAATTTAAATAATATTTATCTATGCGCATATTCATTATTTTAAATAATTAATTTTTTTTAATAATTATATAATTTAAAAAAAATTATGGAACACTAAGTAGCCCCAGAATAATTATTTGGATGTTGTGCTCTAAGAAATGTATTATTATTAAAATAACACAATTTTCTTAGTACACAACTATAAATTTTTGGCTCGCAATCGACATTACAACTCGCCTTCTGCGGCCTTCATCAGGAACTGTTCTTCCTCTGCTCGCCAGGTGATGTGGCGAGCAGGTTGTCCCACCTGTGACTCAGTCTGTATAAATTAGTTTCAGTTTGTCAGCATTGTCAAATTGTCTCTTTCAGGACTTGGTCCAGGCTGTCGACACAAGGTGACAGTGACGTCAGTTGGTGACACAATGTCGACAGGCGTCATACTTGAACATGTACAGAACTCTGCGACCGTCTTGTTTAATACGCTTCACGGCGGTGAGTTTGTGTTATTCTTTGAGGGAAAGTTTCAGTGTGTATTGGTAGCGTTTTGATATAAACGTTTTCACACCCACTGGAGTGAATACTGTAAACAGTACTGTAAGTATTTATAACCCTGTAGTTTATAATTCTATGTACACGTGCAGAACATCAAATGAGCAAACGCTGCTTTGTTTCTTCAAATGTTTAGTCTGCAAACTTTGCACATAATTCTTATGTGGGCAGAACTACCTGTAATTGTATTAGAGGCGGCTTCATTGAGTATTGCATATTGATGCCCACACTGCCATTTGTGTGCATGAATATTTCATCTTATACTAGACAGACAACTGTACAATTTAAGAGCACTTTTTTTCTTATTATTGAACTTAGAGAGTTGAAATTTTCCCAAAGTTGTGAGTAGTGGTTAGATGAGTGGATTTTTTTCAGAATTTTTTTGGGATTATCCCATGGTATGGCGGCCATCTTGGACTAAACTTTCGTTCCACTTATCTCAGTAACCACTAGACATAGACAGCCCAAATTTAGTGTGTAGTTACTCCATAGTATCCCAATAAAAACTTTCAAGAGTTTTCATCGATATTTCAAAAACAATATTTGTTGGTGAATTTTTGAAATGTTAGATTTTTTTTTTTTTAAACGCCAAATTTTACATTCAAAATCCATTATGCAAAAACCAGGCAATGTTTTCAGAAAAGTTACTTAACAGTTTTCAAGAGCATACTATCAAGAAACAATGTGTCAAGTTTCAAGCAGTTCTGTCAAGTAACAGCTCACATAAGTGACACGGAAGACAAGAGGTGAAGGGAAAAACATGTTTCTGCATAAATCGCGTTCAAAGTTTGGGTACATTGGTACACACAGTTCAACATGTAAAATGTAACCTAGATGAACGACACTTTGCAGATATGTTCTCCAAAGTATACTCTAGCAAACACATAGTTGAATAATATTTCTACACGGAAATGTCAACAACTCGAAACTCATTTTTTTCTCAAAAATTCAAAAAAATCGTTCATGCTCTGACCATCGTATCCCCATTAACATATTTGTCAATCAACTTATGCATATAATATGAAATACGAAACTACCAAATTATGAAATATGTCGTCTGCCACAGCAAACCAGGTAGTAAGTGACAATGGCATAATCTGCACGTGATCCAAAAATAACTCTAGGTTAATTGGATGATTTTAACAGAAATGCATACTTATAACATCCTGTAATCAATGTCTGGTTTATTTCCTTTGACACATAATGCAAAACTAATAAAGTTCTAAATGTATGGTTGCTATGGGAATTGTTTTTCAGACAACTCGATTTTTAAACCCTTTTTCTCAAAATTTTGCATTTTAAAAGTTTTCATCATTTTAGCTTCTTTTTTTAGCAATAAGTTTGTATCAATTGAAATGTGTTGATGATAAGTGGAGCAGTGGCTAGAGCTTTGGACTCTCGACTGAGAGAACCCGGGTTCAAATCCTGTGCTGCAGTGTCCAACCTTGGGCAAGTTTGTTCACTCTGCGTTGCTTCAGTTCACTCGGCTGTATGAATGAGTACCTGGCTATAGACAGAGATGGATATTTGTGTACGATAGTCTTTGCACATTAATGCAGCATGGCTGAATGCTTCCCAGAGAAGTTGAGATGGTGTTCGATTGAACAGGTCTGCCAGGGAGTAAAGTGTAAAGCACTTTGAGCAGTCCTGAGGACTGGATACTGCGCTATATAAGAACTTACCTTTACTTTTATGAGAAGATATTGACTCGTTGTTTCTGGGTCTGTTCTCAGGAATCCCTGATCCCCCGTTGGACATCCAGGTGGAGGCAGGGCCACAAGAGGGCACTCTGCTGGTCACATGGTTGCCGGTGACGATCACGATGACTGGCAAGTCTAACGGGGCTGAGGTCAAAGGTTACGCAATCTACCTTGATGGTCGGCACGTGAAGAATGTGAACAGCCCAACAGGTGAGAGAGAAACAGAGAGACAGGCAGATGGAGACAGACAGATAGAGAGACAGGCAGACAGATGGATAGAGAGACAGAGAGATAGACAAACTGATGGATGGACAGACAGAGAGACAGACTGACAGACAGACAAATGAATGGACTGTCAGAGAGACAAACGGACAGACAGACAAATGGATGGTCTGACAGACATATAAACAGACAGACAGACGGACAGACAGACAAATGGATGGACTGACAGACAGATAGAGAGACAGACTGACAGACAAACAAATGGATGGACTGACTGACAGATAGAGAGACAGACGGACAGACAGACAAATGGATGGACTGCCAGACAGATAGAGAGACAGATGGACAGACAGACAAATATAAGGACTGACAGACAGATAGAGAGACAGACGGACAGACAGACAAATGGATGGATTGAAAAAAAATTATAAACAGTCGGACGGACATAGTCAGACGGCAGACAGACAAAGACAGAGAGAGACGGACAGACAAAAAGAAATAGACAGATGTACGCACATGTACAGAGAGACAAAATATCAGACGGACGGATGGACAGTGAGACAGATGCTTTTTCAAGATATCTATGCAAAATTATATTATTTAAAAAGGTTGTAAATTGTTTTTTATTTCTAAAAATGTAAAATTTGATGCTACCCCCACGAATAAATTTTTGGCTTTTTCTTAGATAGACCAAGTGTACCTTACGATCTGATCCATGGTGATCTGATCCATGGTGATCTGTTGGGAATAACTAAAGAATGTACGTAAATAAGGTAATATAAAATGGCCGTTGAATCAGATGTATGTACGCAGCGTCAATAACAGTTAGTTTATTTTGTCGTTCATTCAGGCGATCACGTCATTCTCGATTACCACGACTTCTTTCACATCCGCAACCCACAATGCCTCAGTATACGAACGTTGGCGAAAGACTCGGAATCGTTAGGTTCCCCGAGCATCCCACTGTCTTCTCAGCTTCTCGAGGAGGTCACCAGGGGTCAAGTTACAGCGATCGTGCCAAAAGTGTCAAAGGTCGTGTTCGGCCAAATTGCCGTCGACGGAACGAAGACACAGGTAAAAAATAATAAGAATAATGTTTTTTTATAAAATGTCATATCCATAAAAGTGAGTGAGTATGTGTATAAAAATAATGCGTATATAAAACAAATAACAGAAATTTCAATATAAAAATATTTTTTAAATATTATTACTTTTTAGTAACATTCTTTGTGACTTCTTTGTAATTGTTTTAAGAATCATCTGTGAATGTCGATGTCCGATATTAAATCAAATTACTTCCATTTTGAGGGAGGGATCAGGGGCAGTTTGGTCTAGTGTCGGACATCAATATTTTATGCTTCTGACCAATAGTGTTAATATATTGGTATCATCATATCAGTGTGTACAAACATTCGTCTGCGGGAGGACTGAAGCCAGAGTAATTTTTTCTGCTATTGCATGTCGACGTTCTGAGATGCTTCCTTAAACACTAATGATATGGACATTTTATTTATCGCTAAGTTGCTATAATGGTTCTACAATGTTATAATTCTTCTCTCCAGAACAATGAAGATCTTTCCGGAAAGTCGACGACAAACTTCCGAGTCATCCAGACGGAGCCAGCAGCCACATCAACCCCGACTAGAATCTCTGAATCTGTGGATCCCCCTGCCCAGCAAGAGGTCAAAGCCACAGGGATTACAAATGGGCAGGTGGGTACACTTGTTAGATTTCGAGAAAACAGTGAATTTTTGTGACGTTTTTTTATTCTTGAGATAGATTTTTACATATGCCTTGCTATATTAGAGATATTTATAATATATATTTAAACATTTTGTATGGGGAAAGGTTTTTTGCAGGTTTTTGGCAATTTGGTGGCGGAATGCCATTCGTGATGGGGTGTTTTGTGCTGTCAACCCTATTCTGTTAGGCTGAATGCTTTCCAAAGAAGTAGAGCTGTAATTTTTGGATACAAGTTTTATTCACTATATTTGTTCACTATTTTAATAAGACACAGGCATATCCAGTAATAAAGGAAGTTGAAATATGACATATGGTAATGACAAAGTCACCGTGTTCCAGCAGCTGAATTATATTCCATTGATTAAGGCAACAGACAAAGTTGTTTTAAAGTCGACACTTGTAATTCTGTTGTCATAATGCTCGGTGTAATTCAACGGTTTGCCTTTTGTTCCACATAGCCTCCCGTGGGTGTATTGTCAGAAATGGGTGACGCAAGCAATTCGGAGCTCTCTGATATTGCTGAAGAGGAGGAAGAAATGGAAGTGAGTGCTGCCACACAGTGGCACAAATTATCGGTTGTCTTATTATATTGTACTACTTAGTATTGTTGCGATTAATAAATTTTGTCGATGATTGGTTCATGCTTTGATCTGTTAGTTTATTACAATCTTGTGTAATCGATGATCATTTCAATTATATAAAACGAGTTTTGAGTGAAATATGTATGAATACTGAATAACCAAAGTAATATGTTTTATGAAAAAGATGCCACGGACATTGTTCAAAACAATTTTATTCTAAGTCAGTAACAGTTATTTAATCTATGTAGCGCAAACAAATTGAGCACATCAATGCAAATCGCAAATCGCAAATCCTACACCATGGTTTGGTAGATTGAACCAAAGGTAAACACCTAACATTATATAATAATAAGGTAACTTCTATTGCACCTGAGTCGCTGGAAACCATCCTTAGAGGTGCAACAACACAACAGAGTTGGCCAAATCTCAAAATCAATAATATGGAGTCCGTGACTTTACAAGACCATTCTTAAAAATAGGCACAATTAATCGACTCATGAAAAAATGTTTCATAAAAAGAAGCCATTATTATGTAAGATTAATATCTCGTGTCTTCGTCCACTTCCAGATGGCTGACAACTCCAGGTCACAGTCACATGCTGCTGGCGTATCGGGCAGCCCGAGACATCGGACATTGCCGCCGTCTGCCCAAAAGTCGGGCGTCATCGTTCCGGCGTCAGCCAATCACAATGGATCGCCACGTCACATGTCACCGTCCTCGCCACACCACAATCTCTCACCAGATGGCGCCTCTAGGGCAGGTTTCCGACCCGTGACCCCAACTTTGAACACGCAGGATCGTGTGCCTCCACGGGGTGCGGAAAGCGCCCCCACGTCATACAAACCCATCGCAGTGCCTCATATAGGTCAGTAGTTCACCTTATGTAGGTCAGTAGGTCATTGTTAAAGGTTCCCCCTCCATTTTGTGTTTTCATTTGGCTCAGTGCCTCATATAGGTCAGTAGTTCACCTTAGATAGGTCAGTAGGTCATTGTTAAAGGTTCCCCCTCCATTTTGTGTTTTCATTTGGCTCATTTTACAATAATTTCATGAAAAATCGAACCATCTAGTTGCGACTACGATATTATGCAAATGTGTTAAATCGTGAACAAACCATTACGTTGTTTTTTGGCGGGTTGTATAATTGACTGGCGCTATATAATATGGCACAGCTATTCATATTTCCGCAAGTTGTCAGTCGAACAACAATTTCTTTTGATATTCAGTGATTTGCCAAGCGTGAACTCTATCAAATCAACTATGCGTATCGTAGAATAATATTACATAAAAAAACGGGTAAATTTGATTGCACCAAACTAGGTCGGCCTATTCCTAATTGAACATGTGTGGAATATTGCTGAGCGATGAAATGACAGTGTGATCAAAAAATAAATAAACGGCTTGTAGAGGCCATACAGACAAGTTTAACACACTTAACGTTAGACTGGTTTATGACGTACAGTTGTTCGCTATGCCATGCATCCTGTCTATGCTACGTAATAGTCGCACACATGCAGTTTATTCAGTTTACTTGTCTGGTTCAACTCGGTGAACACTGCGTAAGATTTTAATGACATCTCAGTATTACAGTGGAACCTTCGCTTTACGGTCACCTCGGTAATACAGCTACCTTGCAATTAAGGTCATCCTAGTCCAAAATATTTCTGTAACATTGTAGAATAGGACAAATAATCTTATCAATAAGGTCACCTCGTCATTCAGGTCACTTTTGCCCAGTCAGAGGGTGACCTTAACAATGAAGGTGACCTTAATAGTGAGGATGACCTTAATAATGATGGTGACCTTAATAGTGAGGGCGACCTTAATAGTGAGGACGATCTTAATAGTGAGGACGACATTAATAGTGAGGGCGACCTTAATAGTGAGGCGGTCTTAATAGTGAGGGTGGCCTTAATAGTGAGGGCGGTCTTAATAGTGAGGGTGGCCTTAATAGTGAGGGCGGCCTTAATAGTGAGGGTGGCCTTAATAGTGAGGATGACCTTAATAGTGAGGGCGACCCTAATATTGAGGGCAACCTTAATAGTGAGGGCGGCCTTAATACTGAGGGCGGCCTTAATAGTGAGGGCGGCCCAAATAGTGAGGGCGACCTTAATAGTGAGGGCGACCTTAATAGTGAGGTTCCACTGTACTTTGTATTGAATTTATTATGAGAAAAGGTTGTAAATTTAACTATTGTTCTTAAACTTCCTTAAGCCTGATTAATCAGAATCTGACACACATTATATAATAATAATAATGACAAACTTCTATAGCACCTAAATTCCCCGGAATCTGAGCTCAGAGGCGCAACATACAAGAATCATTGGGCAACATCATTAACAGGGACAAGCAAGAGTCGTCATTAGAGCAAGGGACCGCCGAAGGTCAGGGTTGGAATGCAATTTCAAATAAGTAAGTCTTCAGTTCAGTTTTTACGAAAGGTATTTATAGTCTCAGCTGATTTTAAAGCGATAGGGAGTTGATTCCAGATTTTGGGTGCAGCTACAGAAAAAGCATATTAATTATGAAAAATGTACGTTAATTTGTTTCAGAAATCACGAGAGATAGTGGCAGCAACAGCTCAACAAGTCTAGATGTCTACGACGTGAAAGCCACAAATGCCTTACACCACAATGCCAACACTGTTACCATGCCAACCAGCAGTCCGTCAGTGACGCCCGACGCATACATGTACGGTGCTGCCACCACGCCTACCTCGTCTGTCGCAAGTTCGGGCGGTTGGCCCGCCCCCGTTTCCCAGCAACAGATCGGTCACCCGCGAAACGGATTCGTAGATCTGAATACGCAAGACACGACCCGTCAAAACAATTACATTGCGGACGGATCCGGATCAATGCAGCGACGTCCGGAAAGTGCAAAGTTCGAACGTCGACCCACCAGTGCGAAGCAGGATCGCCGTCCGTGGAGCGCAAGCAGTGATATCCCAGCGGATCGACGCGATAAAGCCCTTGATCCGGAAATAACCGGGAGAAAATCGGCTGGGAAACCACGAGGACAAATGCTGAATGATGGCAAAAATGTTGGCAGTGATTACGTGGATCAGTATGATCCGTATAACGGATACCAGATGCCGAGGCAGGACGAGAATAGCTATAGTGGACTCGTGGACAATAATGAGTATACGTCGCGTAAAATCCGCGACGACATTCCCGACTCGGACCTGATTGACTACGAAGATGACGGCGGTGATTCACTCGTCGAAAGTTTGGACATGGAATATGACGATACGCTTGTTCGGATCTTTATTGCGTTGTTCGATTACGATCCGTCGATCATGTCGCCAAATCCGGATGCTATCGACGAAGAGTTACCGTTTAAAGAGGGACAACTCATCAAGGCAAGTGTAGAAAACGTGTAATTTTCTATCAAAATCTACCTTTTACCTACGTATTTTTTTCATATTAAGAAATTACGTAATGACCACCTAGTATAGAAGGTAACATAAATATTATAGTAATGGACAATTTCACGAAAACATTTCTCGTCATAAAATATTTTGCAGTGTCAACACTTATAATACTGTAAATGTTCTCCAAAAGTTTTTCAAGAGGACAGTATTGATACATTGTATATTATTAGTGATACATCAACATTTCGTTACAAACTTTTACCACATTCTTTAAACACTATCTATATATATATGAATACACTAACTTTTGGAGTTTTGGAGGTGCATCACCGCCTCATTCTGTTCTCATTCTTGGACCATTGGACTCTTCTGATCTACCATTTGGCAAGATATTTCAGAAAACTCAGTGATTAGTTATCTACTCACATGTTCTTGATATGCGTGGCTTTTCTGGAGGGCTTCTCTCTCGCAGCTGAGAATTGGTTAGTGATCAGTTCACCAGATGGCACCACTGTAAACGAGTGGTTTGTTACTCGACAGGTGGGTGTAAGCTAAGTGCCAAGTGTGACCCGCCGAGAACGAGGTATTAAGTTACACAGGCCTAGTCTGCACACGAGCTAAAAATAGCTGTTTATGTTATGTGCCGTCAGTTTTGTGATTTTGGCAGAAATGCACATCTTGTAATCACACCTTTCAATGTCAAGTTTATTTACATCAACAAACAATTTAAAAATATACATGCACTTACGAGGCCATGTATTAAAAATGTGAGTGAAAATTTCCTCGTTTCTCAAAATGTTGTTTTAAAGTTTGCATAAATTTTAGCAATAAATCAAACACTAATGAGATTTTTTAGGAAATGAGGTGTTAATTTAAAGCTCGTGGTCTGTGGAATCCAAAAACGTTTCAAAATTCCATTCACAATTTTGCAAGTTATCCATTTTGCTGTAACAGGTCTCTTATTAATATACTTAGCTGACTATTCTTTTCCAACAAGTAGATTCATGAGCAAAAGTCAGACTTTTTTACAAATGACATTGAGACGATACTGCAAAACTTTTTTTCAGATATACGGAGACAAGGACGCGGACGGATTCTTTTTGGGCGAAGCAAATAACCGTCGTGGGTTTGTTCCGTGTAACATGGTGTCAGAGGTACAGGTCGATGACCCGGAAATAGCAGCGCAGTTGTTGCGTGAAAGCACCCGCTCTACGACGAGTTCGTTAAGTCGCGGAACGCCCAGTAGAGGAACGCCGAACCGAAGAACACCGTCGCAGAACATGGTGAATCGAGTGACTCCGGGAACGCCCACCAGAGGAACGTCGCCGATGACCGAAACGAGACAAAATGGTTCTGTAACACGGCATCTTGGTAAGACGCTTTATTAATTAATTTATTATTTTATCTATATGTGCCAGTTTATTGAACAAATACTGTGATGTATGTATTAGGATATCTAAAAATAATTACATTCTCAACTGTACAAAGACATAGGTACATAAAAATAATTCACAGAAAAGCTATCCAAATATTTGCAAATTTGAATGAATCCTGACGTCTCTCATTTGACTACCAATGCTGTTAATGGGCTTTATACCGTCACTGGTGAGAAGTTATACTTTCTAAAAAATCACTAATAGTGTCCGATTATATAGGAAAAAATAAAAAAAATATTTTTTGAGTTGCCCGAAAACATTGAGCACAGAAAAATAATTAATTTTGTAAATTTTAAGGATGTCCAAAAACATGCAGTTTTCGAATACATATAATCGTTATGGTATACACCATATTTGACATGTTGTTCCTGTCCTCTTTATCCCTGAAATGCGGGATGAAATTGACTTCACAGTTTCTTTTCTTCCATCATTGACCCTCTTTTCTTCTCATCTCCACAACCCCTTTTATCAGTCCGGGATTCTGCCCTACACAATGACAATGTAAATATACAACAGTACATACTAAATAAGCATTGTAAGCCAAACTTTTTATGATACATGTATGAATCCTGCTGAATACAGGTTTCTTATGTATAAATATGTTAATATTCTATATTTACAAATGTTATAGTAATTAGTGTTGTGATGTCAGATTATTTAGTCGAACTACTTTATTGCATCTTTAAATAAACATGACATTGCTGGCATAAAGACGATTGCTTGCTTATATCAGATTAACGCAAACATTGCTTTAATATGACACATTTCTTTGGATTAACATCATGTTTACCTGGTAATGCAATTGTTATTGATGCTAATATTAGGCTGTGGATCAACTAAAAACTGTGGTTTACGTTAGCAGTATCAACAGTTTACGTGTACATACATCTCTGTACTTTAAAGTGCAGCCTGTAGATGTGTATTGTCCAAGTGGTCAAATTGGCTCGAGCTACCATTCAGTGCAAATCCTAATTAGGCCAGACCAACGGAAATTAGATTACCCAGTTCTTGAGATTAATTAATCCACAACTGCACATGGTTTCCAAGCCAATTGTTGTGTGATTAGGTTCTTTTTCACGTATTTTCTCAAGGGCCCACCTGGGTGTTACTGTATTTTGGTAGTTGTCATGGTAACGTGATGTCAAAAGCGGTCAGATGGTTTCAGGCGCTGAATGAACAGAGTTTTAGGAGATGCCTTTTAATGAAGCCTGTTGCGTAGCAAAGTTATATAAAATATATTTATCATTCTGATTTAAAGATAGTTATCTTAGTTATTTTTTATTTATTGGTATTTATCAATGCATATATAAATTTTAAATATATAGAGATGTTTTGTTATCAATTATTTTTGATTTGATGAACTATTGTAAGCACCCATAAGAATTATTTTGATTTATAAGGTACTATAAGAAATGTGTTATTATTATTAACATATTAACACACAGGTATTTGTACATATAGTCTCATCAAAGTGTTATATTAAATACTGTACTGTTCATTGTAAGAGGTTTGCTCTGCTCGGGACACACTCAACTCCAGCTCCTATGTCTAAAGCAGGCTTTACACCAAGCAATGAGGTAACATTGACATCATTAAGATATGTCAAGACCGAATGTTATCATTTGCCATATAAATCGCAAGCGATATGAGTTGCGTGTATACACAGTGCAATGTAGTTGCTTGGGACGGGAAGTGTCACATGACCATAAGGAATCACGTGCTGTTACGCATCAACGCAGCCATTATTTCTAGCGAAGGCAATTTTATTTCTAGATTTGTCACGTGTGTTGACTGTGATTGGACAGATTACATGCGACGAGGTGACGGTCGCCTGAAAATAGAGCTAGTTTTATTGCAAACGACGGCGTCAGGGCGACAAAGCGATGGCATTGCAGGCAGTACAGCTGCTGCTGTGTAGTATTTACATGAGCCAATCAGACTGCAATCAGGTTGCGTATGACAGCATCGCATCGTCGCAGCAATGGCGTCGCCAGGTGTAAAGCCAGTTTAACTCTTCATAAGCTTTGTATTTCACACGTACATGTATATCCATCCATAAAAAATGTCATGTTCGTATTAGACCCCCTGAAGCTACCTGAAGTGGTCCCAGGCCCACCTATCTTGTAATCCCTCAGGTAGATAGATAGATTACCACTTTGTTGTCTGTGTTTAATCCAGATAGTTTAACCAGCAGGATAATCCACATGTGCGCCATCGCAGTATGATTAAAGACTGCCCTACTAATACACAAACGAAGTAGAACTATTGGCCGTACTCATACAAACATGTATTGTTAACATGGTCACACTGTCGGTGTAGTGAGAAGTGGTATGGTGTGATTCGTGGTGTGTTCTCGTAGGGGCGCACCGCCATGCATTGTACATGGAACATCCGTAAGTATTTAGTATGGTTCATATTAATAGTAGACTATTTTTGTTTTGTGCTTAATTAAGAAATGATTGAGTGAGCTTGTCAACTGAAGTTGGCTGGACATGTGGAGAGAATGGGAGGAGAACGGTTGGCAAAGAAAGCAGATGTCTGGAGAGTGGAGGGGAAAAGGTGGCGAGAACGACATAGACTGCGATGGGAGGACTTTTGTAAAGATAGACTTGGTTGGAAGGATTGGGAGAGGAGCGGAGAACAAGAGGGAAAGATCAAGAGGGATGGAGACAGGTGGTGGAGAGAGCAGTGCAAGAAAGAGAGGGATGGAGACAGGTGGTGGAGAGAGCAGTGCAAGATAGAGAGGGATGGAGACAGGTGGTGGAGAGAGCAGTACAAGATCAGTGAGGGGGATGAAAAGAGAAAGAAAAGAGAAATGAAGGAGCACTATTGAGGCCCGACTGACCCCTGACTGACCGGGAATCAAGAGAAGAACAAAAACCCTACTACGTACTTAATCCCTTGGTCATAAGGGTGTCAAATCCACTGTCAGTCTGTACCAGTCTTGTTTGTCTTCTGCGGTGTGCTACAGGGGCGGTAGGGGTAGATAGACTGGTCCACGCAGGTCAGCACAGTGGCTAGAACATCAGACTCACTCAAGAGATTCCGAGTTTGAATCCTTTGCTACCGTCTTGAACCGTGGACAATTTTGTTCACTTCACGTTGCGCCACTTAACTCAACTGTTTGAGTACCTGGCTATAGACAGTGGTGGATATTTGTGTAGGAATTTGTGCATATGTATAGTCTTTGCGCATTAATTACAGCATGGCTGAATGCTTCCCATAAAATACGAAATAGTGTTCGATTGAACAGGTCTGCCAGGGAGTAAAGTGTAAAGTGCTCCTACGTACTGGATACTGCGCTATATATACGAACTTTCCCTTTCTTACCACTATGATGTGATGCAGCCAGTTTCTCTCCATCATCTCTTGCCATCAAATCAAACTTTTCTTAGATTGGTGGCCCACAAACCGATTATACAATCAATTGGTTTGTCGACTGACAGTCAGTTATGAAAATCAAACCAATTCCCAACACTTAACAGAATTAATGAGAGTTTTTGTACATTTGCGGCCGTTCCGTTGTAGGTGGAGATCAACACAGTCAACAAGGGTCGAACCCGAACAGCATACCAACAACACCAGTTCCCCCACCAGAGGGCAATGCTAAGTTGATGGTGGCGCTCTATGATTACGACCCGCAAGAGCTCTCGCCAAATGTAGACGCGGAGGTAAGAATGCATCTATTTTTAGACTACTGATCTTTTTTTCTAAAAACGGTTTCATGGAAAATAGATCAAACTTTTTTCCATTTATATCAAATTTTTTTAACATATAAACAGTCATGTCTCGTTTTTCCGCACAGTTTACTTACAGGGTACAGTTTATATACTGTATTGTTACTGACACACCACAACAATGTTAACCCGAGCCAGTCATCTGGATATAGTCCGTTACACACGACTGGGTAATCTGTGACTGTTTTTGAATGCGTTTCCTGATATCCCAAGCACTGTCCAGGTCGGTATCACAGCCGTGCTGCACAAGGTATCAAATGAGAACGTCAAGGTCGGCTGTTGCCTGCTTGGCGGAGACCGGTTAGGGCTACAGCCCTGTGTCTGTGTCTTGGGTTCTGTTGAATCCGTTGTTGGTTCTTCTGCGATGTCTCGAGTCACCAGTAACAGTATCGCATCGTCGTCCAGCGTCTGGCACGTGACGTCTTCTCCCTCGATGTCGACGTACTGATCTGGTGTGAGGTCACCGTCAGGGTCCAGTTGATGAAACAGGGCACGTAGTTCGGCTAGTGGGTTATCGTCTTCATGATCAGTGGGCTCAGTGGCTGCATGGTCATCAGCAGGAAGGATGTCGACATGGCGGCAGCAGTTAGCGATGGTAGACTGGCTGACGTCATTCCATTCTTGCCTTGTTCCAAGTAATGGCAGGTTAGATAGCAGCAGTAGTGGGTTTTGAAGCTACTGATGATGGCGATGTCCACTTCAACTGTAAATCTGTTTGATCTAAAAGCAAACACTAACCCTGCTAATTGCCCAATCAGCTTCACACTGATGACTGAAGCCAGTGAGCCAACTTTGATCCCTTGTTACAACATGGGCAGCATGAGTAGACCATGTGATTTACTCACTGGGTCAGTGCTTCCTACCACATTGCTGATTTTCCAAGCGATCAATAACGACCGGTTATCTGAAGCACACTACAGCCGGTCGGTTCGTAAAACAGTGCGCGGAACCGGAATCATGAATAAACGGATTAACGGAGCAATTAACATGGTATCAAGATGGTTCCCACACAAAAACTTGCAGATTATGAAACAGCCGGATTATCGAAGACCAGATAAACGAGACATGACTATATATACACTGTATATATATATATATACGGGTAAATCAAATATAAAATTAACATTAATAAAACCAGTTAACTAAACTACACCATATAGTTTGTAACATAAAATACGTACTATAAATAGCTAGAATGTATTAAAATTAATTTTAAAATATAGCCACATCAAGTAAATAGATAAATAAAAATATGTTCATAACAAATGTTGTAATTCACAGTTCCTTAGCAGAATTAATCCAACTAAAATAAATGAGTTTTAAGTGCAGTTTTGAACTTTGTTTATCTATTTGTTTGATGTGATGTACTGGTCAGCAGGTGGAGCTGTCGTTCCGAGCGGGCGATGCATTGAAAGTCTACGGCGAGATGGATGAAGACGGTTTCTTCTACGGAGAAGCGAACGGAATCCACGGCCTTGTCCCTTCCAACTTCCTGCAAGACATTCCTAATTCCCATGGTCACCACGAGAGGCGCTCCGTACAAGGCACGCCCCGATCAAATCGGCAGCCGACGTCGCGAAACACGCAAAAGGTCCTGAACGATCGCTCTCTGTCACCGCAAAAAGCGAATCGGCCATCGCAACACCCCAAGCAACAGGAACGTCCAAAAGCTGCCAACGTAGGTGGCAGAAGTAGAAACGATTAGTTTGTTCTGTTTCAACTGTCGTGCCAAAGCTGTTCTTGTACCGTTGTTGTTGGTTGCGGTGTTAGAATGTGGCGCAAAATGCCGGATTTTTTGTACAAAACTATGTCTGTCGATCAATTTACATTTGTAGAATCATCTCCGTAAGAATCAGCCTTATTCTGCTGTTACTAAATTTGTCTTTTCATAGTTCATTTTGCGTTGTCGCGCTGGTTTGATCAACGTAACGTGCAGTATACACGTACATTTCAATGCGAGACCCAAAGATTCACACAAATATATATAACGTTGATGTAAGTTACAATCTCATAGTTGGAATATCAAGAAAATTTGATTTAAGTTATACATTCTATATATTTGAGCTTTGACATGAGATTGTAATGCACACAAAAATGTTGTTGCCTCTCTTTGGAATTTACAGTACATCTCATAATATAATAAAATGAATAATTACAAACAATTCTTGATAAACACAGAGGCTTCCTCCAAACGTGACGTCCAGAGAACAGTGATATGCAAAGAAACTGTGCCTTAACAGTTAGGGAGATGGATATAGGAAGACATAAACAAGCAAGCCTGCATTCCTGTGGGAAACTGAAAATGAAAGCAAATGTGATAAGTTGAGCATGGAAAGATCCTGGATTTCCACGTAGAGATTGTTGTGATACATGGATCGTCTATTGTTGACAATACTTTAGCCACATACGTGTGGCTGATACAGAGTTCTGAGCTGAACATAAGAAGAGAAATATTTTCAGCGAAGTTACAAAAGTTCTTCCACCTGTGGATCAGGGTGGGGCTGCATTAATTTTTAGATCTATACAAATCTGTTGTGAATTTAAATACAATGGCATAAATTATTCCTGTGAAATGCTCTGACGCCTTGAAATTCAAACAATTTAATGATATTCAACTGCTGCTCCATTTTTCACAAATACCGTAATTGTTCCATGAAGTGTACATACCGTAATAGGTGCACAAACGTTTTTGACACCAAATTCCCCACTTCAGAATTGCTTTTCATGGCACACAGAAATGTATAATGTTCTTATTTACATAGGAATGCACAAACATTTCCCCCGCAAAATACAACTACCCGAACTACGAAGTGATACAGTAAACTGTTAATCTACCCGTTGAAATACAGATTTGTTTTAGCAGGTTTTAATATCATCTAGATGGCCGTCTTCCGAAAGTGTATTCTGTGTTGACTCCAACAGTTATCCAATCTTGCTAAATGTTTAGCTTAACAGACAAAGTATTAGCATCACTACTGGTGCCCCATATTTCCGATATCTTACTGTATAATCTTATCCTTCTAGTTCTGCCAGTATACTCTTGTTTTCTTGTTGGGATGTAACAGTATTCAACTATTTAAACAAGCATACATTTTACATATTTGCAGTAAAAGTAGTATACTCATTGCCATTCAATACTTAAATTGCATTCCAACGTATTGCATTTTAATCATATATATAATGTTTTATTTTGTAGTAAACCAGCTATTTCTGATGGACATAAACCCAGAAATTTATTATGTAGTCCTTTTCATTTAAGAATTGTGTGAGAATTCGCCTGATGACCATCATAGATATATAAAACAAATTCCTGTAATAAAAAATGGAATATGAGTAATGTTTATTTTTTTCCCAGTCAGATTTGTGTAATAATTAATCAGTCCATTATGTTATTTGGAGGTGTGTGTAAGGAGGCCTCGGTTGGTTTTGTTTTGGATAGGATTGTGGGTGGGTAGGTGAGGTAAATTGTTAATAAACACTTGGATTATTGGAATTTGTATATTTAAAAAGCCCCTTAGTCCAGTCTACATTTTAGTTATTAAAATAGCCCATGTTTAGTCAGATTCTTTTTCACTGTAAATGGGTATTTTTCTCACATATAGCTGGTAGTTTTCTGACTATATAAGAGAAGGTTTTGTTGGTTAATATTGCAAATTTTGGTTTATTTTTGTCAATTTTGTGTACATAGCAACAGTCTGGGTAGATCCTGTTTAAATGTCGCACATAAGAGAACGTTAGTGTGATGAACGAAAATGTAATAATAAAAAAGTTAATTTTCTGATGATCTTTCACTTTCCAGCCTATGGCATTGGTGACTTTTCGTTACCACATTTCTCTGTACATATACAATACACAAACACTTTATTTAGTTTTATAAGTTAAGTCGTTGTACATAAATTGTATAACGTAGCAACAGCACCAAATTCTCAACTATACAACACGCATCTAGCTTCATAAACTTTTGATGGCGACGCTAGGTGTGCTATTGGAAATGCAAGAATTTATTTTTCAAGTTGACAAAAGCATCTTTTAAGTTGTTGATGAATGACTACCTGTAAATATATGTTAGATACCGAGAAGTTTGTTATTAATTATTGAATCATTGACGTGTTAATATGTCCTTCCCAGTTGTTTACTTGAATAAATGTTTTTACAAAATAATATCGTTTTCAGTTTATTGTTGCTTTTGCTTTCGGGGTTTTGCTCTATTTATAATTTTGTCTAATTGGAAAATTTTGGTGTAGTTTCTCTGGATGTAACTATGACCTAGAGATATAATTGTGTGTATACGTTTGGAAAAGGTGGTGGGATAGATTACTTTTGTGAATTCAAACTTATTTGTCTGCTGCGGTGAGGAAATTAATTAATTTTTAACAAATATATGTAACAGATAGGTGCCATTCTCATACATGTGAAGATATCCATTAGACTCGATGGTACAAATAGTTATTCTTTTTACGTATTTTGCCTGTCTCCTGCGATGTTTTGTTCGCTATCACTGGTAGTCATATGAAGAAGTTCAGTAATAGCAAATTAAATGTATAAAAATAGGTAAAGTAACAGCAAAATACATACAAAGGATAGCGATTCCAAGAGGACACTACCATGATAATGTAACATGATTCTTGGATGAAACATGTTATTGTAAATTTTGTAATTCAGTTGTTTATGACACACACTTATTCTCTCATGTATCTCTCGCTGCAATATCTCCTCCCTTTAACACCTTTGTGTTGCACAAAAATATATACATAAATTGCAATACATCCCCCCTCTATATAATAACATCTTAATTTGCAGAAACAATTGACAACAGACAATGCAAAAGATACACTGCATTGTCAAGAAAGTTGTGAAACACATCGTTTTAATATTCATGCATGTTGTCTAAGTAGTTCACTTTCATAGAGTGTTAAGAACTTGTACATATTGACGCGTAGTTGGCTATGTTGGCGTTGGGTGTATTATCATGTTGCTAACTGTCTCTAGTACGCTCTCTGCTGGCAAAATCTCCACATCTTTCGCCTCTCTCTGTGGTATGTATTCTCACTGATGTCTTCATCTTCTTCTTTATCACTTGCATCTTTCTCATGACTCCTGCATGCCATATTAAAGGTGATTCCTGCATGCTATAATTATTAAAGGTGACTCCTGCATGCCATATTAAAGGTGACTCGTCAGTTCGGTTTTTTTGGTCGTCTCATTTCAAATTCATTGGCATGTACCCATGCAGTATAGTATAATAGTATCAACTGCAACATGCTAGCTCGTTTGTGCAATTTTTGTGTGTAGTTTTGGAAAAAACAGTGTTATCATATTTAATTCTTGCTCAGAAGAACATATTCAAATTATTTTAAATATCAATATACAATTATACATAGGTTGATGTTGTTGACTTTTCTTGCTCTTTCAATAACGTGTTACTAACAAATTCAGGCAAATTGTCAACTCTGCAATTGACTTTGGCAAGTTGCTAAATGTGATGATAAAAATCTATTTGTTCAACCACTTATGCCAATGTATGCAGTGTTCAAAATGAAGGCTTTTGAATCAGTGGCCGCCAATTCAAAATTAGTGTTAGTGTAACTTAGCTATATTATGTTAGAGTGTATATAGTTAATGTTAACATTATTACTGTTTAATATCTTATGTACTTACATATAAAATTCAAATGATTGACATTCACGTGCATGATTAAAGAATGTGGAAAAATGGAAATGTGTCAACATGGTGTGTAAATTAGTCAGACCAGTTCAAATTCAGCAGGATCAGTACAAAATTGATCTGGGCCAGTTAAAAAATCTGGGCCAGTTAATTTTTTGCTAATTTCAGACACTGGTATGCATTGTTTTTATTAAACTAACAGCGGTAATTAGTTAAACTATTTACACATAACATATTTGGACATCAAAGAACCGGATTTGTGATAGGCTAAACCAGTTAAGGATGCAACTTTAAAGTAGAGTTTTGTAGCATTTCTCAAACTCCATCCTCAAGCGATTTGGTTCATCACGAATAAAAATCATTGATGCTCATATTTGCAATTTGTGAATAATTTAAGCAACATGCGAAGTCGGTTTAATAAAACATACTTCATACTTTTGTTGAAATCATTAAAAGAATACATATGATCATTAGGGACAACCTTTGAAATGTTTCCTCTGAATTTAGACTGGATCCTGTCAACAAATTTTTTAATCTATCGGATAATTTTGCCAAGTTAAATATAAGTTTTTTAAACCGAACTAGCATGTTATAGTAAATAGCATAGATTCATATTTTGGGGAAATGTATCTGAAATGAAACAAACAAAAATGTTAATTGAGGAGGGACCTTATTTGATGTTGCCCGTGTGTTTGAACTTTTAGATACAACCTTCACTTTGCTGAATGACCACTGCCCGTTGTAGTCAATATTTTATTGTGACTAAAAATTAATAGCAATTTTATATGTTTAGCCATTGCTTATACCAATTTAAAGAACTTACTTGATATACATTTTACACCATCAGTTTGCATTACAGGAATTACTGATTCCAAAGCCTGCTTTTTCTAGTGTGGGAACCATGACAAAGATTGGCAGAAATTATATTATGCTTGTTGTTGGGGGGTTTGTCTATGTTTTACCTTACAAGAATATAGCTTGCTAGATGTTTAAATTAATACTATATTTAAATACATAAAAACTCATGATGTGTTGATGCCTCTCGGTGTATTTAATGAAATATACATTTTGAAATAGTAAATATAATATACAAAATTGGTTGTAAAACATATTTAATTGTAACTTAATTGGACAACTTGATTTTGCTACTCTTACAGGAGCAAAGTTCATTAGTTGAGGGGTGTCAAGACTAGTGTTAAATAATGTTATGAGGGTTATATGTTTTTGGAAAAGGCATAGTTTTTAATTAAAGTTTCAAAACATACTACATGTAACTGATTAGTTTTAACATTCTAGTTGTAACCTATCCTGTTTTGTGTATGCTGTAGATTTGTCACAGGCAGTGGCGCTTTAACATTCACCAGAAACATATCAATAATACTTTAACATTATTTCACATGACATATGTCGGTATCACTTTAATATATCACATGAAACATGTCAGTATCATTTTAATATATTCACCTGGAACATGTCAATATCACATTAATATATCACATGAAACATGTCAGTATCACTTTAATATATTCACCTGGAACATGTCAATATCACATTAATATATCACATGAAACATGTCAGTATCACTTTAATATATTCACCTGGAACATGTCAATATCACTTTAATATATCACATGAAACATGTCAGTATCACTTTAATATATTCACGCGGAACATGTCAGTATCACTTTAATATATTCACGCGAAACATGTCAGCATCACTTTAATATTTCACGTTTTTTAAACATTTCCATGTCAAGTTATGTAAAATCGCTCAATGCAACTCTCCTGAATTGAAACATAGAATATCTTTTGGTCCTCAAGATTTAGCTTGCACGTATTACATATTATTAATGCTCTTAAACATAGTCTTGCATGTGGATAGATTACTTAGTCTTTGAGTAGCATTGCCATCTAACGATGGGTTTATTGTTTCTTTGATTCTACTCACTTTACATGTGTAACATGTCTGATACTTTTTATTATGAAAATCATGGTGTTTAAACTACAATTTGACTGCCTAAATTAATTGTAATGATCCACAGTTAAGTTTTCTCAGAATCACACCTCGAAACATGTTGATAAATAGCCTCCTCCAGAAACAATTAAAACGGTATGTTATAATTATAGTTTATACTGTATAATATGATTTTATGATGAAAACGAACGAAAAACCTTCCTTCAATTATAAACTGCGGCAGGTTACGTTTTTATAAAAAAAATTTAGGTAACGTCCTTTATAGTCATAGTTAGCACGCTTTGCTTACTAATACTAACCCGTTTAATTTCAGCGTCATCGCCCTACGCCTGTCACCATAGCAACGTCGCCAACCAATGCAGGTATGTTTAATACGTTCTGATTGGGCGCAGCTGCTGTCGGTGAAGATTGCTTGGTGCTTGGTTCATTGAACACTACACGTGTGACTGATTGCTTGAAGTAAGCGAACGCCGTGACTATTGGATGTTCGGTTTCGAACCCGAATTGACCGTTCTCAAAGTTTCAACTCTAGAACGTCTGTGAAACGGTTGTAAGCTGATTTTAGAACTATTATATTTCTTCATTTTTCAAATTGTTTGATGTTCATTTGCTACCTTGAATTTGTTGGTTTTGATGGTCTCGTTAAAAAGCAACGGCGGAAGTTTTAAAAGTAAACATGTTGAAACTCTGTAGTGTCCCCTACGGCATATTGTGGGCATTTTTGGAAATGTTTGGAGTCGACGTGTTTAGCATTTCTCGCAACAAAACATAATTTGACACGTATTAAAGATGGCCGACATATGCTGAATGGTTTGCGATCCATATTCCTACTACTGGTTCCCTTACACATGGGTGAGGTATAGTTCCTGTATTATTGCCCCGCTCTCTCTGTTGTTGCTGTCTACTGTTCCCTGTCTCTATTGGCTGTTGTCCATGTATAGTTCTTCTGCGTCTGAACAAAGTCTGTTGTTTTCATCTTGTTTCCTTGTAATTCGGGTGAGGCTGACCTCGGTATTGATCTTCGATTTATGTTTTTCTTCTCCATCAGTGATCTTGCACTACCGTCTCCACCTCCCCCCTCTATCTTTTGCTCTCATTCTCCACTCCTCTCCCAATCCTTCAAAATCTCTCTTTACACAGTCCTCCCATCGCAGTCTATGTCGTTCTCGCCTCCTTTTCTCCTCCACTCTCCGGGATTCTGCTTTCTTTGCCAGCCGTTCTCCTCCCATTCTCTCCACATGTCCCGCCCACTTTAGTCGACTCCTCACCAGCTTCTCCTTAAAACTTTCTTCAACGCCAACCTCCTCTCTCAGCTACACTACTCTTCTCTTGGCGAACTTCTTCACTCCCGCAATTCTTCTGACCCAGTTGTTTCGCAAACCTGCACCCGCTCATGTTTTTTGTTATCGTCTAATTGTACCAAAATCACTGCAGATCTCGCTGACGTTCCTACTTCCGGTTCGCGCGCGGGTTCTCCTGCGTCTTCGTCGAGCAAACGTTCCCGGGCTTCCTTTAGTAACGACGAGGCACCGCTGAGCCCAGTCCGTACCCTTGACCTCGAGGCGGACGGGGAGGGGAAGGGAAAGAGGCGAGGATTCTTCGCCAAGAGCAAGAACATATTCAAGAAATTATCGAGATAGCACGCGAGATATCGCGAGACTTCGCTGTGACAACTGCGCGCCCTCTGGTGGACGACAGCTGGTATTGCGCGCATCATCGTACATTACAATGCAGTTTTGTTTCGTTTGGTTATAATAATGTATATAGTTTTGTTGTTTAGATTGTTGCGACATTTGCCAAATAGCCTGATCGACCACCGCAACAATTGTTACTAGATCGATGTAAGACAATTGTACACATTATCACATCGGCCAAACAAATGAATCATTGTGTAGTCAACTCAAGACAGCCTAACTGGAGTCGGTTTTGCATGTACAAAGACGTCACAACAGTTAGCGTGCATACACGCACAAACGCACGCGCGCGCGCGCACGCCCACACGGTTTACGCCATCAAAACGAGCTGAGCTTTGTGACGTCATCGTTGTATTAACGAATAAACTTATTCCGCATGTACGCCACACACATGCACGCGCACACATACACACAAATGCGGTAAGAGCTTCGGACTCTCGACTGAGAGAACCCGGGTTCGAATCCTGTGCGGCGGCGTCGAACCTTGGGCAAGTTCGTTTACTTCTACATTGCTTCAGTTCACTCAGCTATATGAATGAGTATCTGGCTATAGACATCGATGGATATTTGTGTACGAATAGTATTCCCGCATTAATTGCAGCGTGGCTGAATACTTCCCAGAGAAGTAGTTGAGATGGTGTTTGATTGAAGAGGTCTGCCAGGGAGTAAAATGTAAAGCGCTTTGAGCAGTCCTGTGGACTGGATACTGCGCTATATAACAACTTACCTTTACTTTACAAACGGTTTACGTCATCAAAATGTGCTGAGCTGATCTTTGTGACGTCGACATTATATTAACGAATAAACTTATTCCTCGCCCACCGTTGTGTGGCGCTGCACTTGAGTCGAGTATCGTACGTAGTTGTACAAGTGCGTGTGATTACCTTGAACGGCACGTACTTGTCACTGAGCGACACGCACAACGTAGAATCAACGTGAATGAAACGCTGTATTCCATCGACAAACCTTCGGATGCGATGATTCTTTGGTTTGTCAATAACTACCATAACATGCGTTGTAAAACTGGCATACTTTATTTCATTTTAACAATTAATCGTCTTATCTTCAAAATAGTATGTCTGATGATATCACAAACTAGTATCATTTTTATGGATATGATTTTTAACCAACATATTATATAAAACAGTCTGTCAACGTTCATACAAAGTCTCCTGGTGTCTTGTAGCAACAGTTGAAGGGAAACAAAAGGCTTTTTGGATATAAAAGATTTAATAAAAAATAATTGCATTATGGCATGTTTATGTGTTATTGGCAAGGTCGTTGACAAGCCAACCCGTGTAATTTTAACTGAAAAAACTAGAATAGCTTAATATATTACTACTTGCATACATACATCATATTTTCAAACACTGTTTCGTTCATAGATTTAAGATTTAACAAGATTGCCACCCAAAGAATTAACTCTAGGTGGCAGGTGGACAAGGAAGCCCTTTGGCTTATCGAGAGTCCGACCCTTTTATCTATGTGTATCCCGCCCGTCTGAGGTATGTGTCGATTTTATTTTTAAACATTCACGCTACTAGCACTCACACAATCGGCAGATAATCTGTTCTATTCAGTTAGTCCTTTGTGAAAATGAAAACTTTCTTATATCTAATCTACACTGCTCCTTTACTAATGTAACTTCATGTCCTCTAGTCCTTCCATCTTTCTTAACTGAGAAAAAAATATTTCTATCAATATTTTCATAACCATTCAATATTTTAAACACTTCTATCTGATCTCTCAATCTCCTGGTCTCGCATTTTTAGGCGTATTTCGTAACTAAGATCCCTCAGTTTTGGTATCATTTCATAGAAGCGGCAAAGGGAATGTCATGGACCTTATAGTCCCATGCGCGGGGCCGTCTTCCCTAGCGTACAGGACAACATGGTCCGGTGGATACTGGTAACTCGTATTGCGTGTTTATTTATTGTAAATAGTTTCCCTACGGGTAAGATATATTAGCATACTTTTATAATGGGTAATCCGAACGTTTACCTTAACGGGGCCGCGCAGCCCCAGGCTACCTTAACGTGCATAGACTATGAGGCTACCTTAACATGCATAGACTATATGAGGCTACCTTAACGTGCATAGACTATATGAGGCTACCTTAACGTGTATAGACAATATGAGGCTACCTTGACGTGTATAGACAATATGAGGCTACCTTGACGTGTATAGACTATGAGGCTGCCTTAACGTGTATAGACAATATGAGGCTACCATAATGTGTATAGACTATATGAGGCTACCTTGACGTGTATAGACTATATGAGGCTACCTTGACGTGCGTAGACTATATGAGGCTACCTTGACGTGCATAGAATATATGAGGCTACCTTAACGTGCATAGACTATATGTGGATACCTTGACATGTATAGACTATATGAGGCTACCTTAACGAGTACAGACTATATGAGGCTACCTTAACGTGCATAGACTATATGAGGCTACCTTGACATGTACAGACTATATGAGGCTACCTTAACGTGCATAGACTATACGAGGCTACCTTAACGTGCATAGACTACATGACGCTACCTTAACGTGTATAGACTACATGAGGCTACCTTGACTTGCATAGACTACACGAGGCTACCTTAACGTGTATTAACTACATGAGGCTACCTTGACGTGTATAGACTATATGAGGCTACCTTAACGTGTATAGACAATATGAGGCTACCTTAACGTGCATAGACTATATGAGGCTACCTTAACGTGTATAGACTATATGAGGCTACCTTGACGTGTATAGACTATATGAGGCTACCTTAACGTGCATAGACTATATGAGGCTACCTTGACATGTACAGACTATATGAGGCTACCTTGACATGTACAGACTATATGAGGCTACCTTAACGTGCATAGACTATACGAGGCTACCTTAACGTGCATAGACTACATGACGCTACCTTAACGTGTATAGACTACATGAGGCTACCTTGACTTGCATAGACTACACGAGGCTACCTTAACGTGTATAGACTACATGAGGCTACCTTGACGTGTATAGACTACATGAGGCTACATTGACGTGTATAGACTACATGAGGCTACCTTGACGTGTATAGACTATATGAGGCTACCTTGACGTATATAGACTATTTGAGGCTACCTTGACGTGTATAGACTATATGAGGCTACCTTAACGTGCATAGACTATATGAGGCTACCTTAACGTATATAGACAATATGAGGCTACCTTAACGTGCATAGACTATATGAGGCTACCTTAACGTGTATAGACTATATGAGGCTACCTTGACGTGTATAGACTATATGAGGCTACCTTAACGTGCATAGACTATATGAGGCTACCTTAACGTGTATAGACAATATGAAACTACCTTAACGTGTATAGACAATATGAGGCTACCTTGACGTGCATAGACTACATGAGGCTACGTTAACGTGCATAGACTATTTGAGGCTACGTTAACGTGTATAGACAATATGAGGCTACCTTAACGTGTATAGACTATATGAGGCTACCTTGACGTGCATTGACTACATGAGGCTACCTTAATGTATATATAGACCTGTGTTGGTGTTCCGCATTAATTTGGCAACTGGAAGAGCACCTCTTTTCTTTGATTGCAATGTCCGCACGATCCTATGAAAACCTAATTTTTGTTCAATAAACATAAGACGATAGCTTACGGCAACGGTCGCGCTTCGAGAGATTCTGACAGTAACTGACGTATTCGTCACGACCCAGGCTCTCAGACATGATTGTGAAATTTACCCATTTTTATTTTATTATGCTCATGAAAACTCCCGCTTCATGTGTATTGTTCGTTGGCGCCTGAACGTGGTGAATAATCAGGGGGCTGAGGCTCTCCAAAAACCTCCAACTGCACCCCCCGAGTTCTCAAGAAACCTCCAATTATACCCCCCCCCCGAGCTGTCTAAAGAAACCTCCAGCTACACCTTGTTTTGGTCTAAAACTGAAGTGACACTAACGAAACATTCAGACTAACGAAAGACTCGAACTAATACTTTTTTAATCAATAATGTTTCCACGAGAGTGATGCGCTCGCTCTAGATGCGTACATGTGTGTGCGTGCGTGCGCGTCCGTGCGTGTGTGAGCACATGTACTCCCGTGTGTACATACTAGCTTACACCCACACAACAAATCAAGGCGAGTAGTTGACATAATTGCAGTATTTCCCCAACCGCCGTTTATGACATTGCGTGCAGCGGATAATAATGTCCCCGGTAAATCAGGCGTGGCGCCGTCTGGCGAGTGTTGCATCACCAAATTCGTCCACTAAAATGTAAGTAACTACTTTTGTGTTTTCCAAAATACGTCGCCATTTAATAGATGAGAAGTTAATGGTCGAACGAAGCGAATGTAAATGGAAACAGGCGTTGGACGTCGGCGCCTCGGAGGAAATGCATTAACAACGTTCCAAAGTTATCGTGTTATATAATATATGCAGCAACCATTGATGGTCGTCCATTTTTGTTGCCAGGTTGTCATATGTCCATCAGTAGGCGGCACAATCAGTATTTCTTTCCTATGTATTATCGCTACTGTCTTGCTGGTTGGCAAATGTTGTTGACTTATCACTTCTTTCCGCCAATGGTCCATTACCACAGTGTCGCTCAGCTTGTCTCACTTGAAGCAATTAACTAATTACAATATGTCACTGACAACCATTTGCGAGACAAGTACCCCGTGTATAACGAAGTAGACGTCGGTGTTGTCTGTTTGCGGCGGGGCTGATTACAAAGTACAGCATGCACAAACGCGCGCACACACACACCCACGCATGTATATACACTGACGAATGCACACGCGTGCGCACACACAGATACAGACACACACGACGAACGCATGCGCGCACACTCACACACCAACTTACTTCTATTTTTCAGTTATTTATATTGTTAACTTATTTATATTCTGAAATTATCAATCTTTACTGTGTACACATACAATAACGTAGCACAAAGCACACACACACGCACACGCACATACACTCACACATACACTGACTGAACAATGGCGATCATCTTCGAAAAAGAGAAGACCACCGACGAACACGTTTATGTACAGTATGTGTGTTTTCTTTGAAATTACACTAAGTATTTGATCCAAAAATAAAGGTATAGTTTACTATATATATGTAAAAACGCTCTTTTGAACCAGCAGTCGTAGTAAACTGAAAGGCGACTTTTTCTCCCTGCCAATATTGTTAGTAGGAAACAACATTTCGCTGACGTCTCCCACCTCCCCCCTTGTATACCTATATATATGCACCTCAATAATGTATTCCTTCCTTCTCAATCCTTCGGTATATGATTATATCCTTCCCTGCCCTTCTACGCACTCTCTTCACCATTTCCTCACCTACACGCCTCGTCCAATTACCCCCCCCCCACACACACACACGCAGACTATCTCTTACTTATCGATGGGGCAACAGCTAATTGATATGAAGAAGATGAAACTGGCCAAGCGAAAGATTGCGCGTTACAAGCTCGCAATTGTAATCAATATCAGACGACGAAGTTGTGGCGATCTAGCGAACGAGCGCCTCTTGCTGTGACTTTACGAGCGATACGAAATGTGCACTATATTAGACTCGTTACTGTCGCATTCGCGTCTAATCACACTCGGTCAGTTAATAATCAATCGAATAATTCGTAGCAACCCATAGGCGCGAGTGAAACAAATACCACGTGGCGCGATCTGTTGTTGGCGGGTAACAGTTGGAAGGTATTAACCTTCTTTGGATCGTGTGCATGCATTCACACAATGTAAAATTCTCTCTCTCTCTCTCTCTCTCTCTCTCTCTCTCTCTCTCTCTCTCTCTCTCTCTCTCACTCACCACTTTCTCACTCACCCTGTCATTATTAAATGTTAAACGAGCCCGTGTCCGCCTTGCTCCATGACCAGGTTCGCCGCAGCTACCGCCACATTTAATTTCTTGCTGCACTGTTTTCTCTATGTTGTTTTAACCTCGAATAAAAGCGAATAATTGCATATACAGCGTGTAAACGCCCCCCCCCCCACACAAACACACACACACCTGTGCTTATGCAAACACCGGAATTAGCTTAACTATTCCAATGATATCTTATCTGACAACAAACTCTTAAATCCATCACCCATCCGCTCTTACCAACTCTCCGGCTTTTTGTTTTAATTTCACCATCGCCGCTGATTCAGGCGGCGTTTTTCTGCCAAATTACTTCATCAGCGATCGACTGCATAAAAGGTCGCGCCGTGCTGGACACAAGCCAAATGACACGTCCGCGAAGCCGAGCCACACTGTCGCTACTTGTAGCGGAAGTAGGTCGTTCGTTGAATCCGTCGCGGCAGGAATTGTCGTCGCTAGCAGGCGCGTCTCCAGTGAGGATGCGTGTCCGCTGAAGACTACAACATATGACTCGTGGGATGACGGGCACCATCACAGAGGTATGTAAAGACAATATTTATTGTGTGTCGACAAAATTAATTACGATATAATAATGAGGGTTATATAATGAATCGTAACTACATTGGTAACTGTAAGCGTCTTAATGAAGACCTTACAACGCAGTATTAATTGTTAATGTAATGGCAGGTGTTCCGACAATTGGTTCTGTCAGATGGACCGAACTGTCACTGTCTCTCCGGGATGCTCCATCTGTTACGTAATTTTCGCGACTTCTGGAGACAAAATTATTTAATTTAAACAAACCTATGGGGTGGGGAATTATATAATTTGTAGGCCAACGAACATTATCTTGGAGGATTTCTACATGACTAGTTTAGTGAGTTTTAACATAAATGTAATAAGTTATTTATTTTATCAACTGATTTATTTTAATTGTCTTTATATATAAAAGGAGATTTTTATACCGTGGGCGCATTGAAATCGCACATAACTACTACTACTAAGTGTTGATGCAAATTTAATATATAAGAACTATTGAGGATATTATTAATCAGACAATGGGTGAATGAGATGGAGAGGGTGGAAAGAGAGCAACCACCAACATACCTCAGAACACATGCCAACCTGTGATATTCGAAATGACTGAGGGCCAACGTGCCCTCGATATCCTATTGCGCGTGTTTCGATCTCATAACAAATAGTTTGATGACGTTAAAGGCAATGCATGCAATATAATTAGCACCTTTCCGGTGTTCACTTGTTGCGCAAATACAAAATTTACAGCTACCTCCGTTCACTGCACGGAACGTTCGGCAGGTTTTACGATGCATTAAAAGCAAGCACGATACAGCAAGAAACGATGCTACTAAAACAATGCCATTCGGATCTACGGTAATTAATCTCTACCTTTTGGTTGGTGCATTTCCATGCAGGTAACACGAAACGAGCCTTGTCGATTCGTCCATACAAGATGAACATTGCATATCGGGTGTTTGCAGGCACCGGAGAAACACAACGCCTAAGTCGTGTTTGTCCCGGAATGAAGCAATCATTAGTAGACACACGCGTGGTGATTACTACCCGAGCGAGTTGCCGTGAGCCACCCGGTCGCGCCAGCCGCTAATCACTAATCGTTGTCCGCAGATGAACGGCATCATAAACATCCGGCGCGCCGAATCAAATAGTGCGCTTGCACGCGCACGCAATCACAGACGCGCGCACGCACACACACACGCGCGCGCTCGCAAGCAAGCACACAAACACAAGCACACACCTGTAGGCATCGAGAAGGGGAGCAGGCGCAGGCATACAGATGGTCGGTCGGTCGGTCGGTCGGTCGGTCGGTCGGTCGGTCGGTCGGTCGGTCGGTCGGTCGGTTCGCAGACACACAGGCACACAGACACAGACCCACACACACGCACACACACACACACACACACACACACACACACACACACACACACACACACACACACACACACACACACACACACACACACACACACACACACACACACACACACACACACACACACACACACACACACACACACACACACACACACACACACACACACACACACACACACACACACACACACACACACACACACAGACAGACAGACATATATATGGAGACTGATGGAGACTGCTACAGAGACGGAGACAGACAGAGAAAGGATAGCAAAGGGAACAGCGAGAACTACATAATTCGCTTCAAAGATCTCCGGAAAGGTGATGTGAAATACTTTGACATCCCAAGCGAAATACTGGACCACGCTGACGAGCCATGCTAACCATGCTTCAATATGATGCAAATGGGTATATTAAATGGATAGTAGTCTAGATAGTAGTTACTGCAAAGTCCCTATTGTAGAAGATAGGAAGAACTGAGAACTAGTATGTTGCGATGCTCGGCGAATCACTGCCCAGAGGCTTCCACAGTCCAAAGTCCGGCACTGTTTACCGAGATGGACGTCAGTAACACGTTCGGTCATTCAAACACAAAGGTGTCACTTGTGCTGCTTTAGGAAGGAGGTCTTCCTTTTTGTCAATGTTATTAGCCTTATACTTCCTGTTTAGTCTATACCTTTGTTTCAAAGAACTCTTCATTTTTATTGTTCAAAATCGAATTCCACATGTTCTATAGAAACGGCTTCCTCGAAGGCTTCTTTGAACCAAATTGGGGGATGGGGTTATACCCCGCCGTACTCTTTGAATGAAGAACCATTCAATCCATCCTTAGTAGTGGTAGTTTCCCTGACCCTCCTAACTGATCAGTTCTAGTTTTTGTGAATATTGCATTTATAGTTTTACATATTCAACCATTGAGTGATATGTAAATGGACACAAAATAATGAACTTGTCTGCCTGCCTGCCTGCCTGCCTGCCTGCCTGCCTGCCTGCCTGCCTGCCTGCCTGCCTGCCTGCCTGCCTGCCTGCCTGCCTGCCTGCGCGTCTGTCTTTCTGTCTTTCTGTCTATCTGTCTGTCTGAGTAGTATTGTTTGTCTGTCTATATATGTCTGACTGTGTGTCTGTGTATATGTGTGTCTGTGTGTCTGTGTGTATGTGTGTGTGTGTGTGTGTCTGTCTGTCTGTCTGTCTGTCTGTCTGTCTGTCTGTCTGTCTGTCTGTCTTTCTGTCTGTCTGTATGTATGTATGTCTGTCTGTCTGTCTCTGTCTGTCTGTCTGCTCCCCTTCTATTATTGCGTCTCCAGCAGGGTGGGTAATTTAGTTTCCCGTCATTCTTCCACTTGGCACCTGTGCAGTCAGACGTATGTGTGCACACAGGGAATGTTGACAACACTATCAGCATGTGACACTCGTGTTATTTTATTTTCAGTCATCACGAAGAGGGGTTATTTTGACAGGCGTTGACCCAGTACGACACGCGGACAACCAACTGGCAACCAACACTTAACATCTAACATGACGACTTTGGCCTAAAAGCATTAGCTGGCAGCAACAAAACACGATAATTCAGGCAGATGGGAAGTCTCTCTTACATATTGTCAGTTACTGAATATTACGTTGTCATACGAACACGTCAACTGGTGAACAATGGTGCGTGTGAAAATATATCGATTGATCGCAGTTCACCTCACGCAGCAGCCAAGTTGATACAAAACGTGTCAGTCATACAGTTAAACAGAATGGCAATTAGAGAAGAAATACGCTTGAAGCCGCTGATCAAGCAGAAATATTACACAATTCTATTGAAGCGGAAGCATTGACTGTTACTAAATCTGCTTTCATCCGCGTATTCCATTAACTTCCGTCCGCCTTGTGGTGTAATTGGTGGCTGTCTCATGCAAAGTTCACCGCGTGATGAGATGTATCGCATGTGCAACGCCTGCAAATCAATTAGCGTGAAAAATGGAGTTTTCGCGCTCTAGCTTCGCGTCGGATAGTTCGGTGATACGACATGCACACTGCATCCGAGAAATCACCGTGCCGTTGTCAACAGCTGATGGCGCCAACAAGGAAGGGACTAACCAATCAGCGCTGTCGGCTGTAGAACCAATCATAACCTCGGATGGAAATTACATCATCATGGACAGGCCGCCGAGCCAGTTATTGGCCTACGATATTGTAAGCAAGTGCGAGACGCGGTTGACATCCGGGCACCGCGGCGCCATCTTGTGTCTTGCCATGATGAGCGATAATAAGCATTTCGTAAGCGGTGGCGAAGACAAAGAGGTAAGATGCGCTGCGAATGCAGCCAGATATGGAATATGTTGGGTTAGTTGTAAAATGTGTACGTTGAAAATACATTTTCGATCGAATACAAACACTTTAATTTCAAGCAAGTCACCCGTACTGGTACATACATACACACACGCACGCACGCACGCACACACACATGTATATATAGTATATATATATATATATATATACATACTTAGTATACTAGTACATAGAAAGAAATGTTAAAAATATAAATAATTTCAGAACACAGACAAGTTAACAATATAAATAAGTACAAATAAGATTACAAAAATATGTTTGTGTGTGTTTGCGCGCGAACGTGTGGGCGTGTGCGCGCGCGTGGTGTGTGTATGCTCGACTACAATCACTTTTACTTCAGGTCCACATATGGGCATTCACGCGAGACCGCCTGACTATTGAAAAAGAAGGCGTGGTCACATTCAGTGACGTCGTCCTCAAAATCTTCCCACATCCGTCACTCAAAGCCATCGCCGTCTTGTTGCGTGGCAACACGGTGCTGCTGCGTCACCTTGGCAACAAAGAGGTGGACGAACTGAACATTAAGATACAAGACTCAAATGTAACAGTTCTGACACAAACGCACCAACAGTTGATTTACGGCACGGACCGTGGGAAGATCTACGTTTGGAACTACGAGGTAAGGTTTCTTCCGTGGCAGCCATTTTAACGTTTTTTGGACATGCACAACAGTTTATCCTACACTTTGCTTTAACAATTCGCAACAAATTTAACATACGTTACTCACTCCACCTTGTATAAATACTCTAAGAAATTCACCTAAAAACTAATACGTACAATAAATACATTGGAACTATTTACGTGTAGTGGCGGGTGTGTCCAGATTATGGTTTATTGTTTTCCTCTGCCGCCGTGAGGAGCCAGTGTTGAAAAATATAATTTCCGGTTCCGGTTAAAACTGGGCATAAGGTAGCCTCGATTACTCAGACTACAAAATGAAACGCCGCTGTTTATCCCTCCTAGGAGAGCGAGGGATGGTGCTTCGAGCTAGCACCCCATGTACAAATACCATTTTAGGTTGATCAAATGGTCTGAAAAGTGGCAAATATTGTTCAATTATTGGAAACGTTAATGCCTCCACATAGGACATGGGAACGAATATGTACAATATATAATGGGGGATACTGTATTTAGTATTACTGTAAAAGAAAGGGACTTAGGGTTAACGATTAGTGCTGATATGAAGGTTTCAGAGCAGTGCGGAATTGCAGCTTCAAAGAGAAATCAAATCCTTGGATTAATTGGACGAAATATAGCGTATAAGGAAAAAGAACTAATAATACCGCTGTACAAAACAATAGTTTGGCCTCATTTAGAATACTGTATACAAGCGTAGAGGCCATATCGCAAGAAAGACATAGACATGCTAGAACGAGTACAGAGGAGAGCGACTAAAATGATTAAAAAAAACTGAGGGATCTTAGTTATGAAATACGCCTAAAAGAATGTGGTTTAACAACACTAGAGACCAGGAGATTGAGAGGAGATCAGATAGAAGTGTTTAAAAAATTGAATGGTTATGAAAATATTGATAGGAATATTTTTTCTCAATTAAGAAATATAGAAGGACTAGAGGACATGAAGTTACACTCGATAAACCAAAAGGCTTCCTTGTCTACCTGCCATCTAGAGTTAATTCTCTGGGTGGCAATCTTGTTAAATCTTGTTAATTGTTTATGAATGGTTTATGTGCAAAAAGGGTTCGGATTAGGTTGAAGGTTAGGAAGCAGTGGTCGTACGGTTTGAATGCTGGAATGTCGTTCGGAGGAACCGGGTTTGGAACCCTGGTGCCACCGGACGGTGGTTCGGCCGCCATGTCGAAACTTGAGCAATTTCGTTCACCCTACGTTGCCTGTGTGTTTCGGAAGAGACATTATAAGATAAGCCGTTGGTCCCATGTATGTCGTGTCTATAGCAGGGGACGTGATGAGCAGGGAAATGAAAACACCTGTCGTGGACTCACTGATCGGAGGTCTCATTCTTAAAAAACGTATGACAGAATCATCAACAAAATGATGTTGGTCGTATAATGGGGAAAAGATGGTTATGGTTAGGTTGAAGGTACTTTCTGACAAGATTGACATCAGATATGTACATGCATTTGCACGTGAAGAGGTGGCAAAAGCCATCACCGAGAACGGGGGGAATTTTCACGTTCTCACTGCGATGAAAACGATCGGTTGAGTAACATGTAAAATGGGTAACAGACTAACATGTAAAATTGACATTAAATCGATTTTAATCGTACGCCCAGCTCGCACAGACACACTTACCCAGTCGGTGAGGCGAGCAAGTCTAGGCATAAGGGAGTTCGTAGAATAAAAATTGACACGCTTCAACTTCGGCCACTTCGAAACAAATCATTCTGATTATCGATTTATGGTGGGATGATCTTATTATTTGTTAACAAGAAGGCAAATTGGATACACTTGAACTCCCCAGAATGACTCTGCCAATCGATGAAGTCTATATTCGCCAAAGTAATCGTCACCAAGGTTAGCCTTGATTATCCAGACGCAACTGTTTTTTCGTACGCAAGAGAGTCTGGAGACAAAAAACGTCTTCGCCTTGTGACGAAATGATTGGTCATCCTCGTTATACACTGTCAGTGTATCTAATAAAATAATAGTATACTCTGTTCCGTTTAAACCTCGACAACAGTGACATTAACTCAGAGAATAAAATGAAACGGAATTGCAAATGGACACGTTTAGGTCGCTGGTTCAAATACCACACTGGTGAACGCTTTCATATAATTTTATTTTAGGGTACCTCTTATTTTCTGTACAACTATTATTTAAACGTATTTGCATAATGTGTAACATACACATAAATACTTTATCACCGAACTGAAGTTTTGCCACTTGACTGTAGCATCAAACCATATTTCTGCGGCCGTATTGTCTTCTCGGTGAGTTCTCGCAGCCGGGCGAGACTTGACAATGCGAGACTATGTATGGGAGAGTTCTATGCACTCGGGTAGAAAGCGTAATCGTTGCAGTCAATCAGACGACGGTAAAAGGTTAGCAAGTATAGTCATTATTAATTACAGTTAGCATTGTTTGTTATCTACAGTTATGGTTGGGGGCAGTTATTGTTGTGGTTAGTTATAGCTGGGGTTAGCTATATGGACGGTTAAGCCTAAGGTAAGTATTAGACTACCAACGATTACGCGCCACGTCTCAATCTTCTAATACGTTGACACATATTTAGCTTAATTCCTCGTCTTCGAAAACATACTGATTATCGATTCATGGTTGGGTGGCCTTGTTATTGGTATCTCGCTTAGACAAGTCTCGCCCGGCGGTGTGAAACAGGAAGATAGTCTGGCCCCAGATTGTCTATGACAGTTACCGTCAGACGGCGCGATTGGTAACTTCCTGTCTGCGATTGCTCCTGTATTTATACGTATGCAATTAAAATATATTTAATGTGTTTTGTGTGCAATATTATATGTGTTTTAGATAATGCAGTTACGTTTCTGACAGTTCTACCGAAAATAAAACGTACCCAAAAATAAACGTGTTCGGAAACGTTGACCATTATGGGATATGAGTATGCGACGTAAACGTTATCATTTCCAGTTCAGTTTTATTTTTACGTGTGGCTTGTTAAGTATATTAAGAGTTCAACGTTTGTTCCATTGCTTCGCATAAACTGAAACAAATTTGCTCTTATGTGATGACTTCGCACGAGAGTCACTTTCATTGGTTACCGGGCCTAATTCAGGAGAAACAATCGTTGTTTTCACGGTGAAAGTGCAAGAGGTCACAGGCGCTCCCATTAGAGACAAACAGTGGCGCCACATTACGGAGTCTGGGTAATCGAGTTATATGTTACAGGACGATCGACCAAAGACTGCGTAATCATTGCTAGGCGGATCAAGGGCTACCTTGACCTTTGGCATTTGGCCGCGCTATGCCTGCGCTAGAGTAGCGTGCCCCCTAGACCTTTGGAAAGGGCTTCAGTGAACGTCGCCGGACAAAATGTCAACAGCACCTCCCGTCTTCCGATGTCACGATCCGACAGCAGAGTCGTGGTGAAGCTCCAGCTCAGCCCTCCCAATATGTATTTGACTCGGCTGCCAGTTGTGGTTTTTAACGAACTTCAAGTGTGGGGGGGGTGCAACTGGAGGTTTTGGGCCTCCCAGACCACACTTACTGGACCGCCTCTACATTGGGAGCCTAACCCTAATCCTAACCGTGGCTAACCCGAATCATGTATAATAATAACCGTAACTCTAATGTATAACGAGATAACTAGGCCGAACCATGTCGTCTCGTCGTCTCATTAGTTCAGATAATTACGCGCTCGACCCTAGTGTTAACAACAACTTTGTCGCACGAATAATAACCGCGCAGTAGGTCGTGACTGAATGTTGCTTGGAATTTAGTGAAAGTGGGTATATTGTTGCGTAAGATTAATTATTGACGTAACATATTTTTATCAGATTTAATTAGATTGCCACCACAACCAAAAACAGTTATCAAGTAGACAACAGAGACCATTAGCTAATGTAAAACGCCAGATTTCCCGTCTACTCCAAATCTAGCGTTGACGTCCTAAGCTACGACTTAGCACTCAATAACTTATATTATTTGACAAATCCACATCAACACGACCATGGCTTATCGAAGGACGTGAGCTTCACTTTCCCTGCGACCATCGTCATTTGGAACATACAACGTCTATCGTTGCACGCGGGTGACGCGGATGTTTCTGGTTATACGTCTGACGTGAAACCATCACGTGTTTGATTAATGGCGTTGTGTGTTTTCTAACATTTGGTAAATATTGCTATCTCTTATATCTTACTATGGTAATGCGATGCTTTTCGAAATAAACGATCGTCACCGCACCGTCTGGAAATGGTTAAGCGGTCTGCGGTTCGAATTGTTATGCAGATTCGGCGGGGCGATCGACAGTCCATGACGCCAATACTGCGGAAACTACACTGGTTGCCTGTTAGGAGGCGTGTTGAGTTTAAGATACTCGTCCTTGTGCACAGGGCATTATACGATGGTACGCCTGAGTACCTTGCGGCACTATTACACCAATATACACCACACCGTCCCCTGCGCTCTGCAAGCGGGTTACTCTTGCAAGTTCCTAGAGTGAACTTAGAACGTTTCGGCCGCCGTGCATTTGCTTGTGCTGGCCCCACTCTGTGGAACAAACTTCCCATGAACATGCGCAACAACGGCAAACTCCCTCAATTTAAGAAACAACTAAACACCTTGTTCTTCTCCATTTAATGGGTTTTACATGACTGATATTGGACTTTAACACACAATTACATATTATCTTATTTATTATCATTGTAGATTTTCATTATTTATTATCATTGTAGTATTCATTATTTATTATCATTGTAGTTTTCATGGTATTAGTGTTTTTTTTTATTTCACACATTTAATATTACTTTTAACGAATGCAGTTTAATTTGTAAATATATATTTAAAATAATTTACACAGAGGAACATTCTACAGTTTTAACATGTTTTATAGCCTATCGTTATTATTTTATTATTATTTACCTGGACTAATTATAATTTTAAGCTAGTTAGTATTTTAATGCTTGTACACACCCGTGAACGGGGCAACCGTCCCGGATTTGACGGTGTCAAAATAAATTATTATTATTATTATTATTATATCGACTTTAACGTGTGAATTTCCAAGTTATCCGGTCCAGGGACGGTAACTTTTTTACTAGTTAACACAATCAGCAGATACTTAATGTTTTTCCGCTCGTATACAATCCTCTCTGAGAATAAATATATTTTGCCTACTTTTTGTGTCATTAATAAATTTATCCCTCCTTAACCTGACCACCTGCCCGTAATAATAGAATAAACTGACGCGGACCCAGGGGTCGTTTCTGACAATACCAGTCATAACTGATATCATATATGAGTTTTAAAATGGCATATTCCATTTATTTAATACATTTATTATTTATTTATTGTTCATCCACTGATGTCACTCGGTAATCGTGCGTGTCCCTCGTGACCATAATGTTCTTATTCCGTAGAGGCCGAAAGACCCGGTGTTCGCCCTGGACGAGTGCAGCCGAGGGGCCGTGCGATTGATCGCCGTGTTGAGCCCGACTAACACTCTCGCCTGCTGGGCCGACAACCAGGCGCACATCTCCATTTGGGACATCAACGCCAAGACATTGACGTTCGTGAGTACAGCACGTCTCTTGCGTATCAGTTTAAAACAGCGTTCTTTCATCTTAGAGAAATGATAACTGTTAGTGATAAAAAAGCGTCGCATTTATGCGACAATATAAGTTACAATGACGAAAAACGATGTCAGCCAGGATTCTACATAAGTGCCACAAATATAATAATATCGCCCAGCCTTTAAGCTCACCGTTCAAGTACACTTCTGTCAACTTCTCTGCAGACCGTTCCCGTCGACGCTACAATCAAGTACACCCATTTATTGCTCACAGACAGTGGCGCCGCGGTGGCCGTTGCGGACGAGTTCGGACGCGTGACGCGGCATTGCTTGGGGTCGCCGCCGGTCAGTTGTATTCTATTCACTTTCGACGCTCCTCTCGTCATGATGAAGATGGTGGGCAATACGTTGACCGCCCTCACTGACCGCGGTCAGTTGATCGCTCTCGAGCTACCGACGTCTTGCGAGGGTCTTGTGCGGGCGTCGTCGCTGCAAGCACGAGACAGGAGGCGACTTCGCAAGATGCACAGTACCGCTATGACTACTTCGCTGGCGTGCACGTTGTTGTGATTATATTCCAACTACAGTGGAACCTCGTTAAAGCGGGGTATATCTATTCCTAGTTTGTCATGTATTAATTAATATAATGTTCTTAAGACTGTAGTAACTACGTTGATTGTATGCTGTCCGTCAAATTGTGCTTAGTAAGCCCGTAACAAAGTTCGCTATTTGGAAGATGCGAGCCCGAATCACGTTCAAATAATAAACAAAACTACGGTTTCAAAAGAAACGTTACTAGCAATATTGCCGAGGCGGGCTGAGTTAACAGCAATACTCTTTTTGATGTTCAATGTTTTCGCATTTTCCCATGTTCAACACAGCAGACTTCCAGTTACACATTATTTCGCTGGCTAATTCCGGGAAGAGGAACAGTCTGCCTCCCTTTAAAGCGGCGTTGTTTGTTCATTTCCCCGGAATCAGCCACTGGTGGAAATTATTTACAGGATGTTGTACTTTGCCCCAAGATACCGGAACGGGGAGTGGGAACCAGCTAACTTTAAAGGTAACCGCAGGTTGCGGCGCGTACGCACGTGCCTCAGCAATTAAGGTGCCAATAACGTATGTTTATAATTTGAATGATTTGTTTACAATTTGGACTTTTCGCGGGCGCAACGTTCCAACTGTGAACACTTTTGGGATTACTAAACGCAATTTGGCGGGCAGTGAACTTACAACATGTATTCCAGTATTAAGAACAGTAAAATTATGAATGTGGAATCGACAACATCGGTTTAATTCTGACCTCAGTAATCAGAATAATAAAATGGCATCCGGATTTCATTTCGCGAGAACGTAATTTGTAAACGTTTGTACATATTTTTTCTACACCACGCCAATATGAGCATGCTGCTTTTATTAGAGAAACTCGTTATTAGGGTTATAAAACACGCACACACGCACGCACGCACGCACACGCAAGTGCAAGCAGATGCGCGCACGGACTCAATGGCATGCTACAGTCATTCTGCATGAAACTGCCAACGATGTTCAATGTATTCTTTGTGTTGTTCTGTTTCGGTTGTATTAAATCACTTGTCTTGTCGATAAAGAATTCCCACTTTTACATCAGAGGACGCCACCGAGCTGTAAAGAAATGAACTTCCGGCGTTGCCAACACCAGGCCTTAAGATGTGTATTCAACTATTTTCGAAGGTTCTTTTGTGTTTGACGTATATGCTCGTACATGTCTCCGTCATTCGCAAGAAGTCTCCGTCATTTTGACACAGCTTATCAATCTCCGTCGCGGAGATCTAAATCTCTGTCATTTGATGTTCATTGAAAAAAAATGTACGAAGAAGAAAAACAGTTATTTTCCGTCTATTATTTTTACATTATATTAACGAAAATCTGACCGAATTGGACTGGTGGAGCCACTTGCACATTCTTGGGTTGAGCTCAGCGAGTTCCCGCATGTCCAGGGTATTAGGCAGATGCTGGGGCGCCGAATCGTCCCACACTTGACCGTAGACGGTTGAGTCGTGTCCAGGCTCGGGGTGAGAGGTCGACACCCTAGTGTTGGTTGACGGAGTGGGGATGAATTGGTATACAGCACAGTGGTAAAACTATGTCCAAGATAACCATGACGGGGGGGGGGGGGGTTACCTTATATTTTATCTTATGCCTCAAACATATTTTTATATTTACATGTAATTTGAAATGCTCAAATTGGGGCGACACCGGCCAGCGCAGAAGGCTCCACGACAGGTTTTAGGCTGCTATTTGAACAGTCGAACGATGTCATAATTAATTTGTAAATATATAGTTTGTCCGTTTTTATTGCTTGTTTATTTTGGTGATTTATATAATAATAATAATTATTATTTTATATGGAATGCAATAAACCAATATTTGTTGTATCATTTATATATAATTATGCATAATAATAATAATAATTAAGATAATAATTATATACGGCTTATATACGGCATAGTGAAAAGGCGGGACGATCTGTCGTGCATATGCGATGCTTCCAGGTGCGAGACAGCTAGCCATTCAGCTGTCAGCAAATCTCAGTCGTTGTGATCATCAAAGGTTGACATGTATAATGCTGTGTTACTTGATATCGCCACTCCGTGTAGTTCTTGCAGAAGCTTAATCCATTCGCGTGCGAAACTCATCTTTAGAACGACACAGTCAAGCTTAATACACCCATGCAACTATCCGGATATGGTATAATGACGTCATAATAATAATAATAATTCTGCTCATACTGTGGTTGCCTTGCGTCACCGGTGAAAGAAGCAACATCTGAAATGTATTACCATGTCATGTTAATGTAAATTTAAGTGTTGCTATGACATTATTATAAATACGCAATTTATGTATTTATTTATTTTGTATCATGTTAATTGTTGCTGGTTGTGTGATGTTTATGTTGTACAGTGTAATATAATTTATATATATATATATAAATATGTGTATATATATATATATATATACATATATATATATACATTTATATATATATATATATACATATATATATATATATATATATATGTCATGATATATAATAAACTATTTGATAACATGGATTTGATCATTATTCATGACACGGATGCAAACATACATGCAGTTTCACGCTCGACTTCACTTGAGATCTCTGATCGATTTAATATAAATTCCTATTTTATTAAAAAACTATCAAAGAAATTAATAATGTAGAATAATAAATGATAACCGATATTATGTATTAACGTAAATGTATATTCCACATAAAGGTACAATTTCCGTTCATATTTTATTAATATTTTGTTTATATAATATTTTTAGTACTTAGGATGTTGTTAAATAAGCCTATGGTTCCTACCAAAAACGAAGTTCCCCAGCATAGACTCTAATGGCAGTTTAGCATTTGAATGCCGTGTTTAAACTTCGGTCATTTTGTGGGCGCGACTTTCGATTTTCGAGCACTGTTTCGGGCTAATTAAACGCAAGTTGGCGGAAATAATAGTGTCAACATATGCATTCTAGTTCTAAAAAGAGTGTGTACATACATATTAAAATTTTCAATGAGGAACGGATATCGTACTTTTAAAATAGCAATAACATAACAAACCCAGAGCGTCTTATTTTGGTGTTTAGCCTCCAAATGCATCCGTCAGGCTAAACAAAACAACCGTCAGCAAAACCTCCTTTATGCTTATTAAAACATCCAATTGCATCCAACCTGAGCCTCACCAAACACCCGAAAGCAATCCCCGTTGTTGATGTTCAAAAAACGTCAAAATCCACCCTGTTGACGCTCTACAAAGACGCCCAACTGCGCCCCGTTGCAGTAAGTTATATTTGATGAGACTCACCAAAACATTGCACTGAACCTCCTGCCACAATTCTTGTACCACTTTATTGTTAACGGGCCCTTGTGGACTAGCTGGATAAAATAACTTTATTTTGTAAAATGGTGACTTTATATCGTATTTGTACATATTTATTTAATTATTTGTTGAACTGTTTGTATATTTCTTATTGGGTAACTTTTATATTTGTTGTCTATTTATTTGTTTACATTTCTTAAACTTATGTTTTTTTATGCCTATTTGCATGCACCGGTTTGTAGGGTTTTCACCTTATATAGGTGTAATCGTATTCATTGGGAAGATTTTCTACAAAACGTTGCGGGTTTTCTATGGTGTAAGACTGTACATAGCCATACAGGCCTATATTAACCTGATAGCTCAAGCAAAATCAGCTAGATGGCGACACCCGTACGGAATAAGAATGCCGTAGATCCGGTTACGAACGATACACGTAATACGTATATAAACGAATTGATACATAATTTCAAGTCACAAATACGGATTTCAATAAAGGATGTCGATATATTGTGGAGACCTGTAAATCCATCCATTGACCGCTCATTCAGAGGTGCCAAATAATGCGGAAGTCTCCCGGATTTTGGGTGTGTCTTCCTGTCACCCGGAATACAGGCAAATCTCCCGGATTTCCGCGGAAAATCTGCAACATCATACCCCCATCTTCCGATATCATGAGTCGAGCCGAGACAGCGGAGAAGCTGAAAGCTGAGGTTACGGCGGCACGGCGGAGAACAATTTTCAACAGCACCCTACCTCCGTCTTCAAGTGTCAAGATCAGAGACACCGCGACGACACAGCACGACGCGGAAGCGTGCTGAACCGCTAGTGAAAATCTCAAGAAAAAACGTGGCAGGTGTGTATACTGCGTAAAACTCGGTAGATCTGCCGCTGTCCACACGATGTGATGGCGGAAGATGGGGATCTGGCGCCACGAGCCTCACGCTGCAGTCGCTAGGGGGAGTTCGTGCATCAAAAGGAACCGGTCCAAGGGTGGATAGTTTAATTATGCGGTGTATTTACAACTGTACTGCCGGTAATGTGTGTACTGAGTGAAATGTTGGTTTGGCAGCATTGTTGGATTTGTTAACTGAAAATTCACCCGGTTTATGAAGATTGAAAGTTGCATTCTAAGATCGTTCACATTTTAAATACAAATTACCACTCAATCAACATGTGACATCACTTTTCCTCAACGTCACATAAACTATTTTGTTCACGTAATACGCAATTTTAAAATAAAACGGCGCAAAAGATGAAAAATTATATCCGTGTAGTGTTGCAAGGCTTTCTTTATCGCGAATAACATATCAAATGCCAAAGTGACATATAGGGCAGCAAGTATTATCAACATTAATAAGTAATTTAATATTGTCCATGTCGTACATACACTTTGTTAATAATAATTAAACATGGTAGTTTAACTCAGAATGCAATTACAATCACAAATAAATACACACATTATTCCGTGAAATATATATATACAGGCAGATTTCGCATGAATTACATGAGATTATAAAAACAAATTACAGAAAAAACGTCAGTTCTACGGTTCTACCGGCAAAGCGGTAGACTTGGCACTTCAGCTCACTGCAGAAATTCCGCCTGACAACCAAAAGCGTTCGACGTGTATTTCAAGTCCTGTGTCTGACCGACGTGTTTGCCAGAGTTGCTGAATTTGTATGCAAACGAACAGGTCGGCTCGGGTGGCGTCTTTGCGATTCACTTATGAAAAGCTAACAGGCGCTTTTAAGCCACGTCCAGCGCGCTCGTGATTGGTCGCATGGTCAAGGAGCGTTTGACACATGTGTCACGCGCGTTTCATTTTGTTTTTCGCGGGGAGACGTCAGGGCTAGTTATATGTTGGCAAGGGACTTTACGTACAGATATTAATTTTATGAACAGGTAGGCATGACTATACGTACACAAACTAATTTTACGAACAGATAGGCAGGGCCCTGCGTATACGTACGTTCATCCAGATTATATTATTTAGCCTTCAATTTAGACTGATACTGATTAGAACAGTCGCGAAATCCATTAATTGTAAATGTTGTCATACAGTTATCTTAACACACTGTAAACATGAAGCAAATAGGTGCAATGTGGAACAGCAATTACCTTTGCATTTATATAAAAAGATAGCAGAACAAGCACAATACTAATAACTAATTAATTTGACTTTAATCGAACTAGCATATTATTCTAAATATAATAATGTAATCGCGGTCTTCAAGTTTTACACTGAATATTTGGAATGGGTGTAACATTATTACAATGTTGTTCATTTAGAAGAAGGATTATGTGGAACTATTTATAAATGCTAGCCAACTAATGTGTTGTAAGTTGTATTCAGCACAAATAATCTACAAACTGCCAAAACACATATTTGATGCTAAAATAATTGAGATTTGTTTAAAATTAGTTAAAGATATTTTAACAAAAATAATAAATGTGTTCTTGTAGATGTATAACATAATGTATACTGAATATAATCAGCAAGAATTATGATATATTCGTTCAATCACGTACCCATTTGGCATGTTTACGGCTGAGCTCGACTCTACCGGGCTTTTGCGTACATCCGTGTGCCCATGCAGACATTTAGAAACGTGTAGATAGCTATAATTAAATATGTAAATATCATATGGTAATTGGACATTTTGCATAGTTCGTAAAGTGAAAGAGTCGCAGTAATGGTGCATAATGGCAATCCCATTTATTTAATAAAACATTTGAAAACGTGTGTACAGCGTGTATTAAACATACCCCAATTATATTACATGATCACATCGCACATGCATTAGATAATTACTAGAATTTAAATTATGTTATATTATAAAATACGGTATGCATTAAATATACATGAATTATTGAAGTGTATGTGGATTGCATACTTGGGTAGTGTATAAGTAACTGTGCCTAAAGTATCTTTGTTTCATTACTAGAATCAAACAAACTATATAAATGACTAAACACATCTCAATTAGTGTGACTGTCACACGGATAAAACAATTATGCTCTTATTATCATAGGAATGTTGAACATTCCTATGACAATAAGAGCAGAATTGGTTTATCCGTGTGACACCTATTTGCTTCGTGTTTACAATGTGTTAAGATAACAGTATGAAAAAAAATACAATTAATGGATTTCGCGACTGTCCTAATCAGTATCAGTCTAAACTGAACGTTAAATAATATAATCTGGATGAACGTACTTATACGTAGGGCCCTGACCTGTTCGTAAACTAGTCTGTGTACGTATAGCCCCTTGGTAACAAGTAACAAGCCCTGACGTCTCCCCGCGAAAAACAAAATGAAACGCGCGTGACACATGTGTCAAACGCTCCTTGCCCTAGCGAGCGTGCTGGGCGTGCGTGTGTGTGTGTGTGCGCGTTTGTTAATGTGCGTGTGCATGTGTGTGTATTACTGTGTGCGTTTGTGTGCGTGCCTGCGTGGGTGCATGTTTGAGTGTGTGCGTGTATGCGTGGATGTTTGCGTGTACATATTGTACATAATAGATATGTGCACACGCAAACGGACGCACGAACACGCGTATACATGCATGTGCATACACATATAACGCACGCACGCATGCACGAACACACACACACACACACTCGCACATGCACACACACACACACACACACACGCACACACACACGCACGCTCGCACACACACACACACACACACACACACACACACACACACACACACACAAACACATAATACTCAGCTATATGATTGCACGAACCCCTAGCGACATATGTTAATGGCATTACATTAGTGTCTTGCATAATTGGTATTGACCCTGAGTGCGTTGCAATTCAGGTCTGCAAACTAAAATGCGAAGAAGTAACTGGATACTCTGGTAAGAACAAACGCTTACTGCGCACAATATCTAACCCCTAAACTAGGCATTTTCAACTACCTGTTTTTCTGCTAAACATCCATCAACGTCAATGTTGGAAAAATGTAATTCATAGCATATCACAAACGTGCGGGGGCGGTTGGTGGCTGCGTTGGCGAAATAGAAACACTCAAAACACTATACGTCATGTCAGCAAATGGACAAGACAGCGTCAGCTGGCTATCCAAAAAAGCCAGAGACAAGGAGACCCGGCCAATGCCACACCAAGCCGATACCACCGCCAACGACGGCTTACTGATCGACGCCCGGGGGCTATGGTAACCTATCGATCGCGTCATTCGGGTCCGTCGAATAAGCGGCTCGCGTGTGTGTATAACTGGGCTTATTTGTGCAATTAACGATGTTCATGTCCGTTTATACATCTACCGTCAAACTGAGCCTTATCACGCTCCGGTGTGAGTGACAGAAGACAGCGTTCTCCATTCCACTGGCCGCTCGATAAGGTACGTGGTTGAACCACTCTAGGATA
>CM034539.1:36723565-36741049 GCA_020002185.1 Paraescarpia echinospica
AGCCATGACGTAGTTCCCCAGGCAGAACTAACATATGTATCTGTCGGGAGAGTGCCCTGATCACATATAACATGGTCTAGCCATGACGTAGTTCCCCAAGCAGAACTAACATATGTATCTATCGGGAGAGTGCCCTGATCACATATAACATGGTCTAGCCATGACGTAGTTCCCCAGGCAGAACTAACATATGCATCTATCGGGAGAGTGTCCTGATCACATATAACATGGTCTAGCCATGACGTAGTTCCCCAAGCAGAACTAACATATGTATCTGTCGGGAGAGTGTCCTCATCACATATAACATGGTCTAGCCATGACGTAGTTCCCCAAGCAGAACTAACATATGTATCTATCGGGAGAGTGTCCTGATCACATATAACATGGTCTAGCCATGACGTAGTTCCCCAAGCAGAACTAACATATGTATCTATCGGGAGAGTGTCCTGATCACACATAACATGGTCTAGCCATGACGTAGTTCCCCAAGCAGAACTAACATATGTATCTATCGGGAGAGTGTCCTGATCACATATAACATGGTCTAGCCATGACGTAGTTCCCCAGGCAGAACTAACACATGTATCTATCGGGAGAGTGCCCTGATCACATATAACATGGTCTAGCCATGACGTAGTTCCCCAAGCAGAACTAACATATGTATCTATCGGGAGAGTGTCCTCATCACATATAACATGGTCTAGCCATGACGTAGTTCCCCAAGCAGAACTAACACATGTATCTATCGGGAGAGTGCCCTGATCACATATAACATGGTCTAGCCATGACGTAGTTCCCCAGGCAGAACTAACGTATGTATCTGTCGGGAGAGTGTCCTGATCACATATAACATGGTCTAGCCATGACGTAGTTCCCCAAGCAGAACTAACATATGTATCTGTCGGGAGAGTGTCCTGATCACATATAACATGGTCTAGCCATGACGTAGTTCCCCAGGCAGAACTAACATATGTATCTATCGGGAGAGTGCCCTGATCACATATAACATGGTCTAGCCATGACGTAGTTCCCCAGGCAGAACTAACATATGTATCTATCGGGAGAGTGCCCTGATCACATATAACATGGTCTAGCCATGACGTAGTTCCCCAGGCAGAACTAACATATGTATCTATCGGGAGAGTGTCCTGATCACATATAACATGGTCTAGCCATGACGTAGTTCCCCAAGCAGAACTAACATATGTATCTATCGGGAGAGTGCCCTGATCACATATAACATGGTCTAGCCATGACGTAGTTCCCCAAGCAGAACTAACATATGTATCTATCGGGAGAGTGTCCTGATCACATATAACATGGTCTAGCCATGACGTAGTTCCCCAAGCAGAACTAACATATGTATCTGTCGGGAGAGTGTCCTGATCACATATAACATGGTCTAGCCATGACGTAGTTCCCCAAGCAGAACTAACATATGTATCTATCGGGAGAGTGTCCTGATCACATATAACATGGTCTAGCCATGACGTAGTTCCCCAGGCAGAACTAACATATGTATCATATGTATCTATCGGGACGAGTGTCCTGTCACATATCATGACGTAGTTCCCAGGCAGAACTAACATATGTATCTATCGGGAGAGTGTCCTGATCACATATAACATGGTCTAGCCATGACGTAGTTCCCCAAGCAGAACTAACATATGTATCTATCGGGAGAGTGTCCTGATCACATATAACATGGTCTAGCCATGACGTAGTTCCCCAAGCAGAACTAACATATGTATCTATCGGGAGAGTGTCCTGATCACATATAACATGGTCTAGCCATGACGTAGTTCCCCAAGCAGAACTAACATATGTATCTATCGGGAGAGTGTCCTGATCACATATAACATGGTCTAGCCATGACGTAGTTCCCCAGGCAGAACTAACATATGTATCTATCGGGAGAGTGTCCTGATCACATATAACATGGTCTAGCCATGACGTAGTTCCCCAAGCAGAACTAACATATGTATCTATCGGGAGAGTGTCCTGATCACATATAACATGGTCTAGCCATGACGTAGTTCCCCAAGCAGAACTAACATATGTATCTATCGGGAGAGTGTCCTGATCACATATAACATGGTCTAGCCATGACGTAGTTCCCCAAGCAGAACTAACATATGTATCTGTCGGGAGAGTGTCCTGATCACATATAACATGGTCTAGCCATGACGTAGTTCCCCAGGCAGAAATAACACATGTATCTATCGGGAGAGTGTCCTGATCACATATAACATCGTCTAGCCATGACGTAGTTCCCCAGGCAGAACTAACACATGTATCTATCGGGAGAGTGTCCTGATCACATATAACATGGTCTAGCCATGACGTAGTTCCCCAGGCAGAACTAACACATGTATCTATCGGGAGAGTGTCCTGATCACATATAACATGGTCTAGCCATGACGTAGTTCCCCAGGCAGAACTATCACATGTATCTATCGGGAGAGTGTCCTGATCACATATAACATGGTATAGCCATGACGTAGTTCCCCAGGCAGAACTAACATATGTATCTGTCGGGAGAGTGTCCTGATCACATATAACATGGTCTAGCCATGACGTAGTTCCCCAGGCAGAACTAACATATGTATCTGTCGGGAGAGTGTCCTGATCACATATAACATGGTCTAGCCATGACGTAGTTCCCCAAGCAGAACTAACATATGTATCTGTCGGGAGAGTGTCCTGATCACATATAACATGGTCTAGCCATGACGTAGTTCCCCAAGCAGAACTAACATATGTATCTGTCGGGAGAGTGTCCTCATCACATATAACATGGTCTAGCCATGACGTAGTTCCCCAAGCAGAACTAACATATGTATCTGTCGGGAGAGTGTCCTCATCACATATAACATGGTCTAGCCATGACGTAGTTCCCCAAGCAGAACTAACATATGTATATGTATCTGTCGGGAGAGTGTCCTCATCACATATAACATGGTCTAGCCATGACGTAGTTCCCCAAGCAGAACTAACATATGTATATGTATCTGTCGGGAGAGTGTCCTGATCACATATAACATGGTCTAGCCATGACGTAGTTCCCCAAGCAGAACTAACATATGTATCTGTCGGGAGAGTGTCCTCATCACATATAACATGGTCTAGCCATGACGTAGTTCCCCAAGCAGAACTAACATATGTATCTGTCGGGAGAGTGTTCTCATCACACACAGACAATGAATCCTCTTTGCAGAAATCAAGAAAGACTTCTCCAAAAACTGATTTCTTATAAATATCCGCATTAAAATCACCGACAATTGTTATATCTGAGCTATTAACATTACCAATGTATACAGCAATGTTAGACATCTAATCATTAAACCTGTCCTGGTTTTCTTAACATTCATACGGTAAGTATACATTTAATAAATAATACTCTTTATTTCCCAACATATTTTTATTTCCATAAAAATCCTACCCCACCATAAGGCCTCCCTGATCAAATACCACTTGAGGCGTCTACAGGAGACACACCGTACCCAGCGTAACCACCATGGCAGGTGTTGCGTAAATAACAATCTTGTTTAGTAAGCATCAGCTCCTGTGGACGCAGAACATTACTCTTCGTGCATTCGTTCAAACAATGAATGCACGAACGATGTACGAAAGAACGAATGAAGACATAACTAACAAATAATCGAACAAACTTAAAGAAGAACAATCGAGCGAACGAACAAATAAACAAATGAAGCAATTAATTCGCGAACACATAAATTCGCCAGATCAACCTACCCGCCCTAGTGTCGCCTACGATCCGTTTTCCTCGCAATGTTCCGTGGTTTGTGGTCACAACGACGTCTTCCCCGACCGGGATACGACCATGGTTGATGACCGCCCGCCACGCGTCCTTGTGGGAGTCGACAGCAGCGACGCCCGGCGGTATTAGGACGCTACATCCCGTCACCAGAACCACGAAGACAGTGGTCCACGTGACTTGAACGGAGAGGAACCTCCTCGGTGACGTCATACCGCGAGCAACGTAGACGTATTTAGATGGCGGTAGAGAGCTGTCAAGGGTGAACAATGGAACAATTTTAAAAGGCATTAGTGTGTGTGTGTGCGTTGCGTGCGTGCGCGCGCGCGTGTGTGTGTGCGCGCGCGCACGCGGTGTGATCGTATACACCTATGAGCAATACCTACATACGTCTACGTACATACATATACACATATGCATGTATACATCAGCGTTCGAAATATACGCTGACCGTCGGGTCAGTAACTTTTTTGAGTTACTGGTCCGTTAGACCGCCTACTTTTTTTGGGATATTATACAACGTTCTACAGCAGTATGCATCAGCACATTGTCAAGACTGGTCACCAGAAGTCGCTGTTTACAAAAATGTATTTTACGCTCGATATTGGTCAATTTATTTTAACGTGAAACGCAACCTCCACGGATCGCGCACGTTACAATGGTTGTTATAGTAAAAAAGCACCCAAAACGAACGTGCGGTAATTTACTCATTTTGGTAAAACAAAACGAGGCATCATCATTGGCGCCGCCATCATCACATCCACACGGGCTATGCCTTTCGAATCTGTTTGAGAAAAAAAGCCGCCATTGCCAAAATCAGCTGGGGAAAAACTTTTACAAAAATGCGAAAAAGATATGTCCTACGATACTGAAAAGTGTCACTGACATTTCCGAGACATCTGGCTGGCCCAATTTCTGTGGTTGCATAATCCATGAACGGAACACTTTCTGTAAGAAGTCGCGTATGACCAGGACCCAGAAGAGTATGGCAGCTATGATTCGTCTGGTTCTGTTTCAAGCACAGGCTGATGGTAGTGAGAACCAAGGAGAGGAAGACATGGACAAGTTGGAAGCCACGGCTGCTGGCCCAAGTGATGGCGTTGACGCAGACGGTCGCGCTGATGACACCGACTGTGACTTATCGGACATTAATTATGAATCTTGTGGCTCGATCCAGAAGATTCATAACTAATGTCCAAGATCTTGCAGTGATTATATCATTGCTTTTGCCGCTGACCATGACTGCGATTCTTTATGACCTTTACAAAAGATGGCTCATGAATGGTTGGCTGACAGTGTCTGTCGCCTGTTTCAATTAAATAAAATTAAGGAAAATTTCCCAAATCTTTTTTTTTTGTAATTATTTTAATATTGTAGAAATAAGTCTGAAACCAGTTACCTAAGTATTACCAGTCTGCTCATACCTAAAATCGCATTGTATGTGTACATATGATCAGGAAAACACCTGTCTGACATATGTATTGAAGGATTTTACATATGGTTATACAACTGTGCATTTCTTTCAATATTGTTTAGCAGGCCACTGGTAAAATGCTGACCAGTAACTTTGCTGACGGACCAGCAACTTTTTGAAGTTGCTTATCCGGCTGACCAGCACAATTTTAGGGTAAAGGTCGAACGCTGATATACATACGTACGTGCATACATACGCACACACGTACACACGTACATACGTACAATCGTAGGCATGTGCATACGTGCATACACACATGCATGCATACATAATTACATACAAACACATGATGCGTGTATGCATGCTTGTGTACGCACGTACGCTATAACGAGCGGATGGAGTGTAGAAGGTCAGCCCATACTTAATGAGCTGTTACGTAATAAGCCAGGAGGTGCGGTGGCTACGAATAGACTGGGCGTTGCCAGCAGCGACTGGGAGACAGTGGCAGCAAAAGGTTGGAACTCGACGTTGACAGTAGATGGCGCAGTGCGTGGAATGGAGTAGAGTCGTCAGAGCCAGGGTGTATTGTTGGAATAAAACGTGTCATTGCCACACGTCGAGTGCCCACGCAAGTCTTGTGGTAATAATAATAATAATAATAAACATTGTTTATTCACGATAACCTTATAAAATATACATTTTATCTTCCTAAGGGTCGTGATTATAAAATATTAGAGTACAAGTAAATGTTATTTAAATGCTAAACAAATTATTTAAATAAAATAGTATATTTTATAATGTAGTTAAGATATACTTAAATACATATTACAATTTAGAAATTAGAATTGCATAAATAACATTTGTAAAACATATAGAGTCAATAAATAAAATAAAAAGTGCTGTGTTAAAATGTTCATTACGTTGTTTGTCCATGTTGTCTAATTAAACACGTTCTGCAAATATGCTCTCTTCAACGCACTTAGAGAGCTGCATTTTCTTATTTCTGGATTTAAAGTATTCCATATTTGTGCGCCATTAACAGCTATAGAGTTCTTGAAGATGTTTGTTCGTGCTCTTGGAACATACAAGTCCCCTCTTGTATTTGACCGTGTTGTTCTTGTCGAAACGTTCGAGACAGATTTGAATAGCGCACACATGTAGTCAGGAGCCAGTCCTTTTACTGCCTTGAACACCAATTGAGATTGTCTGTATTTCACGCGCTCTGGTAGTGGCAGCCAGTTTAGTTGTTTCAATAGTGGAGCACTTGGAGCTCTGTATTCAGAGTCTGTTATGATTCTGGCAGCACGTCTTTGTAGTTTGTAGATGCGTTCTGATGAATTTGCATTGCCCCAGAGTGTGCTGCAATAGTCCATGTGTGGTAGAACGTAGCTGTTGTAAAACGTCTTCCGTGCTTGGTATGGGAGATATTTCTTTATTCTGCAGAGAAGTGCGAGGTTTCCGGCAATCGTGTTGTGTGTCTTGTGCACATGGGCGTTCCATGTGAGGAAATTATATACCTGAAGCCCGAGTAGCCTCTCACTTTCGACCACTTGAAGCTTGTCTCCCTTTATGTATATCTCGATATCAGTTTTGTCAAGATGTTGGCACTGTGTCGGGTCGTGATGATCATGATCTTCGTTTTTTCAGCATTAATAGCCATCCTGTTTTCGTCACACCACTTGGAGATTTCCTGAAGATCATTGTTTAGGCTCTGTTCGATTGTCTGAACAGTCTTTCCCGTGGCACTGATGGTGGAATCATCAGCATACATGTCCACAGAGTTTATCGTTCTTGTGCTTAGGGGCATGTCGTTCATGAACACAATAAAAAACAGTGGTCCCAGTATAGAGCCTTGGGGAACTCCCGTTGTGATCTCAGCTTGTCCAGACAGTTTGCGCTTGAACTGGACAAACTGTTGGCGCTCTGACAGATACGAAGAGAACCATTGCATTGAATGTTGTGAACATCCGTAGATGGCCAATTTCTGCAGCAGGACTGTATGGTTCACAAGGTCGAAAGCCTTTCGCAGATCTAGCAACACTACACCATTCATAAGTCCATTGTCAATAGCCGTCGCCCACTTATGCACCATGTTGTTCAGTGCTGTCTCACATGAGTGCTTGGCACGAAAACCCGATTGGCCGTCATGTAGCATGTTATGAGACATGAGATAGGCATACAGACTGTCGTGTACGTGTCGCTCCAATATCTTGCTAAGAACACATAAGACTGATATCGGTCGGAAGTTGCCTTTGTCGTCAGTAGGCCCCTTCTTGTGAATTGGAATAACCTTTGCAAGCTTCCACAGCGTTGGAAATTTGCCACTCACAATGCTGTTGTTTATGAGTGCTGTGACAGACACTGTGATGGCAGGCGCAGCTGCCTTCAGCAGCATAGCACTGATTTTGTCGGCTCCTGTGGATTTGTCAGGACGGAGAGCAGTGAGTGCTTTGTTCACCGTTTGCTCTGTGATTTTTGGGACCGAGAACGCTGTGTTGTGGCTTGATCGATTTGAACGAGAGATTCTCGTTACACACATGCGTGCATACATGCTTACATGCGTAGACACATTCATAACTACGCACTCTCACACACACACGCACGCAAGCGCGCGCGCACTCACACCACACACACACAGACATTCACACACGCACGCACACACGCACGCACACAAACACACATAAATCGCGGTTATGTAAATTGCTTTTGCAGAGTGTGTGCGAAATATAAGGTGTTTCGTGGTGTCAAAATCGACCAAATGTGGTAGTAATTTATTAATTATATTATATTGTACTGTGTTTATTTTAAGTTAACATCTTACTATTATATTGCAAATATTTTGTTGCCTTTTACTTCATTTATTTATTAATATTTTTATTACTATTGTATGGCACAATTTTTAGTTGTGGATCTGGCGCTATAACAAATTAAATATATTATTATTATAGTTGACGTATCTTAGTTTGCTAGTTTTTCATATATAGCGCTAAGTAGCCTCATGATGATATATGCAGCCTATCATTGCGCGATAATGACGTCATTCACGACTGCCCTTTTTGGAGCGGCGTTTTGTGATTTGATAATTGTATTACCGAGATAATTGTGTTTTAAAGCTCCTCTCTCAAGTCAATTATTCCACTTGTCTCCTTCGGGATTAACTTCGCAAAATTAATCTATCCAGTATCAAAAAAATAGAAAAATTGTTATTTCGGTTTTTTAAATCATCTGACAAGTTACACAATTCTTTGGACCGGATTCAATCATGATTTGGTAAAAAAAGCAAAGGTTGTCCGGCTTTCTGTATAATGATATAAAGGTATTTGCCTTTTCCGAAGCTACCCAATCGTATGCACACAAACAACTCATTCGATGATATAGCAAGACTACGCACTCTTTTAGTTGGCCGACTGCGAATCCTGTTTAATTATTTGCACACTACCAATGATTTGATATGGTACCAATCAAACGAGAACAGATTTTATAACTTTTAGAAAGAGGCTTTAATCTGTTTTTCAGCCAAACATTTGCCCTCGAGACCAATCAATGTACAAGATTCACAAAATCAACTTAATATTGTCTTCATACTTCACGGATCTTATTGTTTTGAAAGATGCATGTTCCATGCCAGCCACTGAAGCACTAAATGTGCTTCAGCCCCCTTAATGTTTTCGGTCGCGATATATCATCTTGTGTTTGGTGTATCCTGCACACACTCACAAGGAACACTCACCGATTTAAATTCGATACAAGAATAAGCAGTACTAATTGGTACTGAACAGTGTTTGTCTTGATGTCATTGGCGTGTTACAAGATTAACTTCGGCGTCAAGCGATATGGCGGATATATTAACTATCATAATTACATTAGATAACGCAAGCCTCACCCCGGACATCGCGGACAGAGAGAAGAACCACGACGATGTCGACGACTATGTCGACGACGACAACGACGACAACTACAACAAAAACAATATAAATAACAACAACGACGACGACGACGACAACAACAACAAAATAAATAACAACAACGACGACAACAACAACAAAAACAATATAAATAACAACAACGACGACGACGACGACAATAACAACAAAATAAATAACAACAACGACGACAACAACAACAGAAACAAAACAATATAAATCACAACAACAACGAAGACGACGACGACAACAACAACAACACCACCAACAACAACAACAACAACATCAACAATAACAACAACAACAACATAAATAACACAACAACAACAACAACCACTCTATAATCGACTGGACGAGTTTCCGATAACCGACGTCTCCCTATTGAGTTAATCTAAAAACATGATCCTTGCGACAGAAGTATGCACATATCTCCCGACTCAAACCGCTGGCATCTTGTACGGAACGTGTGATTTATAGTTTCCTTTGATGTTCTAGCTCCAGTGCAGCACGTACCACTCCAGTTCATATATTCGTAGTCGTAAAATGGGTTTGTCTGTTTTCCCTGCTGCAATCCGTCTTCTTCATGATGAAAAAGTCGCGGACGTTGCTAGTCGAAGAACGCTCTTAGACAACGCAAGCAGCTGCTTCCGTCTTCGCTTGCCTGGTTTGTAGTATCTAGCAGTCGTAGTCGGCGCCACATAACGACAACGCGAATAGCTGATCGTCCAGTGGTATCATCAACAGCTCCCGTTATCACAATCGCCTAATGGAATTCCTTCCACTGAATCACGTAATACTGGAAATGTACCTATAGTTATTAATTACATTTCCAGTATTACGTGTTTCAGTGGAAGGAATTCCATTAACATGGTATGTTATACATATACACACACGCGCACACACACACACGCGCACACACACAGACACACACACACACACACACACACACACACACACACACACACACACACACACACACATATATATATATATAATTATTTGTATTAAGTGGTTTTTGTTTACTTTTGCTTAGTATTAGCCACATTGTAGAGTCGAATTATCGTAAGACCTTTATTTTACCAATATGTTTTAACAGTTTTTGACCAAATATATATATATATATAATATATATATACATATATGTGTATATATATATATGTGTGTGTGTGTGTGTGTGTGTGTGTGTGTGTTGTTTTTTGTTTAAATATGTCGGATATGTCCTGCAAATTGCCTTCAATGCAGTACGTGTCATGTTTACGGAGATTCGCCAACATATCTATAACCGGAACGTTTAAGGCAGTCGCCGCATTTGAGCACATCACGGGGTGATATTATATAACGGATGCTCAGCTGAACAAAATGCGCAGTCGCTTTGACATAAGAGAATACAAGTCAGCAAAGAATTTTCTTTCGTCGTCATATCAGATAATTTACGACTATGTCACTAATCTATATGCCATATGACGTGCAGAGGCGAGTTAGTCACTTTTTTGTTATTTTCACCGCATTTTCGGTGGCATTTCGTAATAATTTGTCGGATGATTTCTTGAGAACTTAATAGCACATTTGTAAAAACGGGCCAGTATGCTCTGGTCGATACAAAACAGATTCGTTACTAAAACCAGATGACAGGAAAGAATGGGATTACGGAGGCAGTCTCATTGCGATGAACGTGCCCGGGAAGTGGGCGTATGAAATAATTCCCCTTTCCCGCACAATCTGAACGAAGATGGGTTCCAATTCCACAGAGGGAGATACTACCTAAATGTTTAATCACGTGTTGCCACAATATACATACCGCAATTTAAGATGTCTTGTCTACAATACCCAGGACGTGTCGTGACAAACAGTGACATTATCAATGGAGACACAGCCGGGGAGTGGTAATGGTTTTGATCTTTCGTCTCGCGTCTGTTTGGGATGTCAAACAAATTCATCATATTTGACAGACGACCTTCCACCTGCATACATTCTCATCTGCCAGCTCCCATTTGTTTTTGAGGCCAACCAAAACTCCCACCAATATTTGGGAAGAACCTCCCACTTTCTGTCACGCCCCCTCAATATGGAGCTGCAGAACCAGAGATGCAGACGACATTTGACATGCACGAACAACGAAATGGCGTGAGAGACACATAACCGCGAGCGGCTAGCAACGCGGTTAGCCACTGTCAAGGGCAGAATTGTACCGAAGGTCGTCGATACCAGTGTCACAAAGTATGGGATCCGAAGAAGGACCAAACATAGCCGAAATATGCAGTGGCACCAATGCAATATTATATTTTGGAGATACATTTGTGCACAATATGTTAAACACGGAAAGTTTGATAATTTTATCGTAAAATCGTGTTAACTAGTCTGGTTGGTCCATAATTGTTGCTCCTGCTGCTGCTGTTGTTGTTGCTGCTGCAGCAGCTGCTGCTGCTGCTTCTGCTGATGATGATGTTTATAGTGTGGTGGTTGTTGTTGTGGCTGCTGATGTTGCTGTTTCTGCTGTTGATGTTGTTTCTAATGTTATTGTTGTTGCTGCTGCTTTTGGTGTTGCTGCTGTGCTGCTGTTGTTTTTGTTGTTGTTGTTGTTGTTGTTGCTGCTGCTGCTGTTGTTGTTGTTTATTGTGTTATTGTTGTTGTTGATGCTGCTGCTGTTGTTGTTGTTTATGTTGATGTTGTTGTTGGTGGTTTTGGTGTTGGTGTTGTTGTTGTTGTTGTTGCTGATGTTGTTGTTGTTGTTTATGTTGATGTTGTTATTGGTGGTGTTGGTGTTGATGTTGTTGTTGTTGCTGATGATGTTGTTGTTGTTTTTCTTCTTCTCTTTATCCTTGAAGATCGAGAGCCATCTCCGCCACCCGTGTCCACTCCCTATCACCAGAATTACCACAACACCCACCTCAACAATTGCAATCACGATCTCCCTTATAAACCGTTCACTGGCCAGGTCATTGGGCTATAGAAGTCGAACGCACGGTAAGGATGACTGTATCGCCAGTGATTGCCGGTCGAGATTAAATAACCAGACATTAATTGAAAGCGAAATATCCCTTTCGGGTCATCGGCCACGTCAGCACAACTCGAGGAACGATGTTAACCCAATCGGCGCGACGATGGATATTTGCTACCTCTCGCGTGAATATTTTTCAGGATAGTTCTCTTTTAATTCAAAAGTAGAGCCAGAAGAACAAGGCGAACTGGTTTACAAACTACCATATAAGAGCTGTGGTTAGTGGCGGATTACCCAATACTACCAATAGGCGCAATAGGCGCAATAGGCACGTGCCTAGGGCCCACGAAGGCCAGAGGCCCACGAAAATACCCGAGGATATTTTGTGGACTGAATATTCCCGAAGCCCATCTAGCAAGACATGATTTGGCTAATGATGACTATAAGTTTTATTGGTGCTTCATTGGCCCAATGAGTTTTGCAAGCTGCGAATAACCGTGATTTAGACCCCCACGTGTATGAATGTTTAACAGACATTATAAAGGTGTTACCGCATAACTGACTACAAAGGAGAGCAATCTTCAACAGCACCCTCCCCCTCCGTCTTCCGGTGTCATGATCCGACAGCGAAGTCGAGCTGAAGATCCGGCTCAGCCCACCCAATGCTCAATTCGTTCCGGCGCCAGTGGAGGTATTTTGGCAATTTGGCAAGCCTCAATGGTGGTGCAATTAGAGGATTTCGACCCCTTAAACTACCATCTCGCGAATGTCTTAATCCGCCGCTGGCTGTGGGCTGAGTACATTGGGGAGAGGGGAAGACTGTTTAAGACACGACCCTAGGAACAAAGAAAGGACGTAAACAACACGCAAAAATAGAAATACATAAGGCGCGGGAAAAAAGATCTAAGTCTATCAGCAATAAATCCGCCCTCACAGACTACTTGACAACACAAAACCATATCATAGACTGGGAGGAAGCGAAAAGTAGACAAGGAATCCAACAGGAAAATTCGACACATAGAAAAAGCCATATGGATAAGAAAGTCCAGAACACCTATCAATCGAGACGAGGGAAATTACGATATATCTCACGTGTACGATGACGTCATTCAGCGCCATTGGTACTAAAGATGTTGCCGTGCAACGCAAACGGAAGCCTCTGCCAGGTAAAATATTGTTTGGATATGTCAAAATGGTACATTTTGAACCCGATGTCAATCTTGCAAAAGTACCATCAATCTTACCCTAACCCTGTTTGCACATCAGACCATAAACCATAAAATGGCATTTGTACGTGAGTAATATCAGGCAGCTCTCTCCGACCAGCGCACGGTGGAACAGAACGCATACTGGTAGGTGGTTACCATGACAACAAAATAATATATGTTTAATGTGATTCCTGGCGGTAGTCTTCATTTGTTGTATGGTATAGTCGATGTTAAATTGAAAGGTAAAATTAATCATGCATGCCTTCATTAAAACGGTGGGCAATTTGATAAAACCTCGCACATACACACACACTTGCGGTAAAATGGTAGGATAATTTCCCGGAATGGGACGATCAGGAAATAATGATCGGGAGGTAATAAACAGGAAGTTATATTTAAGATTAATGTATCGGAACCTCACTAAGTAATATAATCGCATTACTACATGCCTGTATTCGTAAGACAGCTTGAATGATTCCTCCTCAATTAGACAACAGCGCCACATGGGTTCGATACAATAATTGCGCAAAATAAGGTGGCCGCATTCTTGTCTCGCTTCATTGAACCGGAGCTTAGCTCAAAGATAAAGTCGGCTACAGCGATTATATTGATTATCTAATTGCTAGATGAAGATTTTGCATAACGACACTTCCCAAATTCTCGGCATTTCTCGATCCTATAGTAGGGCCTGCACTCACCAAGCGTCATGTTTTATGTTCTCTGTTACTGTAGGCAGGTTTCGAAATTACCGCTGATCCGGAAGCCCCAAACCATCAAGTTTTATGTATGGCAATAAACTGATAACAAATGCCGGTGTAGTACGGTCAAAACACCCACCCTCGAAAACAGTACGATAGTGGTTTGAACCCAGAGCCTAGAGCATGGGTCGGCAACCCTTTCTAATGGGGGGGGGGCAAATAAGTAAGTTAGGCTAGGTCACCGGGCCACTTGTTTATTTATCAATATTGATTATCATTTGCCTAACTTCGTGGAAGCTGGTATAATTAACAATTATTATGTTACGAATATACAAACATTCTAACTCCTATCCGTTTAAGTTGAACTTTGACATTGTGTAGTGTATGCCCTATAAGATTAAAGAATTATTTATTGTTATCAATTATCAAGTTATACTTTGGATAGATTGAGTGTTAAAAAGTACGCAATTATTCACGGTCCGTGTTGTTGGCAGGCAACATTTTGACTAGTGTGCCGTCCGGTTGTGTTGATGCGCCACAAAGTGTCCCACTTCTAGTTGCAGACTAGTTCCTGCGAGCATCAGTGCTTCGTACATGTGTCCGTCGGTTAGCTGTATAAAGGTCTTACATTTCACGAAATGTATTATCGAGTAGGTCCTACAGCTTATGTCCATGCATAGTCTCAAAGAAACAAGCATTGAACAGTTTTAGAAAAACTGTTCCATCGGCAAGTGTGTGGTAGAATCCTACAAGCGACACCTCATTGAATATCGCTTTGACTGTCACAGAAGCACATTGCAATCCGGTGAACTTCATCTGCACAGCTTCCGGCTCATCGGCGACTCCCATCTGGAACGGGCTGTAAATAAGAGGAACTAAGAGGTCTGATATATGTAAAAACCCCGCCTCAGCAGCTCAACGGACGCCAAGTACGTGTCCGGCCTTTCTCGCTGGCTCGTTTTGTCCAGGAGTGCTAAGACACAGTTGACGTTCTGCAGTTGTTTCCTGCAATAGCAACTTGATCAGGAAAGCGGAAACGAACTGGAAGAACAAATTGGAAGAGTTCTTTGATTCGATCTACCTGTCCTTTGAGTTGAACATTCTGCAGATTTAGATACGTCGTAATGGCGACAAGAAATGTAAAATCGCTAACAGGCTGTTAATAGGCCCGAACACGCTTTGCAGGGCACTTGCATCGCGTCGAACCTTTCCCAACAATGAAACAAACACCTCATTTGGTTTGGTAATGTAGTTTGTCACCTTTCTGAATCCCTGTTTGCTCCGACGGAGCTTTCGGCATCCTCTCGTTGCCTCCGACGGCGTCGAACTGATTCACTTCCGGTTGTCATATGACGTTGTTGGCGTACATCACATAATACCAACACCATGAACATTACAGGAAGTCTGTGTTTCTGTTGAGAGATGGATGTCTCTCTCGGATTTCAATTGCTTCGCTGATCTTTCTTCGCCAGAAGTTGTTTTCTCTGGCGAGCACTGTTGCGTCGTTGGCCGTGATATTGTGGCCCTCGTCTGCTCGGTGTTTCCCATAGCTGTGAGAAAGGCAACATACTGCATTTCCATATCATGAACGTAACTGAATCCGGAAGCAAATTACATGCTTAACTCATTTGGCTGTTTCTCCCACGGAAGAAATACCATGCATGTTGTCATCCCGCGGGCCGTATTGTGTGCAATCTCGCTTTTGGTCCGCGGGCCGCATGAAATAGCTTCGCGGGCCGCATGAAATAGCTTCGCGGGCCGCAGTTAGCTTGCGGACCGCACGTTGCGGAACCCTGTTCTAGAGCGTGTTTAACCTAAGTTGAAATCGCTTAAGTTAAAAGTTGAAAACACTCAGCGCCGAATTTCAAACTTGGCCATTTTATTATGGATCGTTTTTATCATACAAACATGTTTTGAAGTTTCTCCGATTTCTATGTTTAAATCTTAACTGTCCAAGTGTGCTGTAGTCAGGCTTGGGTTCAAACGAGAAGTACAAATGCAAGCATACAGATATATTTTCAACATGAGAAGAGTGTCTCGAACTTATGTTGAAAGCGCTTTAGAGTATTTCCTCCACCCGCCCGCATGAACGCCATGTTTTCAACAACTATCGGACTTCCAAAACTGGAAATGCCAATATTACGTACATTTGTACAATGTTTGAGTGAACCCGCCGTCAGTACAAAGTTAAAGGTCTTTCTGACCACTAACCTTTCAGGTCAAGTATATCATTTTGAGTAATAAGCTTACTTTTGCAACCGTCATCAAGTACATAAGACAGGCTATCAGTTATCTCGAGTTTCACCTTCAGATTTGCAAATTTATCGGTGCGTCTATTAATACAGTAAACCAGTATCGCTCTCTATAAAGCATACTAAAACTATTATATTTTAATTAAATTCACGATAGTTAAACGATGTGTATGGATACTAATTTGACATAACCGAGACGCCATAGATGCTAATGCAAAAAAAACTGGTTTGGATGGCTGTATTCCTTCGACATATATATTTTAGTATTACGAATTATAAAAAAGATCTCGGATTAATCCACTATCGAAGCCTGCATAGCTGCGTCGTTTGTTTCATAACTGTTAGTGACAGGCAGTAATTGAGCCGAGACAATATAATCCAAGCGGAAAGTGGGTTTTGTGTATAAACAACATTAGCCGTGTTGCGTCAGGACAGACCCGCGGTGGCTCAGTGAGGAGACAAAATGAGACATTTTACAATGCAGGAGTTCAAATCAGGTATGCCGATTCCGCGGATTCCAGGAATGTGATCAGTTACAGCATCTGATAAGGTTAAGACTATGACGATCCCGATTCGTGCAAAGAATATTTAAACTGTTTACGAGAGAAGGAGACATTGCTGGCACGAATGAATTTGCAATTGATGATGGCAATGATGACGATGATGACGATAATAAATACGACAACAACGCTGAGCATTATAAATACTTTCGCTTCGATACGGTTTAAAATGCTGGAACTTGGCCATTTTCAGTCAGAATGTTACCAATGTACAAATAAAGAGCATACTCTTTACAACTTCATAGTTTTAATTTTCAGGATGTATAAATCATATACAGCGTCTACATGGTGTCTACATGTAGTTGTAGAATTATTGTATAAATTGACTTTGTATACGCAGATGCACGCACATACACACACACACACACACACACACACACACACACACACACACACACACACACACACACACACACACACACACACACACACACACACACACTCATTCACAAGCACACACACACACGCACACTCGCAATATACTCACTCCCCCTCTCTATCTCCCTCTCTTCCTCTCTCTATCTCTCTCTCTCTCTTTATATAATATATATATATATATCGCTCTCTCGCTCTCTCCCTCTCTCCTTGTCTCCCTTTCTCCCCCCTCCCTCTCTCCTTCTCTCCCTTTCTCCCTTTCTCACTCTCTCCCTCTATCTCCTATCTCCCTCTCTCTCCCTCTCCCTCTCTCTCTCTCTCTCTCTCTCTCTCTCTCT
>CM034539.1:36742049-36772049 GCA_020002185.1 Paraescarpia echinospica
CTTATTAAACACGATTGTCATTTACTCAACACCTGCCATGGTGGTTACGCTGGGTACGGTGTGTCTGCTGTAGACGCCTCAAGTGGTATTTTATCAGGGATGCAATATGGTGGGGTAGGATTTTTATGGAAATGCTCCCTTGATAAATACATTACCATAATGGATCATTGCTATGACTGTCTTTGCGGCATAAACAATATGTTGGGGCATTAAAGAGTATTATTTATTAAATGTATACTTACCGTACGAATGTGAAAAAAATCGGGACAGGTTTAATGATTAAATGTATAAAATTGCTGTTTAAATTGTTGGTGATTTAATGCGGATATTTCTAAGAAATCAATTTTTTTTTTAGAAGTCTTTCTTGATTTCTGCAAAGAGAATTAATTGTCTGTGTGTGATCAGGACACTCTCCCGACAGACACATATGTTAGTTCTGCTTGGGGAACTACGTCATGGCTAGACCATGTTATATGTGATCAGGACACTCTCCCGACAGATACGTATACATATGTTAGTTCTGCTTGGGGAACTACGTCATGGCTAGACCATGTTATATGTGATCAGGACACTCTCCCGACAGATACGTATACATGTGTTAGTTCTGCTTGGGGAACTACGTCATGGCTAGACCATGTTATATGTGATCAGGACACTCTCCCGACAGATACGTATACATGTGTTAGTTCTGCTTGGGAACTACGTGTAGCTAGACCATGTTATATGTGATCAGGACACTCTCCCGACAGATACGTATATATGTGTTAGTTCTGCTTGAGGGAACTACGTCGTAAGCCTAGACCATGTTATATGTGATCAGGACACTCTCCCGATAGATACATGTGATAGTTCTGCCTGGGGAACTACGTCATGGCTAGACCATGTTATATGTGATCAGGACACTCTCCCGATAGATACATGTGTTAGTTCTGCTTGGGGAACTACGTCATGGCTAGACCATGTTATATGTGATCAGGACACTCTCCCGATAGATACATGTGTTAGTTCTGCCTGGGGAACTACGTCATGGCTAGACGATGTTATATGTGATCAGGACACTCTCCCGATAGATACATGTGTTATTTCTGCCTGGGGAACTACGTCATGGCTAGACCATGTTATATGTGATCAGGACACTCTCCCGACAGATACATATGTTAGTTCTGCTTGGGGAACTACGTCATGGCTAGACCATGTTATATGTGATGAGGACACTCTCCCGATAGATACATATGTTAGTTCTGCCTGGGGAACTACGTCATGGCTAGACCATGTTATATGTGATCAGGACACTCTCCCGACAGATACATATGTTAGTTCTGCTTGGGGAACTACGTCATGGCTAGACCATGTTATATGTGATCAGGACACTCTCCCGACAGATACATACGTTAGTTCTGCCTGGGGAACTACGTCATGGCTAGACCATGTTATATGTGATCAGGGCACTCTCCCGATAGATACATGTGTTAGTTCTGCTTGGGGAACTACGTCATGGCTAGACCATGTTATATGTGATGAGGACACTCTCCCGATAGATACATATGTTAGTTCTGCTTGGGGAACTACGTCATGGCTAGACCATGTTATATGTGATCAGAACACTCTCCCGACAGATACATATGTTAGTTCTGCTTGGGGAACTACGTCATGGCTAGACCATGTTATATGTGATCAGGACACTCTCCCGATAGATACATATGTTAGTTCTGCTTGGGGAACTACGTCATGGCTAGACCATGTTATATGTGATCAGGACACTCTCCCGACAGATACATATGTTAGTTCTGCTTGGGGCTACGTCATGGCTAGACCATGTTATATGTGATCAGGACACTCTCCCGACGATGCATATGTTAGTTCTGTAGGGAACTACGTCATGGCTAGGCCATGTTATATGTGATCAGGACACTCTCCCACGACAGATACATTTTGTTAGTTCTGCTTGGGGGAACTACGTCATGGCTAGACCATGTTATATGTGATCAAGGACCTCTCGATAGATGCATATGTTGGGGAACTACGTCATGGCCTAGACCATGTTATGTGTGATCCAAGGACACTCTCCCACGACAGATACATATGTTAGTTCTGCTTGGGGAACACGTCATGGCTAGACCATGTTACATATGTGATGAGGACACTAGTTCTGCCTGGGGAACTACGTCATGGCTAGACCATGTTATATGTGATCAGGACACTCTCCCGATAGATACATGTGTTAGTTCTGCCTGGGGAACTACGTCATGGCTAGACCATGTTATATGTGATCAGGACACTCTCCCGATAGATACATGTGTTAGTTCTGCCTGGGGAACTACGTCATGGCTAGACGATGTTATATGTGATCAGGACACTCTCCCGATAGATACATGTGTTATTTCTGCCTGGGGAACTACGTCATGGCTAGACCATGTTATATGTGATCAGGACACTCTCCCGACAGATACATATGTTAGTTCTGCTTGGGGAACTACGTCATGGCTAGACCATGTTATATGTGATCAGGACACTCTCCCGACAGATACATATGTTAGTTCTGCTTGGGGAACTACGTCATGGCTAGACCATGTTATATGTGATCAGGACACTCTCCCGACAGATACATATGTTAGTTCTGCCTGGGGAACTACGTCATGGCTAGACCATGTTATATGTGATCAGGACACTCTCCCGATAGATACATATGTTAGTTCTGCCTGGGGAACTACGTCATGGCTAGACCATGTTATATGTGATCAGGACACTCTCCCGACAGATACATATGTTAGTTCTGCTTGGGGAACTACGTCATGGCTAGACCATGTTATATGTGATCAGGACACTCTCCCGACAGATACATATGTTAGTTCTGCTTGGGGAACTACGTCATGGCTAGACCATGTTATATGCACTGCTGATGCAAATGATTGCATAACTAGAATGTCGATACTTTATGATTGTATTAATTCTGATCTGTGTTGCTCGCCATTGACAGTGCTATTGTACCAGCATATGTTAATGAAATTAAGCAAGTTATACATTGGGACACCTTACACCCACATGATATCGACTCGTATAGAGAACGCACGTACGTCGAACTGTCTAAACTGAATGTTCCACCTGGTGTTACACGCAGTAATCCTAATTGTCACAACTGTAGTCACGCTGATAACAACGATGAGCTTTATAACTCTATCGTATCCACTCTGAAGAGGTCTGGTCAAACAACTGTGTCAACTCATAAACGGTCTTATAAATATGTTGTTGTACCAGGATGGAATGAGCGTGTGAAAGAATTGCACAGTGCAGCTCGTGATGCCTATTGGCTGTGGAGACAGGTTGGAAAACCTAGACTAGATAAGCATGCGGTCAGAAAATGTAAAAAAGATAAAGAAATTTGTATTGCTGATTTCATTGCATAAAAGTTATGTCAAAAGTTCACCGACAGTTCTGGAAGGAAATTAAGAACCATACGAACAGTAAAGTTAAACTGCCAACGAACATTGATGGTATACATGGTGATGTCGATATTGGGTCAATGTGGAAGGACCACTACGAAAATATATTTATCGATGTGAAGGATAGCCACTGTGACAATGTTCACTTTGATTCCATCAATGACAATAATGGAATTGCTGTTGATGCAGTTGAAATGATGGGTATTATTAATTATTATGCAATAAGTCGCCAGGTCTGGATGGTATTACTGCAGAACACATCAAGTTCGCCGATTCTCAAATTGTGGTGCTATTATCTACCCTTGTGACCTCTATTATGGTGCATGGGTATGTTCCGAAATCAGTCTCAGAGTATGTTATTGTACCGGTTATTACAGATAAAATAGACGGGTAAATGACACATGCCAATATTCATTTTTGTAACACGTGTTCCAAGATAATAGATACTGTGATATTCAACAGAATGGAAACATACTTGCAAACGACGCCTTATCAGTTTGGATTTAAGCCAAAACACGGAACGGAGCTGTGTGTATGTTTACATTTAAGGAATTATTAAGAGTTTACACTAAACATGGTTCAGCTATGCATGTTGCGTTTCTGGATGCGTCAAAGGCATTTGATCGAGTCAATCGACATAAGCTCTTAACGAAATTAGAACAGCGAGACGTACCTAAATATATTCTAAGAATACACAGCAATGAGTTCAATAACCAGCGTGTATGTATCCGATGGGGATCTACCTACTCGGATTTCTTCTCAGTGTGCAACGGTGTTAAGCAAGGTGGAAAGTTATCTCCTTTACTTTTTAACATTTACATGGACAATTTGAGTGTACAACTATACAAACAACATATTTCCTACTTTTATTCGTTCCTTCCGCTAAGGACTACAAATTTTACTTGACATAATTATGTTCCTCTTATGGGTCCCCTTTCCTCTTTGTTGTTGTTATCGACTTCATCATGAGGAAAACGATGAAAGGTCCGAACTTTGGTGTTAAGTGGATAAATAATAGGTTGGCAGACTTTGACTTTGCCGATGACATTGCACTGCTGAGCCAAACGCCGGATATCCTGCAAGAGATTACCAATAATTTAAACGACAATGGAGAGATGGCCGGATTACGAATCAGCTACGAGAAGACAAAAACAAAATGGTCCAGTACCACCATCAAAAAGGACATAAAACTACGTCTTTACATGTCAATCGTAATACCAACAGCGATATATGCCTGTGAAATGTGGAAGAATACGGCGAGGATATCAAAATAAAATATTCCACCGGCGATGTCTCCGGTTCATATTGGGCATATCGTGAAGAGAACACATCACCAATGAAGAAGTGATGAGGAGGGCAGGTCTGGATAGTCTGCATGACATAGTTAAGTCTCGACGACTAAGACTAGCGGGACATATCCTACGCCTACCAAGAGAGAGAACTGCACATGTAGCAATGGAGTGGGTGCCTGAATGTGGAAACAGAAGGAGAGGAAGGCCGACTAAGACCTGGCGCAAGACATTTAAAGAAGATCTGGCACAAATGGAAATTACCTGGAATGAAGCCAAAGAAATTGCGAAAGACCTTAATATATGGTGAAAGCTCGTCGCCCGATGTCCCGAAAGGAACAGGAGGAACTAAGTCTAAGTAAGTATGGGTGTGAACACGACATTCAGTATAATGCTGATAAATCCCTGGTCATGTACTTTGATTCTAGAAATTAAAATCTTGCCAGGGAAATGACTTTAGGAGGAAAGAAGCTAAACTTCGCCACCTCTTGTAAATACCTTGGGCATGTCATTTGTAATGACTTATCGGATGAGGCTGACATTCAAGCCAAAGTGAGACTTATTTATGCCAAAAGTAACAATGTACGGCAAAAATTTCAATTTTGCTCTACTGCTGTAAAGAATAAGCTGCTGACTGCATATTTCAGTAATATTTATGTGTGCGCTATGGGTTAATTTTAGAAAAGCTAATGTGCAGCAATTTATTGTTGCCTATAACAATTCATACAGGATATTGAACAATCTGCCGATGAGATATAGCGCTAGCCACATGTTTGCTACAGCTAATGTAAAATCATGTAAATGTTTTATCAGAACAGCTATTTTTAGCTTAATCACGGGGATTAACAGGTATGTCAATAGAATTATTCAAAGTATTGTTACTAGCGACATATACAGTACGGCATCAATGGATCAAGGTTTTGTATAATTTTTAAATATCCTGTTTTTATTAACAAATGTTTTTATTTATTTTTTATCTTTATTTATTTATGGTTCTATTGTTATATGGATGTTTTTATCGATGTATTTTTCAAATATGGATACAATGCTTGTCTGAAATAAAATACATTATTATTATTATTATTTAGTAAGTTCTTCCGTTCGTTCATTATTCGTTTGTTCACTTATACATTCGCTATAATGTTCTCATTCTTTATGTATTTTGTTTGTTCTTGACTTAGTGAGTTTGTTCGTCGCTCCATCGTTCTTTTGCTCTTTCGACATTTGGTCGTGCGTTTTGTTCATGTGTACATTCTTTCGTTCGTGTTCGTTAGTTCTCTCGGTCGTTACTGTTAATATCAACTATTGTTGTGTTCGTTTGAGGTTATACGGTGATAATAAACATGGACAATACCTTTGTGGTGAAAATTAAAAAAACCTGTTAAACTTGGTCTTCGATAACCGTGTCTCCGTTCTTTCTAACTGCTTGCTGGCCATGCATGACATGTGCTCCTACTGCATTCTGTATTCTAGATAGTAATTTTCCGTAGCCAGCCTGATTTTACTCAACATCCCTGGCTATACAAAAATCAAAAGTCGACGATGGAGATGAAGATGGACAGGGTACATTTTCTGAATGCCCACTGGTGAACTACCCAAGATAGCCATATGCTGGACAACGGACGGAAGACGGAGACGAGGCCGCCCAAAAGAGACGTGGAGAAGAACAATGGAGAAGGAAATGAAGACCTGCCAGCTGACGTACGATCGATGCACGGGCTGCCGACCGACAGCAGTGGCGCTCTATTGTTAATGCCTTATGTGCCACCCAAGGCACGAAGAGGATTGACTGGGTGAATGAGTGAGTGGGTGAGTGAGTGAGTGAGTGATGCAGTAATTGTACTTTGTTTATTCCGCTGCAGGTGGTGTAACGACAACAGTTGACTGGTTCCTCGGAGTACCCTATGCCAAGCCGCCGACGGGTACCCGGAGATTCAAGGTAAGATGTTGCTTCTTGGGTGAACCAGGGGCGGACCCAGAGAGGGTAGTCTCTAAAATCCTCCAATTGCAACCAATTTGAGGTTCGCCAAAAATCTCCACTGACGGCCCAACCAAGTTCGTAACCCAAACATGGAGTGTGTGGATCACGGCACAACATATTCGTTCAACTGTCCAAGAGGACAGCGGACTGGACAGTGTATCTGAGATACACGCAACAAAAGAACACCAAGACATCCGGGCAACACATTGACAGCTGCTGGGAGAAGACTAAGAATGGAATAGACGCGACCGCCATAATGTTATTGCTGATGACTGTGAAGGTGATGACGACTATAATGATGACGTCGACGACGACGACGACAATGATGATGATGAAGACGTCGATGATGGAGTGGCCAAGATTAAGCATTGCAGTTGGCCGAGATTGAGCGATTGGTGTATTGCCACAACAACAGCCTCAATCAAAGGGTATGTGGAGTGAGGTCAATTGAGGTGATATGAGGCGAGAAAGAAGACCCACTAAGGCTTCATATTTCGTATTTGAGTTAATGAGAGTTGTAGTCCAGTCATGCGATCTGCAAGACAATCAAGTAAAACTGTATCAGTTGCAGGAACACACAGGTATTGCAACTTCGGCGATGACTGAAATACTGTGTGCAAGAATCTTGCGGGGAAAGCATCATTACTTTGTATAAATTAATACATTTCTAACACGAATGGTCTGAACCTAATGCAATGGCATTGGGAATAGACATTATATTTGTAGGTTACAACAAATAGCACAAAATATATGTAAAGTCGATAGACATGGATATTCGTCTGGTTATTTGTCACTGATTGAAACTATTTGTTTAACGGCAGAGAAAAAACCGCTGGATGCACTCGTGTTGCACATAGTTGGAATGTGGTAGGATAGTTACAAGAAGCGTAATGGCAACTGATGTGTAAAATAAAACTAGGCACTCAGAGACTGGTCTGTTTTTCTATATTGACATGTTGCATAAGTATACACGTCAACTGTGTGTGTGTGTGTGTGTGTGTGTGTGTGTGTGTGTGTGTGGTGCGTGTGTGCGCCTTTGTGTATGTGGCGCGTTGCGTGCGTGCGAATGTCGCTTGATTTGAGTGAATATAATCATTTACATAATATTTGCTGATACAGTGTGCGTGTGTGTGCGTGTGCGTGCGTGCGTGTGTGCGTTTGTATTTGTGACGCGCGAGCGTTGTATACGTACGAATATCGCCTTGGTGTTTATTCGAAGATTTTGGTGAATATAATAATTAATTGACTTAATACTTCTGTGTTTATATTTGCTTATATGATAATTTATGTTTGACGTGTTTTGAATCATGACGTTGTTGTGGTTCGCCTAGATGCCAGTATCCCCCAATCTTTGGCCTGGGACGAGGCCTGCTACTAGTTTCGGCAGTGCGTGTCCGCAGAAGGAAGACTATTTTACGTTCACGTCAAGGCAGAGCGAAGATTGTCTTTTCCTGAACGTCTACACTCCGTACGAGGCATGTGTTTCTACTGATATCTAGTCCACTTGGGGTTACCAGATTGTTGATGTCTGTGTCACAATTTGTAATAAAATGTTTAAGTATCAGAATAAAATACGTTGAAAGTATAAAATATGTTGATTGTATACTACCAGCGAAATTGTTGCTGCTGCCGCTTCTGCTGCTGCTGTTGTTGCTGATGCTGCTACCAATAATAATAACGCCTGCACTATCACTCTGTCACCACCACCACCACCACCACCACCACCGTCATCATCAACAACAACAACAACAACACACCACCTCACCACCACCACAAACCGCCACCACCATAACCACCACCACAACCACCATCATCACCACCATCACAACCACCACAACCACCACCATCATCACCATCACCACCACCACCGTCATCATCAACAACAACAACAACACCACCTCACCACCACCACAAACCGCCACCACCATAACCACCACCACAACCACCATCACCACCATCACCATCATCACCACCATCACAACCACCACCACCATCATCACCATCATCACCATCATCACCATCATCACCATCATCATCACCATCATCACCATCATCACCACCATCACAACCACCACCACCATCACCACCATCACAACCACCACCACCACCATCACCATCATCACCATCATCACCATCATCACCATCATCACCACCATCACCACCATCACCACCACCGTCATCATCAACAACAACAACACACCACATCACCACCACCACAAACCGCCACCATCACCGCCACCACCACAACCACCACCACAACCACCATCATCACCACCACCACCACCACCAACACCACCGCCATCATCACCACCACCATCACCACCATCACCACCATCACCACCATCACCACCACCACCACCATCACCACCACCGTCCTCAACAACAACAACACACCACCTCATCACCACCACAAACTGCTACTACCACCGCCACCACCACAACCACTACAACCACCACCAACACCACAACCACCACCACCACCACCTCAACCACCACAACCACCACCACTACCACAAACTACTACCACCACCGCCACCACCACAACCACCACAACCACCACCACAACCACCACCACAACCATCACCACCGTCACCACCGCCACCCCCACCAACAAATTCGCGTTAATACAATCTTCTAATCCGCCAGAGCGACGCGAGACATCGGACATACCCCGTGATGGTCTACATCCACGGGGGCTCCTACCGCGTCGGCAGCGGGATGGTCTACCCCGGCTACGTGCTTGCTCAACACGGCGTCGTGGTCATCACATTCAACTATAGGCTCGGCTTGCTGGGTAGGTTACAAACAGAGGAAGGTGTTTGGTTCCTTTGAACTGTTTTTGGCGACTGTATCCCTCATTTCTATCTTATTAGTATCATTCTTTAAACTCTCATTCGCGTTAACGTCCGAAAATGGACCCTATCAATTAATAGTAGAAAAAGAAGATGTCGCAGCGCTAACGCAGGGGAAGTTGATATTTGCGTTGACAATGTTAAAACGTTCTTTGATGACGTACTTTGATGACGTGCCATTTGATCTCCGATTGAGGTGGACAAAGGTCTACGGTCGCACGTCAGGCTAGCGCGGGCACAGTGTGGCCAAATTCAAAAGATCTAGGGGGACACGTGCCCACCAAGCCCCATGGATCCGCCTATGCTGTTGTATGCATAATGCGTATATGCGTGCGCCAATTCTTTACTTAAATGTTCTTTCTATATTTTGCCTACCGTTTGTAACCCGCAGGATTCCTCTGCGGTTATCACTCAAGCATATCCGGGAACTACGGACTGTTCGACCAGATCGAAGTTTTGAAATGGGTGCGCAACAATATCGCGGCTTTCCGCGGGAATCCGCGAGAGGTTACGATATTTGGGAACAGCGCTGGCGCCTCGAGCGTCGGTTTGCTCAACAACTCTCCTCTTGCGCGAGGTAACTACAACTCCATTGCATTTTTCAAGATTGTGATACTATAATGGGCGCCTGCACAACTTCATACAGTGTAATTACCTTGATACCGGTTTCGTCGGCACCATTTATTGGAAACTAAATAATTACAGTGGCGCCACCTATTGAATGGAACCAATATTAATGCGGTGTAATGACTTCTCCCTGCTAGAGGCATATTACGTGGTTAATAGGTAGATCTTCATCAAATGTAATGTTCATATATTGCAATTTTATGTTCAGAATGTAATTAAATTATGAAAGTCAAATTACGTCACCAGCAGTAGCACGTTACTTATAAGTAAAATTGTGATCTACGTAATTTTTAATGTATATTGGGTCTATGCGAACTTGTGCGACCACTATTTAACCCAAGTGACATATTATGTTACAAAATAACTCTATTAACTTATTGTTTTGCTTATATATGTACTTACTTGTAATAAGGTGCTGTATCCGGTAAAGTTAAGGTTGACTGTGGCAGGGCTATTCATACGCGCAATTGCCCAAAGCGGAAGTGCTTTGGCATTGTGGGGCTTCCACAACGACACGGTTGACCTACGTGCACAGGTCAAGGACGTAATGACATTGTACAACTGTGACAAGGGCAACGTACCATACGGGGTGGAATGTCTACGCGGTCTCGATTGGACGGTGTTTACTACGACTCCTCAAAAGGTATGCAACAACTACACATAGGCACAGTAATACGTGACATTCCACGAAGAAATGAGACTCATTTTAAAGTAAATTGTCCGTCTTTTAAATACAAATTTCCAGTGAATCAATATCCCCCGTACACTATATATATATATATATATATAACTTTTCTCAACTTCATTTTAACTTTTCTCACGTAGTATGCACTTTTAAGATAAAACGGCGCAAAAGACGAAATCGTCTCCCACACGTTTTTTATTCAGCTGGCCGGACCAGGGGACCGGTAATTTTGCAAAAAGCATGATTTATCGAATAATGTGGAATGATATGTTAAATGCCAGTGATATATATGGTAGCAACTATGATGAAACAAGTAACTGTTGTCGATGTTGTGTGCACATTTTACTAAAATAAGTTACAACGGTTATTTAAAGCAGAATGCAATTTAAAAAAGGCTGAAATGAAGCCTTAGTGTAATCTGATTGATTTGAGATTTAATTGCAACTAAGAGAAATTATTGTACATACTATTTATTGTTTAAACACATTTTACCGAGATCAGGTACACGCCTGAATAATTAAGTTTTTAGAGCATGATTTCTTACAGTTTTTGTGTGAAAGTGAAATTAACCTAGTGATGTGAACGTCATCAGTATCACTACCGTTCAGTTGGCGAACATGTTTCCCACGAGCACACCATTCAAACCGTGCGTCGACAATCACGTGATAACGGCAACGCCAAGTGATTGGCTGGCAAACGGCGGTGACGTCATCTCGCAGGTGTACATGACGGGAATCATGGCCAATGAGTGGTCGAGGAACTTCGGCTGGTTATTCCACGACCTGCTCATATCATATCCAAAGGGTATGGTTTATGGTTTATTACATACGCATGCAATATATTCTATCCAATACTGGGGTTCATTTATTATTAGTATTACAATCTTTGTTCGGTTAAATAGATCAAAAAATTAATTAGTTACATTTTGCAGTTCGTAAACCGCTATATGCGATTACAACGGACGTCATTTGGTAAAAGAAAGTGACGCGGTCGTCGCGTGCAAATGACCTTTGAAAAAAGTGGCAGGGAAAATTAATTAACTTTCGAGATCACCAACCAATCAATGTTTGTAGTTTCGAGATCACCAACCAATCAATGTTTGTAGTTTCGAGATCACCAACCAATCAATGTTTGTAGTTTCGAGATCACCAACCAATCAATGTTTGTAGTTTCGAGATCACCAACCAATCAATGTTTGTAGTTTCGCGGCATCCCATTGACAATCACGACACCGAATTTAGGCACGGAAAGCATATTATCATATTTTGAGTTCTCCACACTTGAGCAGTTTTGGGATAATAACCCGCTGCTATTGTTGACAGCGCACTAACGACACAACCAGTTAGGGCGATAGAGAACATAGTCCACAAGTTGACAATAATACAATTTTATATATATATATATATATACATATACAGCGGACTATCCTAAGGTGACCTTACTTGCGAGGTGTCTGTATTCCAGAGGTGACTGTGCATATAGTGTTATCCAAGTGTCTCCAATTCAACGTACACAACTGATGCTAAGGACAGTACTAATAATAACCATCTCCGTCGTCATCATGACAATAAGTGTGTCTGCATCGACGAAGACGATCATCCCCAAAATACAACAACCACCAATATTAATGTCCTCATCGTCTTCACTATCCACTTCCTCGTCGTCATTGTCATCGTCATTGTCATCGTCATCGTCATCGTCATCGCCATCATCGTCATCATCCATTATCATCATCATCATCCATCCATCATTATCATCATCGTTATGGTACTCGTGTTTCACATGATTAACTTCACAACGACAACTACAACGGCAACAACAACTACTACAACTTCAACAACGACAACGATAACAACAACAACAACAAATCGTCACACCCATCACCTTCACCGCCATCGCCACCACTACCACCACCAGCAAGAGAGATTTCCCACAACTTAGCCTTCCTTGCGTACGTTGACAGACAATGCGAACGATGGCTTCAGCGGGGGAATGCCGAGAGCGCTCTTTGAAGACGCCGTCAACTACGTCATCTGCAAGAAGTTCGGCTGGGACAAGATCATCTCTGACATGGTCATCTCGGAGTACACGGAGTGGACGAACCGCAGCGATCCTATCGTCAATAGGGACAACTATATCGACGTATGTACGAGATACTAGAAGCTTTATTGAATTTCTCACCGGAGAACTTTGTTATGTGGTCTTTTGTAATAATGCATTAGAGTACAGACAATCACAGGAACATTAATATAACTCACATTCCCACGGTTTTCAAGACAGTTACTCCAGCGCGTCCGCTATCTTGTTAACATGCAAAAGGGAAAGAAACACATTGGCTAGTAATTAGGTTAATGGTAGTGGTTTGAATGTATTTAGAACTATAATTTTAATATATCTGATACAGGCGGGATACAAAAAGATGAACATTTATTGAAATCTGTATAAGCTTCTTTGTCCACGTGCCTTCTGGAACCTGGCCGGAAATTTACTAAGTTTGAATATACATCAGTAAGTAAGTAAGAATGTAAATATGCTACTAAAGTCACACCCCACGTGTACATGCTTTGGAATACAAAACACAGCTACACTGAATATATACAAAGGAGGCATTACTCATGCGAATCACTCAAAGGAGATTTATGCCAGACTGATCAAAAAAAAAAAAATTAATTAAAATAACATTTGCAAGTTTGATGTTGTACACATAGTATTGTGTACATAATGTTACGAAGGGACAAGTAGTTTTATTTATTACACGTACATTAATCTGTAAATAAATGAATAAATTAATCAATAAATACAATTACTTTGGTCTTTCATATTAGTAGAAGTTGATTCCCTGTTGTCATGTACGACCAATTAATTCCTTTCGTTCATTAAATGACAAAGGGCATTTCATGCGCCTTCTGTTAATTTTCACTTTTATCGCCTTTTTTCATTTCTACTACCGTGAGACTTCTGATTAAGCGTGTTTGACGTTCAGTTTTTCAGTAGGGTTTGACTGCTCATGGGTGTAATGTGTATCTTACAGTATCAACAATCTGCAAATGCGTAGTTGAATAGTTTATTAATAATTTTATGGCATCATATATGACTATTTTATGTACTATCTCATTGTAATTGAATTCATTTCCTTTGCATGTAAACATTTTATTGTATTAACTCTTTATATATATATAGCACTGCAGTTTATGATTGTTCACCACACGGAGAGAATTCCAATATGGCGACGATGAACAACATTTTGTCTTATCTTCATTAAAACGTGAAACTGATGTCCGTATGTCCACTCACCAGATGGTTGGCGACTTGACCATCGTTGCGCCCACGGTGTCGCTAGCCCTGCTCTACCACGGCCGCGGAGTTCCCGTCTACGCCTACGCCATGTCCTTGCCACTGAGCGCGCCGGCTGCCGGTCGCTCATGGATGGGCAGTTACCATACGCTGGAACTCAACTACATCTTCGGCGGCCCGTTCGTCGGATTCAATATGGACTACGGGGCGGAACAGACGTTCTCAGACGTCGACCGCAATGCCAGTCTACTCGTCATGGCCATGTGGAGCAACTTTGCAAAATTCGGGTGAGACTGTTTGGTTTATTAGTGGAAAGCTTATTCTTAGTGGTTGCAAAATGTCGGAAAGTCCTCCCAAAATGGTGAGACCACAATAGTTTTACATATAAGATCATTGTACTTTATCCTGCACTGGATGATTAATTTATTTATAAATTTTCTTTAAACTTATTCAGCGCACGAACCATTGATTAACTGACGTCGTGTAAAAAAGTCATTCACTCACAAGAGATGGGGGGGGGGGGTAACAAGTTGGCCCCAAAACGGGTGGTGTGTGCGAGGGTGGCCCAAAAGCAGATGGGATATGGACCTATGAATAGATGGGAGATGGGAGGTTACGCACTAAAACAGGTGCCAGATTGGCCTAAAACAAATGGGATACGGGATGTTGAAACCCCTGCCACAATCTGTCAATTTATAGTTTATACTAGTCTCAACAATACGACATATGTCGCCACTGTTGCTGCTAATTAACTTGACTTGTGTAGAACGAATTGAAAAGGTGAGGTATAAAGACTGCGTCTGCAGTATTATGCACAGATGCTTGATTTATTTGATCAAATAACATACACAAACTATGGTCGCCTCTTTTTTATTAGGATTAATATTGTGGAGGATCCAAATGTTGGCTATGCATAGTCACACAATTCGTGCACTGTTGCTGATATTCACGAACTGTAGTCTCGTGGATATGTTCAACGTTTATCAATGTTTTTTGCGCTTTACTATTCACATAGCAGCCGTGCCGTTTATACACTTCCACGGCATCTTCGCTTGAATGATCCATTCAATTGATAATTATATGCATTTATTCTACAGAGATCCTACACCGCAAGCCTTGGACAAAGGCACAACAAGATGGCGTCAGTTTATTGCTGAAACCACGGACTATCTCTCCATTGGCGCGAATGACGTGCAGATGAAACATAACTTCCGAACGGCTCGCGTAAAGTTCTGGAACGAACTCGTCCCGAACGTCAAGCGGAGAATCGAACAACTAAAGGTGGCGCCACGAGTTACGTCGGGCGCTGTGTGGCCACTAGGTGGCGCTGTTGCAGCGCTGCTTCTGTTGTTGTTGATATGCCTCGTTGTGATCGCCAGGCTGAAATTCAGGGCGCGAAAACGCCGTCACATGAACGCGATACCGAGCAGACTGTAGAATAATTGCAATCGGTAAATAGTCTTCAACCTCGCCTGGAAGAGTTTCCTGATGACTGCCGAATTGCATATATAATAGGATGCGGATTTGCAAAACTAAAACAGTGTCACTCAGGCGAGTTAACGAATTTGGTCACGATCGCGCGTTTACAATAAAAATACAAAGAATAACAGAACAGTTATTCAACAAACGTTAGTAAATGCGACAATGTTCGACCAAAATGTATCATTAAACATTATAACACTATTATAAATAACTGCTGGGCTAGCATTAGCGGTTGTAGTGATGCATTTTATTACACACACACACACACACACACACACACACACACACACACACACACACACACACACACACACACACACACACACACACACACACACACACACACACACAAAATCGCCGTGGCCCATGCGCGAACCAGGTGTACATTTTCTTCATTCAGTGCAATGTAGAAAATTTGCAATGCGGGGGGGAACTGACGTCGCAATGACACTTCTGACTAATAAGCATGTACGTAACTTCAAGAACTAGCAAAAACTGGCTGGATTTTGGCTAAAAGTACGGAAACATCCATAAATACACTTTTGGCATGTTTGATCTATGTACACCCCATGTACACCTTTGTCGTAGAATAATTGCACGTAATTAAAATAAATAAATATTCTGAGATGTGCTAAATGGCGACTGCGGCATTGCTATCATCTCTCAACGCGGCCAACCGTTGTTATAATGAGACTAAACTGTTGTAATTTATTCGTTGTATATATATAGTTAACTCGTGCGATATTGACTGTTGTAATTCAGTGTATCTACAACGATTTACAGTATACTATCTAATCGTTGATTACATACGTAATTCATGTTATGATGCTGTCATACTCACTGGCATCGGAACGTGGAGAATATCGGGGGCTTAGGCTCATCAAAAAACCCAATTGTACCCTCTTGAGGCTCGCCAAAGAAACACCTTAAGACTCTTCAAAAACATCGATTTGCGCCCCGCTCTTCAGCCTCGCCTAAAATCCCACCTTCACGCTCTCTAAAGCTTCGATTAGCACCCCATCCGAGGCAAGCCAAAAAACCACCTCGTGACCTCAAAAAACCTAGATTTGCACCCTTTATGAGGCTCTCCGAAACCTCAAACTGTTCCCCCTCCGTTGAGGCTCGCCAAAAACCCACTTTAAGGCGCTCCAAAAACCTATATTTGTAGCCCCCCATCCCGTTGAGTCTGATCAAAATCATCAAATTGAACCCCAAAATCCACCCATCTTTCCTAAATATTGGGGGAGGGGGCGAATAGTATATCCAGCCCCCACCTAAAATATTGTGTGGCTGAGCCCCACCCCTAGCTCCCACCCCGGTTTTTTTTTTCAATTGCAAACAACACCTCGATTCCCTCCTACGATGGAGCAAAGTACGTTTTGTTTCTGCGCTAAGACAAAAGGTGTCAGAATTATAAATTGCGTAGCCGTTAGATATAGTGTGTGTGTGTGTGTGTGTGCGTGTGCGTGTGCGTGTGCGTGTGCGTGTGCGAGTGCGAGTGCGAGTGCGTGTGTGTGTGTTAAAATGCTCGTGCGCACTAGCGTGCGAGCGAGCATGCGTCCGCGTGCTTGTAAGCGTGTGCCTGAGTGTGCGTGTTTGTGCGTGAATGGGTGGGGGGGGGGGCTTTCGCGTTATTTTGTTTAATTAATTTATATCCTTCTCTGTGACATTCATACTATGTAGCGTAGTATTCAATAAATTCCATCTAATCTTACTGTGAGCACTTGTTAATCAATGCTAGCTGTCTACTTATAGTAACATAATATGTCTTAGCAGTAACAGCTCAACTAGTGTACCGCTCACCACAGAAGCAATACATTAATAATGTTGGCAGAATTCACGTTCCTTGTCAGTGACAGTTGAGAGAGAGAATAGACACACCACGTAATGATGACCGTCGTCTGCATCTGCTGCATTCAGTCAGTTCTCCGGCGTCTCAGAACAGAACGTGAACGATTGATTCACGTGTATCGGTCATACATGCATGTAAGAACTTACCTGTTTAGTAGCCATATAGTGTGGTCGTTCTATGTGGTCGTTCTATGTCCACGATTGATTCACGTGTATCGGTCATACATGCATGTAAGAACGTACCTGTTTAGTAGCCATATAGTGTGGTCGTTCTATGTCCAAATAATGGGCTACCGGGAACAAATTGTTACCTAAGCATATATGGTATCAATCAAAGCGCAGTTTTGAGCGCGTTAACATGGTGAAAACTCCCCTTCAATCCTCCTTGGGGAAAAGTTATACGAGGGGTAGTCGTTTTAGTGAAGGACCCCTTTTCAGTTAAATTTCAATGAATTTCCATGTCGGAAACCGCAGACACGATATAAGCATACATGATCTGTGCCTAGATGCATTGTCAAAGTTCTTTAATCTTGGCATGTCAAAGTTCTTTAAGACTGTTTAGCGGATATATTATATCAAATGTATTATGTTTCTGAAATGTCATACCATGATGAGCTTTCTCGGCAGCATCGGCAGCTTGATGGAAGGTTCTGGTTTGTCGGACTTGCTTGAAACTGTTTACGGTGTGAATGCTGTGACACACACGATGTCGGGGAAGGCTGTTTTAAGAGCTCTAAGAGGACACGTTTTAGTTGAAGCAGCAGTCATGGCCAGACTCATCGAAGCGGTGCTTCCGAGGAAATCAGGTCAGGGCGACGACGGTGATTCTGTCGTGGTGCATCACACGACAACCGTTGAAATGGGTGACGAAGATAGGGGAGACTTCACTTTAGAGGACGAAAGTGTGAAAGTTTCCAGTGATGCTGACTTGGAAGGGCCCAAGGAGTTTGACACAACTTTGGATAAACTTGACTGCGATTTACACGAGTCCACCAAGAAACTGAAGGAGACTGAAGTAGAAGAACTACGTTGGTATTACGAACAGCTTAGAAATCACGAAATCAGTATTGAGAGTACTGGCGAGTCACTTGCTCTCGTGAAGCTGAAAGACTTCATGGAAGCCATCAAGTGTGAGCAAAAGAAATGTTCAAGATCGGCAAAATTGTGACTGATATATATGGAATACATCGACACTTTAAAGCTGTCCATTCGTGCAGAGAGCATAGGCAGCTGGAATATGCGTATGATTGCAGTTCGTCGTATGTTGAACATATTTGCTGCCAGCAGCCACTTCAACTACGCCAAAAGTGCTCGCATGTATCTCCAGAGTTTAGAGCTGCCTTCTAGCCACTCCTGGTTGTGTGCACATTTTCAGAACATGGGTACCACACAGTGCGTCGCAGCGATCGTTACTGGGCCGGATTGTGGACACATCTCACAATTGAGTAAGTAATGATGTGATCTATAAAGAGCCGAGGAGGGTTAACTGGAGGACATGGGATCGCAGAGGCGGTGAGATTGCTTTGACTGTACAGTAAGCATAAGTGTGCCGAGGTGCACAAGGCCATGACCAATTTGTCCCTGTTTTTTGCAATGTTGCTTGATTATGGCCCTAGTATTTTAGATTTATCTCTTAAAGAACACTATGTGGGATTCCATGTGTGCCCCTCATATTTTGAATAAAACAACATTTAGAAAATCACACTCATTTTCCTTTATTAATTCACAAATAAACATTTTATAATTGTATATAAATTAACTGCACTGATATAATGCAAAATAACGAAGTCTTCGCGCATTAATTGCAGCGTGGCTGAATGCTTCCCTCTGCTCTATTGTACATAATAGCTGTGCGTAATTGTTCTTATATTTCATGCATGGTATTGTGTCTTATTATCACCTGAACATATATGAACATATCTATACATTTCATATATGTTCTTCTAAGGCAGGACTTTGTCTCAATTTGAACATTTTACGTTCTTCGTAGTTCTCAGCTTAGAGAGTGTGGGAACTGTTCGTTTAATTCGCTGAGGCAAAATAGTTCCGTTTTTTTGGAATAGTTCCACTTGAAGGGAACTTCGTGAGTTTAATTTGAAATCGCGTTGGAAAAAATCTCTATCCAAAACTATCCCCTCATCTAAAACACTGCCAGCCACGGGCCGCGAAAAATATCAAACATTGTCTGGAGGCTCTGGGTGAAACGTGATGTGATGTTTGTAGGAAATGTACAATTCCAAGCTGAAAAATGTCCATCCAACAAAAGAGTCAACCACATTACTGGCCGGGCAAACTTTTAAAACTGACTACTGTATCGTGGAATGTTTGATCTATGAGAAGGCAAGCCTTAATAGTGATGTAATTCACATTTATAACCGTTATAAATATTACATGACAGTGGTCATGTGACACACACACGTGACGTCATTCTGCCGATGAAGACTGCGAGATGCAGTCGAAATATTCAAAAGATAAAAAAAGGTTTCTTGTCGTATTTATGCCATATTATAACAACCAAAAAACTAAATCTTAAATTCATTCAAGGGTTATCAATATTGTTGGCAATGGCAAAGCTTAACAGAGGTCACGCGAATAATTTTGATTCTCATAAATCAAACATTCCCGCATGCAGTAGTCACTTTAAGCTTTGCCTAATGTTTTTGTTATAAAGAAACAGTTTTGGGGGCCAAAACACAGCAGGTCACTTGATGGGTAGGTAAATTTGCCTGCCAACGCAGGACATACCGTATGCTTACTAACGCCGGATAACTGATCACATCCGGCGTTAAACACTTCTAATTATTGAAACACATTTTGTAATAATACGTAAGTTTAATTTCATTGTTTTATTGTATAAATAGAAATTTGTGAGATATGACATATTCTCTAACAAAGACATTTCAACAAGACCTAAACCCCGACTTTTCTGTAGTGGTGCCGACTGACTATAACAATATATTGACCTGTTCGGAGATCGCCAATTTACACTACTGCGCATGTGCAGACACGGAATAATTGGAAGATTTCGTTCAATATTTAAACAGAAGTGCATTGTCTACATTGTGATTGGACTGTCGATTCGTATAAAGTGTATTTATTTGTTGCCTGTGCAACATCAAAGTCACTTTGACCGCAGTCGTCACAGCTGTTCTTATTACTGTTTGGTTAAATAGAATTTTGCGCTATACGGATGACCGCAACTATACCCAGAATACTTTGCGCAGAGCCGAAATGAACCGATCATCGAACAGCTCATTGGTGCAGAAGGATGGATGTTGTTTCGTGAGGGTTTTGAGATGCGCTGTCTGCAACCTACCGGGGATGTTTTCAAAGCAGGTAAGACTAAAGATAACTTGATCAAAGAGGAAACATTCAATGCTGAATCAATTGCACGTGTCATAAGATATAATTCCAGAACGTCGATAGTAGACGAAATTAATTTCATCTGTCCTCAGACGATTGTTTGTAAACATTGAAAAGGTGATATCAATTTATTAACAGTATTGGTCCGAAGCGCAAAATATCGATGTCCGACGCCAAACGAAAACTGTCTATGACCTCCCTCCTCCCGAAACGAAAGTAATTTCGCCTGATATCGGACATCGACGTTCTGAGATGGTCCCTAAGATGCATTCTCGACAAAAACCGGTGGTTTCGGTCCTGTTTGCTGTAAACCAAAAGAAAACGTTGTTAATTGTTAACCAACAGAGAGATATTACGGCGCCAGCATGTTTAAATCAAGGCTGTTTGTTCCGACATCCGGAATCATTCAGTGGTGATCATTATTAGCGGGAAATTCGCTATATCAGTTGTGCATCGTCACAGTTGCGGTCAGGCGTGTGAAACCATCCAACTTCAAAGGCATTTGGTACCGTAATTATAGCCAATATAGTCTGTGTACAATTGTAAAGCTTTATGATAATGTTAGCATTTTCAGGGCGCAACATTCAATTTACGAAAATTGTTTTGGGTTCTGGCGTAATAAAAGCAATTTGGCGGGAAATATACCTTCAATGTATTTATTCTTATTCTAATATCAAGAACATTATATTTAACAATTAGGAATAGAGAGCCTCGGCTTAAGTGAAGCCAAATAAGTAAAATCAAGAACGTTTTCAACATCTGACACCGGCATCTTCTCGGAGTCAAACAGTTACGCCACCTAGCAGGTCATTCAGAGCAGGAGCAACACCTACTCTAGCGGTTGATTACGGGTCATTTACACGAGAAATTACCCGATTGGCGGATAACTAATTACCTGAGTAATAACTACTAAAGATCACAAAAAAAACAATAGGAGTCACTGAAATGTGGGTCTTGAGGCAGCCATATCAGAACGAACGATCATGAGCGCAATTAATACACGACAAGCAACATTTATAATGAGAAAGTGAAAGTTAGATTGTTAGAATATCTAGTAACGAGAAGAAATATTGAAAAAAAATGATTTCAGGAGATGTCAGAGAATAAAAATAATATATAGTATGTCAACATGGTGTGGAAGGAGCGCAACAGAACTGCTACAAACAACACATAACCGAGCGGTCTTGAGGGCCGTGGTCGCCAACGCCTGCTATCGACACGGCACAACAAAATAAAGGCGGACGACATACCGTCGTCCAGCCAATCAAATCCATCGTTTCTTTCTTCAATAAAAACAAACGACGCATACGATTGGTCGGCCGACATTGAATCTCACAACAATCGATAATTAATTGCGAAGGTGCATTAAACAAATCTCCCAGATCCAGTGATAAATACACATGATAACAGTCTTAGTCACAAATCATTCATGCTATTTTCTGAGCGATTTGATCTGTCAATTATTACAGCATTACACAATTGTCCTACATGTGACCTTATAAGATATTACGTTATGGAACGAATATGTTCTCGTCTTGACTCTTCACAAACTACGAGGTTTTGGGGAACGACAACGAAATATCTTCACGACGACTGCAACTTGCAGTAGTAGCAGAACCAGCCCAACTACGAAGCCAACCACAATGGGGCCGGTGATTGTCGGCTGTGTATAATTGCACTTCTGGACCGTGACGGGTGTTTCCGCCATTAGTTTCGGCAAAAGTTTGTTCCAGAATGCTACTTTATCGGCCCGAAGCGAACGTCTCATTCCAGTGCTGCCGTAACCGATATGGAGGTAGTTTTTCTCTTTTACTGTGTATTCATGCCAATGGACGGCGCCACCTTGCGAAGGCGGTGTCGGATGCCTGAAATGGATAATAATAATAATAATTTTAATAATAATATTAATAGCAATTATAATCGGAAGGTTCATAGCGCCCGAAACTACGTAAAATAAAATGCTATCACGCGCTTTAGATAAAACTATATACAAAATCTAATTAAATAAAACATTAAATATCACAGTGTGTGTGTGTGTGTGTGTGTGTGTGTGTGTGTGTGTGTGTGTGTGTGTGTGTGTGTGTGTGTGTGTGTGTGTGTGTGTGTGTGTGTGTGTGTGTGTGTGTGTGTGTGTGTGTGTGTGCGTGTGCGTGCGTGTTTTGTACGTGTTGACGTGCCCGTTTACGTGATTACGTGCAAAGTATAATAACAACTACAAGATGGTGATGATGATGATTATTATTATTATTACTTGAAAATGTGCCATGTCAACAATACTTTATACCTTAATTCACAAGCAACTACAAATATAACGTACCTGTATTTAGCGAAATTTGTCCACATGGTCATGACATGGCGACTGAGATCTCGCGCTTTCTCGTCGTAGTGCCCACTAGCGTTGAGACCCATCTTCATCTCGTCCGCCATGATTCCGCTGAGTGGCGCTCCGAACACAAAATTGAGGTCCTCGGAATGATAGCTGTGGTCGGAGGAAAAGTAGTACTGGTACACCTCTCGGAAGTGCCTCGCCACCAGTGAGGCCATCTCGGCAGAAGGGGCCACCATGTTCAAGTCAGACAGCAGCTGGAAGTATGGTACTAATGTTAAATATTGCAATACAAAGTATTATGAAATGCTAATGAATGGAACCAAAGGTTAACATGAAATAGTGAGAGAAAGAGAGGGAGGGAGGGAGAGGGTATGTGGAGAGAGAGAGGGTGTGGGGGACAGGGAGGGGACTTATATATATATATCTCTACATACTCCATCACTCCCTCCCTCTCTTTCTCTCACTAATTCATGTTAACCTTTGGTTAATATATATACACACACACATATATATATATATATATATATATTTATATAACCTCTCTATATATATATATATATATATATATATATATATATAGAGAGAGAGAGAGAGAGAGAGAGAGAGAGAGAGAGAGAGACGGAGAGAGAGAGAGAGAGAGAGAGAGAGAGAGAGGAGAGAGAGAGAGAGAGAGAGAGAGAGAGAGAGAGAGAGAGAGAGAGAGAGAGAGAGAGAAAGAGAGAGAGAGAGTGTGTGGGGGGAGGAGGGGGAAGAGAAGGAGATAACAGAGAGTAAGAGAGGGCCAGAGAGAGAGAAGGGCAGAGAGAGACAGAGTGAGAGGGAGAATGGGAGAGAGAGAGGGGGAGAGGGAGAAGGAGAGGGGGAGAGGGGGGAGAGAGAAGAGAGAGAGAGAGAGAGAGAGAGAGAGAAGAGAGAGAGAGAGAGACAGAGCGAGAGAAGGAGAGAGAGAAGAGAGAGAGAGAAAAGAGAGAGAGAGAGAGAGAGAGAGAGAGGGGAGAGAGAGAGAGAGAGACAGACAGACATGCAGCAGACACACACAGAGAGAGAGACACACAGAGACAGAGACAGAGACAGAGACACAGAGACAGAGAGGGAGAGAGCGAGTTAGAGAGTGCGTGCGTGCGTGCGTGCGTGCGTGAGAGAGAAATAGAGATGGGTGTTTGTTTGTTCAGAGGTTCAGAGGAATACTTTTGTGCGATCGTGTGTGCGTGCGTGCGTGTGCGTCTGAGTGTGAGTGAGTGTCACTGTACGCTTGCAAGTGGATACGGCCAAATTTTCCATAGCGGAGTGAGCCTAGACAACTATTTGCAATGGCACTGTTTCTTATTTGTTATATTACAATCACAGTGCTATGTTAACTCATAAGGTATACATGTGATTAATATTTTTGCCTGGTTTTTGCATGATGATTGGTAAATTCACAATTGTAAATCGTCACCATTTCTTGACCTCATAAACGCACATGTCAACCACGAATAAAACGAACCGTGTGACGTCACTCACCGCGCCTCTGTCGTAGAAACCTTTCTTCCAATCAGTATACTCGTGCCGGATGACGTCAGTCACAATCTGTTTGTTGAGTGCCAATTTGTCTACGTGTTTGTCTAGAGCGGCATCGACTGAAGGATAGTACCGCGCTCCGTCATTGAAATAATTACCTGCAGAGAAAGAAACACGACGAGTTGGAACAGTGTCGGATTTAAGATTGTGGAGGTCCTTGGGCAGTGATTGACCGGGAATCGTTTCAAAATAGTACGCATTCCTTCCTACCTTCTGCAACAGGGATTTCACTGCTATATACGACTTTTGTCAATTTAGAATACCAATTTGCATCATATTGAAACACTCAAGTTACGCCTAAAAATGATTCAACCCACAAATAAACTGCCCAAAAAGCGTTTTGTGAAGGACTTTTTATATATTATTTTGTGGAGGCCCACGGGCAACTGCCCCATCTGCCCTGCCCGGCACTCATGTGAAAGGTATCTACATGTCGCGAATGCGGTTCTTTGATGTACAAATATGCAAAGTAAAATAAAACCAAAGGTAAAATCTTATACGGCGCGGTATCTAATCATTAGGAATGCTCAGAACAATTTGCACTTCATTGCGTGACAGACCTGTCAATCGAACACCATACTGACTTCTCTGTGAAGTGTTCAGCAATGTCAACGAACTTAACCACTACTCAATTCAAGCAAATGGATTCGAACCCAGAATATCTCTACCGAGAGACTGGTGCCCAATGAACTACCAATGAACACGCAGTACGTGAATAGTTTAGGCAATATACGCTGTCGGTGTTAAGAGGTGTGTATGTGTGTTGAATACAGGAAGAAGATACATCTCGTACAACGCAACTTCTAAAGCATCTTCACCTGAAGAGAACGAATAAATACAAATGCCAATATAAATTCTACGAATCACCTTTACTGGTTACTGTTTATTGACCTCACAACCCGCCCGGGTCGTAGGGGCGCTATCTCAATGAACGCTGCACGAGTCGACTCCAGGCTTGGCGGTTGTGTGCAAGTGTATGGAATTCTGCATATGTCCTCCAGGTCCATTCGTCTACATTGTCAGTCCGACACTTCCTCTGTATTTCCTGTCTTATTTTCTCTGCACTATTCCTTGTAGTATTGTTCTAGAGAGCCCGCTTGATGTTGTCACGTGCCAATGTCATCTCAGCTCCCTCTTCTCCACAGTCACACTGTGGGCAAAAGATATTCATAGTGGCCCACCTGATGAGCGATGATTTTTGTTGATGTCCTCGTTGGTGATATGGTCGGCATATGAGATGCCGGGGATTCTTCGGAAGTATTTCATTACAACTGCGGCGATTTTCCTTTGTAGTTCCGCTATGAGGGTTCACGATTTGCAAACATGCATACAGGACGATGGAAATGACCAGTGCATGTAAGAGGTTCAGCTTGGACTTCAGCACGATGTTCTTGTCTCTCGAAAATGGTTTCAGTATCGTCAATGCTGCTGATGTTTGTGTAGACCTTGCAAGGATTTTGGTTATCAACATAGCTTGGTTAACTGAAAATATCCTAGCGTACGCCGACATTGGTGTAAAATAATAGCTATCTTACCGAATTCATCGCGGACAGTCCCGAGGATGAGAGGGACTTTGACGAAGCTGCCCTCTTGGAAGAGTGTGCGCGGATGTTTGGTCAGCAGCGACCCGTCAACACGAGGTCGGAACTCGGGCTCGATCATGTCGAACATTGGAAACTGGCCGAGAGGAACAGACGCCAAGTTTTACAAATCAAATTTCACCCATGTTACTTACGTGCAGCCGTAATTGGACGAGACAGTGGCGGAGTAGAACGAATAACCGATCAACGAATGATCATTTGGGCTACTCCGCCACCCACTGAGTACAATTACAGTGGAAGGTAGGTCGCATAAGTATCACTTTATTTGTTTATTTATCATATCTAATGATTTATGCAAATGAAAAGTGGTGGACTATGTTTTTGCCACCCGTCGATGTACGTTCCCTTGATATGACCCCCATGGGACCGTTTCACAAAGAAAATGAATTTATAAAGATAATCTATCATTAAACAGAATCCGTTGTTACATTTAAGGAGCCTTATTAAAAATGCAAAAGACCGCTCCCTTATCACCGAGGACACTATTTTAGTGACACACCGGCAAAGATGTCCCGGTGGCGCGTCCTGGTGGAGATAGTTTTTTAATACATAATCACAAAATCGGGCTTACGTTATGAGTTCATAGGAGTATTACCGAAATAGCCTCGATTATCCAGGCGCCGTGAGGTGGCAGCATTGGCCCCTCACTACGGCCTGGATTATTAAGCTCCTGCCAATGTTACTGGTAGGAGGCTTTACCCCAGATTCGAGTAGAGACGATGATTGGCTCTCAGGCCAACTATGAAATAACAAATTAAATAAGGATGCACTGTTATCAGATAATACTATACTATGACAACTATTCAACATTAAACTTACATTGAAACATGTCACACACAAAATAAACCGACTTTAAATTTGTTTCGTAGTTTATTGTTTTTTAATTACATGCATATTCACTATGTGGCAGCTCTCATGGCTGTCAACAAGTGGGCAGTCAAAACGCGACTCTGAGCCAGATTATCTTCCTGGCGAAGTCACGCAGCCAGGCGAGAGTCGGTTAAGCGAGATTATTACCGAAACGGTTCTCTGGCGTACTCACCAGGAATCGTTTGTGGATGAACTCGCGGTAGTCGATGGCACGGAGACAGTCCGCGATGCAGTCGACGGAACAATTGGGACAGTGGAAGATGCGCCCAACCTGGGAAGAAGTCAGCATCTGATTTGCACATGCAAAATGACGATTCGGATTTGTTTAAAGAGAGCCAGTCAGTTCGTGTATACGGAATTGATGGACGTAATAATTTGTAACAGGAAATCTGCTAAGTTGAACATGGGAAAATGGGACATCGTTGAACACCAAATGGCATTGCAGTTAACTCAGCCCGTCTCTGCCATATTGCCAATAAAACTTGTTTTGAAACTTGTTTACTATTTGAATATCCTGCGGGGTCGTACATTCAAATTGCAAACGTTTGCTATGGGCTTACTAAACACAACGTAGCGGAAAATATACTTTCAACATAGTTAGCGTAGTCTTAAAAACAGTTTTTTTTAATTAATAATTGAAAAACTAGGAACAGACTGCCTTCTTTTAACAATGGCCATGTCATTGACATACTGTAGAAGTTTCGTCAAATCCTACAATGTATTTCGAGAATACCAACGTGGGTGATGCATCCTGTCTGATGTTATTAAGCATGGGGTTTTTGTCTACACCTATGCAGAACATCCGTCCCTCGGCGTCATGTCCACACACAGCTAGCCAACAGGAATTTATGGCCATCTTAAAGCAGCCTCCTCAACTGATTTAGCCCATCGCCAGTTCGGTTCTTCCATATCCATATATGTAATGGGGGAATAGATTGAATAATATCAACAGTCGGTTTAATAAAAAGTGTATACATATGTTTAAATGGTGGCCATAATTGACTCTAGTCGTTTCATCTTGTAACTGCCCAAACACACCTGCCTGGCCAACAATAAGCCATTAACCCACAGAATTTGTTAGTGACTTAGTTTTTGAGAGGGTAAGGAAAGTCGACAACAGAGAAAAAAAACGTGCATATTCGTGGGAAGAATATAAAGAAACATATTTTACAGGGAATAAGTTCGTCTATCATTTCCGCAATACACATGCATCATGCTGTCACTAAGCTAGGTGAAATGCTGCAAAAAGAACATTTCCTATCTACTGCGTCCCGGTCTCCGCTATCGTTCATTCACATGTAGATTCCAACCATGATAATCACTTGAATTAATTCCTGAGCAGCTAATAGTGTATACGAAGATTTAATCAAAACTACATTAAAAGTTGCACAAATGAGCAAATACTGTGTGAGTACAAAACAATTTTATATTTTCGCATTATTCATTTAAAATGAGATGCACAAACTCGTTTAAAAAGGTTCTTTTGTCTGTTATAATCCTGTAATATATTTATTTTTATAACAATTTGATGATGGTGCAACACATCATGGAAATATGGTAGCGTCTTAAAATCGCTGGCACTTTATTTGTCTACCAGAAATGGGAGGTGAATTAATGCCCGGTCCTCACCTGTTTGATATATTCGTGTAGGTCTGTCGACGATTGGTGCACACTGTAGGAGGCCGTGGGAAATCCGCTGTGTACGATCACTCCGCTGAATAAACCTGCGCCAATAAAGAACGTAAGCCACGTGCGTATAGCACCACAAAATGTGAACGTTATATGAGAGGGACACAAACGGCCTGTCTTCAATTTACCAGAATAACCTTGTTGAAGACACGTAATTTAAATGGACGGCGCCATTGTGATAGAAAGTCTGACGTTACCAATGCCTACGCTTGCCAATTCACCAGTCGCCTAACTGAGTGTATTACTCCAGTTTGTGTCGCTGAATTTGTTTTGGCGCTGTAACCGCTAAGATGTAACAAGTACTCTGTACCTAAGGGAATAAGAGAAACCAACATATGAGCTGGCATATCCATATGCACGTCTAGGAAACAGAGGAACTCGACGCGTCACCGCAATGTCATGATCATGAAGCTCTATGCGCTTACTGATCAAGCATTGGGGACGTGTCTTGATATGTCAGACGACGGAAACTGAGGGATATCACTAGAATTTCCCACTTTGAAAATAAATTCTGAGTAAACCGCATGCGTGATATTGTTGATTGTAGTTGCAAATGGTTAGGTTATACCAGCTCTCTAGGTGTAGAAGCCCACACAATTGTCTTTTGTTGTTCTTTAACAAGCCCAAGCTACAGGGTACCCCAAATTGTACTGAGTATCCCTAATATCTGCGGGTGCCCCAAATGGTCAAGCCCAAATCGCAATACTGTCAATCACCTGCAGTCTTGCATGTTAGCATGAGCAGTCCGACAGAGGCGCCACCCGCGCTCTGGCCAAACACAACGACCCTATCAGGGTCGCCGCGGAAACTAGCGATGTTGTCTTCTGTCCATTTCAAGGCGGCGATCTGGTCCAGTAGCCCGTAGTTGCCGGGCAGTGTGTCGTCACCAGTGGTCAAGAACCCTGGGAGCAAGACAGTTTTACATTCATCAATAATTTCATATCATAACCTCATTCACGCGCGCACGCACTCACGCACGCACACACACGCGCATGCATGCACGCACACACACATACACACACGATAGGATCTAATAAATTATTGAACTTACACCACCCACATAAAGCAACAAACCAGTCGTTTAAGT
>CM034539.1:36777049-36797013 GCA_020002185.1 Paraescarpia echinospica
TATACCGTAAACGACCTCTCGAAAGGCCAAGGGTGAACAACCGAGAGTTGGAGAGAAGGTCAAAGTGTCGTGATAGATGGAGACGACGCGCTGAGAAGGTGGAAGAGATTAATTAATTTTGAACTTCACCACGCAATGGATCAAATGGAAGAAGAAGATGCAGACAAAAGGAACAATATTTTGACAAGATTGCCACTCAAAGCTTAAACTCTAAGTGACAAGTGGACAAGGAAATCCTCGGCTTACTGAAAGTTCAAGAGGGATATTTGTCAATTGTTTTATTACAATGTGCATGCTTTGAACATTTACACAATCAGCTGATAAATGGTTCCATTAATGTATATTTTATTTGTGAGAATGATTTTTGTTTACATATAATACACATTGTTCCTTCATTGTTGTTCTCTCATGTCTTCTATATATTTTGTTGTTTCTTCAGCGATGAGAACAATATACTCCAATCTACCACTAACCATTTAATAATCGTAAGATTCTTGTCATTATGTTGAGCTCATCTGCCGAATAGAAGTACATGAAGAAGAAGAAGAAGAAGAGAAAGAGAATGAAGAGGAAGAATGTGAAGAAGATGAAGAAGAGGAAGAAGATGGAGAAGAGGAAGAGGAAGAAGGTGAAAGAAGATGAAGAAGAGGAAGAAGAGGAAGAGGAAGAAGGTGAAGAAGAGGACGAAGAAGAAGAAGAGAAAGAAGAGGAAGAAGATGAAGAAGATGAAGAAGAGGAAGAGGAAGAAGAAGACGAAGAAGATGATGATGAACAAGAAGAAGACACAGGAGAAGGAAGATGAGGTGCTAACCAGAAGACTAAGAAGAAGAAGAAAAGTGTTGTGGGATGTAATGTTACCTTGACCGATATTGTAGTCGATGCCGGATGTTCTGGTTCCTCGCAGGTCACCATATATGGTTTTTACAATGACGTCATCACGGGAAGATAATGTTGGAACCGCCAGACAGACGAGAGCATACAGCAGGTACACGTGACTCCAGAGTGACGCTGCCCACGTCATGTCTACAACACAGAAACCTAAGGGGATTGTTCAACATTCCTGTGAGCTTATACGCTTGATTTTGCTCTTTAAAATCGATTTAGTTCATTAACATTGATCGTGTATACTGAAAACTGTCAACACCAGGGTGCGCAACCGGGCAATTTTCGATGGTGTCTCACAGAAATAGTGTCCTGAGTAATATGGCGGTGGTTTTTGCATTTAAAGACACGCTCCTTGAATTTAACGATAGCCTTGCTTCATTTGTAAATATAATGCTCTAAATACTAGAATACATTTAAAATAACATTGTTGACTCTACACAGGCCGCACATTGCGTTAAAAAAACCACAACATTGTTCGCAATTTCATTTGAATGTTGTGGCCAAAACATTCAAATTGTCAACACAGTTATTGCGGAGAGGCGCTAAACGCAAGTGCCTGGAATTTGGCACGACTGGCCCGATTTCCGCAATCATGTCGACAACTGGGACAACATACAACCCATGGTCGCTTTAATGAACATGTCAGCCAGTTTTCTAAATCAGTCTAGACAAAACCCTTGAGCATTTATATATGTCACGAGTCGCCTATTCATGATGCGACACGTTCTAGTGGTTTCGACGATACCACTCACTGTCAGCGCGTAGTGGGTGGCACGGTGTTGACAACTAACAACTCGGAAGGACAACGACTCGTAAATATTGTTATTTTTAGAAGACCCACTAAAAGCGACCAGCGTTGGGCCAACAACTAAGTCAACAACTGATAACAAAGACCAAATCAACCCCATTGAACTATCTATATAATATATATTTACAATTCCGGTCGTAAAATAATACCAAATAAAACGCTAATGTATCGATAGGGATTTGCTAACAAATAGTCTTTGTGGCGTCGAATTGTACTCAGTTACTCAAAATGATAACTGGGCACGACACACTACGTATTTCTAAAAGGGAATGGAAATGCGTGCTCGTAAATTCGTGCTTCTTCATTGAAGACAAATTATTGATGTGTTGTGATTGTTTTTTTCTTGTCAGTGCTGCGCAGGAATTACCACAGAGCAACTGCGTCCGTAAATTTAGACGCGTGCGATAACCACAACGACAAATCACACGAAAACGAACGAAGATAGATTACAATCGGTGTCAAATGTAATAAATACACTTATAGAGTGCAAACCAACCCTCTCGGACGTTATTACATAGACAGTAATGACCCCCCCGCCATTACTACATAGATATTGATAACATCGATGTCTAAATAGCACCCGTTTTCGATGGTATACAAACCTTTGAAGCAACCTTCACCTAAATGTGCAAACTCGAAACTAAAATAGTTGACTAATTTGAATCATTTGAAGTGGTTTCAAAAGTGATTGTCGCGTGCCACTGTGGTCCTGTCTATGCGAATGTTTCTGTAAGGCAGCCTTCTAGTGCTATTGCTCTAAGTGAAAGCACATTACCTCGTTAGAGGCGCTACAACATTGTGTTGCATTATCTATCGGTCACATCAACACGTCAATACTGTCGTTGTGGTGTTAGGCGTGTAGTATGCGTGGTTTGCATACTTCTGTAATCTGTTGATGTTGAATTCTGGTGTCACGTAATTATTATATTATGCGATCCAAAGTATATCAGGACCATTACTATTTAAGAACACCGACGGCGCGCATACAAAATATATATACATGCATATAAACGCATACACGCACACACGCACGCGCACACGCACATGTACACACACGCGCGCGCGCACGCGCACACGCACACACACACACACACATAACGAACCCTCAACTGCTTAGACCCTATAGTTGAAAACCCAATAAACCATGCGGAGACAATACTTACCAGTACTTTACTGCGAAACTAGCCTTCTCCTCAATGGTAATGCTATGCACGTAAATAACATTATTGTATTCATTATCCGTGCACACGTATTGCACGTTGCGCAGTACTTTGGGAGACGCGTACGATAAATCGTGCAATTACGGTGCCAAGCCAAACGCCGAACGGGCAATCGCGAAACACCCGGCGTCAAATGACAGCTGGATGACATAATCAAAATATCAGATGCGGTCCAGTTGTTTATACTAAAAGTCGGGAACGAGCTATGACCTCTTGCCCGCTTGTATACGTGTAGTTACTGCTAGGATAAACCATCTATGACGGCTTCATTCGGCAGCACGAAGGTTCCGTTAAATGATTGATGTCAGATGCACAAAACGACTGCATTATGCCCTAGATGAACTGGTCGTTTAATAACACGTGGGTGCTATTTACTGACCCGTTTACAGATATGCCATGTGAGTAGTAATTTGTAAACACGTTTGCTTTGCGGATGGCACGACTGAGGTCGCAGGTCGATATCATATCGCGACTATTTCAGGCGCAGAAAAAGACCCATTGAAAGCTTAAATATGGGTCGATTTCCAAATAACATACCACCATTGTGTATCGCTTGCAATAATACCAGCGTGTGAACAGGGTTTTTTGGCCCGCGGGGTGTGTGTAAGTAGAAACTAAATACTTTGACATAATTATTGAGGCTGTTGCAGTAAGCATTGCTGTTGGTTTTTTGTCAAAAAAAATGCTTCAAAAACGTTGTATGCGTGCGTGCGTGCTTGCTTGCGTACGTACGTACCTGCGTACGTGCATGAATGCGGTGTGTGTGTGTGTGTGTGTGTGTTTGTGTGTGCGTGTGTGCGTGTGTGCGTGCATGTGTGCATGTGTGCATGTTTGCATGTGTGCATGTGTGCATGTGTGCATGTGTGCATGTATGCATGCATGCATGTATCTATGTATGTATCGCCAAAATACCTATAATAATCAAACTTCCACCGTCTCACAGTATCGATATCAAAACATACCTTGCACACCTCAGACCTATCACCTGCCAAAGCACAGCCAGCCATCAAAACAACTCAATCGAGTCTTACCTGCAAAGCCGGACACGAAGTTTTACGTACTGCACGTCAGCGACGTATGACGGACACTGAGAGCCAATGTGAAGCCCCGATAGTCACGCATACCTTCTCGTCGTATCGCTCACTTCATCGCAAGTACCACTTATGTTTATAGCCTATCTAAAAGCTTCTAAGTGGAACGCGGGCCGAGTTTGCCCCCCACTAAACTGAGTTGCGTGATATCGTGGGCTGTTTGCAAAGACGTTGACGTTATCTAATCGCCGCAGTGTGTTGGCGCGCTTAATTGTTACTCGCGACAAGCCGCTGCTGTTGCGTTCTATTCACAGCAGTGAGCGCAGTAGCGTAGCAGTGGGAAATCGGATTCTCAATAGGGAGACTCCGTACTCGATTTCTCTTGTAGGACTCTCAATCCATATTCGAATCCTCTTATTGCAATTTCGAAGTTTGAGCAGTTTCGTTCACCCCACATTGCATCGGGTCATTCAGCTGTATAAACGAATACCAGTCATGAGGACTTACTGTGGAGTGCAGTGGCACAGTGGTGTGAGCATTAGATTATCAACCGAGCGAACCCGGGTTCGAATTCTGTGCTGCCGTTTCGAACCTTTGCTCCAGCAAACTCAGTTTTATGAATGAGTACCTGGCTATATACAGTGGTGGATATTTGTATACGAATAGTCTTATAATCTGGTATGAAATCTCAGAAATGTGCTTCTATAAAGTTCTAGAGGCATTTTGGGGAAAGTGGACAGACCATCTTTTTAACATAATTTGAGGGTGTTGGATCCGATTTTGCTTCATCACACACCTTAAACATCCTCAAACATCACCCTTACCTTTATCGGTATTTATGGCGGCCATCTTGGGTTTTAAACTGGTGACCGTGACCAATCACAATTATTAATATCTGAATATCAAAGACACATAGAAATTTGATTTTACGTTCGTCACACCCCCTGAAACATGCTCCAAAGCCATAATTGTTTTTATCAGTTTTGTTATCATTGTTTATAGCGTCCATCTTGATTTTAAAATGACGACTATGTATAATCACAATTTGTGTCATATCTGAACTAGCAGAACATTTATTTCAGTTTCATCACACACCTACAAACATTTATTTCAGTTTCATCACACACCTACAAACATTTATTTCAGTTTCATCACACACCTACAAACATTCTCCGAAGACAGAAATGCTGTTATCAATATGTTGGTCATAGTTTAAAGCATACATTTTGGATTTCAAAATGGCCTCCATAATAAATTACTGTTTTTCTCATATCTGAACTTCTAAGCCACAGAGAAATGTGATATTACTACACCCACATATTAGGGAGTAGGGATGTTTTTTATTTAAACATAATTAAAGTGAATAGCGGTAGCCATCTTAGATTTCAAGATGGCGACATTTTATCAATAATTCATTTCTCATCTGAATTGTGTCTTTCACTTGGTGGGCATTTGATAGAGGTATTATTCTACAATTAACGCATTGTTGTATTGCAGAGTGAGCCCTCAGACATTTGTAACATAAGTACCTTTCATTATTGTCATTCAAAAGGTGTCCTGGTAGCCGAGGAGTCTCTCAGTTCCATCAGTCATTACAACAACTACAACAGCCTTTTTTGCATTTGCACTGTGACGTAACGGGCAGGTAGGAATTCCTGCATCTGCAGCGTAAATTCCTGATCCAGCTGTGCAGTCACAAGAGATCAAATCGAGGCAAGATTGGGGTACAGGTGGCAATGACATTAATGTTGGCACTAGTTTGTTTCCTTCGTCTTTTCTCCATTCCATGCATTCAGGAGGGGGCATATCTGGTTAGTTGACATGGGCTTATCTCCACACTGCTGCCTAACGCATCACTTGTTTTTGGAATGGACTCGGGAGCATGCGATTTGATGAACAACTGTGACCGAGTCTCAACTGGTGCCAATGTTGGTGGGCAAGGGCTATCTGCGGTAAGAACTTCGACGAGAATGGACTTGGATCCTGTACGAAGTTCCCCATTCATTTATGTCAAAGCAATGGGAACTGGCAAGAACTCATGACAAAGGATTTGATCTAGATTGATCTTTCATCCATACTCATAGGCAATTATCAGCAGCGGTCTGTCTTTAGGTTATTCTATTTCCCTGATTTTACTGTTTTCTGTCTGTGTCGTACAGTGAGGCAAATGTCAACGCTATCTTCTTGCGCAAGAGGTCTCGGAATTGAACCTTCCTTTCGTCACGTGGGAGAAGCCTCTCTTCAACAAATGTATTCAAATGCTCTTTGGCCACAACAGATCATTCTCAATATCTTGTGTGGCTAGGTCTCTTGTTGCAATGTTTTGCAAGGTTGGAGAAGTGTCGCTGGAAAACATTTTGAAAGATAGTAGTGTTGTCATTAAGTTGTCTTCGTCTAGCCGGTCTGTGTACTTCTTCCTGTTGTGGACTCACTTTAAACTGGCTCTTCATTTAAGCTGAGACGGTACATTTCCCGTGTTTCAAATGACAGGTGTTTCAAATGACAGGTGCGATCTTAGGTTGTAGGACAAAGCCCATCTGCTCAAGGCTGTGGATGTCTTGGCCATGTAAACAATGCCACCTCAGTTCTTCCCGATCCTATTTAACCGTTCTTGGCTCTGGCCCGGGTCTACCGGATTAAACTGAAGTGCTGATCTCTTCACACACAAAAAATCTATTTTGGAATTCCTTAGCACATCAGCTGGGAGTTGGTGCATTTCGTTCACATAGATTGTCCTCCAGCGGGTATAATTTGTCTGGCCATATGTCATGAAGAGGGGGGCAAATGCGTACAAGTGGAGCTCCCAATATCAATCTTTTTGTTCACGGGTGAAGATGAGACCATTTGCATGTAACTCCATCTTAACCCCAAAATGCCTCTAGAAGTCTGATTTTCTGATCATCCAACATTTTTTTACTTTTTAATTTAAATGCAAAATGTGTGCCGAAATCACCGCGGCGGTGGCCATTTTTTCACTTGCCATTTTGAATGGACACCAAAATCGGATTCAGCACCGTCAAATTATGTTAAAAAGACGATTGATTTTCTGAAAATCCGACCTGTCTATAAGCGCATTAATTGCAGTGTGGCTGAATGCTTCGCAGAGAAGTCGAGATGGTGTTCTATTGAACAGGTTTGCCAGGGAGTGAAGTGTAGGGTGCTTTGAAGGGCCCTAATGACTGGATACTGCGCTATGTAAGAACTTACCTTTTGGATATCGCGCCATATAAGCATTACCCTTTACCTGTTACGACGGACATTCAATTGTTGACAGAACTCAGCGCGTAGCGGAGGTATTCTGTGATGTTGGGAGATGACATATTACCTATGACGCGTCCACTGCCGATAACCTTTGTGGTGCTTTCAACGACTGACGATATATCGCAGGCATTATGCACAGCACAGAGTCGCTCAAAAGATATGGAAATCGTATGAAAATTATTTCCTATCCGGGGAGACGGTAGTGTACCAGGGGGACTTTCACCCGGCGCCTTGGGTCCTATCGTCGTTCCCCTGTCTGGAGGTTTATACGAAGCTTCCTACATGTCGACGGTTTTGTCTATAAAAATCTGCGTCATTTTCTGACGTCCAGTACGTTTGAAGCAGATGCCGTTTCCTAAATATCAATATTTTTAATGTTGCATATCCTCCTTATCTTCTGTAAGTAGCAATGCCATCCATTTCTTAACGAATTTTGCTAAGTACATGATTGTATTATTATTATTAAATCCGATTACAAGACTCGGAGGCTAACCCTTTGGTAAAATCACATCGGATACTTGTTTAATTCCAAAGCGCTGTAATTAGTTTATAATATAATAAATGTGAATATAAGGAATCCGAATAAAAGCAACCTTGTTTCTATGCATTGAAATTTAACTTACAAATGATTGCCGTTTACGAATTAGATTTATTATTATCATCAAACATCAACATCTAATTGTGAACAATAATTAGATGTCACTATAAAAACACTTATTGTGTATTTTCAGTGATCGTGGCACGCAAGTGACGTCATCATGACTTGTTTAACACGTGTTGCAGTTGCTGCGCAGACAATCAAATTGGCAATGAATTTCGCGTGTTTGATCAGATCAGGAAACTATTTTGTCGCCAAATACATATAGTAGCACTCTACAAGCGTCAACACATCCGCATCGTAGTTTTTAACTCTATCCGCACAGCTTCTGGCGCTTCGTCGAGTCCGACGTGGAGTGGGTTGAAAAATAACGCAACTACGAGTCATAAGGTTGGCAAGACGCTTGCATTTGGCAGTTGTGCCTCAACGTGATTTCAAAAGCGGAAAACGAACTGGAAAAGTTGACTGATGATATGTTCTCGCAAATCCATTTGGAGTCTACAAATTCTAGTACTTCTGCATCTTACCGCTCCATGGACACCCTGTATCCAGTGTCCCAGATCATAGTTCCTATGTGCGGGGGATGCCTTGATATTGCGCAGTCATCTCGGCCAGAAGGTAACGGAACTGCCGATGGTTTAGGCCACGAGCGCGAACGTAATTCACGGTCTTCAATGTGGCGTTCATTGCGTTCTGCATTTCCAATTACCTGGCTTTCAGGCTGTCTTGAAGGATGATGGAGCAGCTCTTCCAACCACGGAAGTTGAAACTACTGTTGTTATCCACGTTGTGTACAAGCTCACTTTTAGTACGCGGGCCACATGAAATAGTTCATGGGCCACATTTGGCCCGCGGGCCGCAGCTTGCTGACCCCTGGTGTAAGCCATTTCGTTCAGCGCGTGCGCAGTGAGCAACTTGACCTTCCCTTTTGACCTTTGCCCATCAGTTGAGTGACCGTGCTATGAGTACGTGTTGTGTTTTAGATTATGTTTTTTTTAATTGTTATTATTTTATTTATGTACGTAAGGCCACACGTTAATACATATATGATTATGCTATGAATTAAAAAATAATAATGTTAAACTTATACGTATTACTAAGTAAAACCATGTTATTATTCGAAGCTACGCCTACTTTTGATACGGTCCGTCCCAGTATTATTTAGGAACCTGCTATCGTTAACTATTTATGGCACTAATTAATCGATATTCCCTGCGATTGCTCACTGTACTCATTAGTACTACTACAAAGCCAACCATAATGAAATGATTGCTAGTATCGCAGCTGCAGGTGCAGTTCTGACGTCAATATTGAATTAAAATACACTAAAACATCACTGCAATCACAATGTATTATTTTTCTGAAACAGTTCGATTATTCACGGAGACAAGATGTGAGTGACAATTGATTTCTTTCATGAAGCGTGCCTGACAGCTAATTCGACCAAAATACTGCTTACAGAATTTTTTTTAAATATCGGCGTATAACAGAACGGATAATATAATATAGAACTGAAGCTTCATTAACTGGGAACTTGATATACAAAAAAGGAACTAAATAATCCGTTTCAAAGGCTGTCTGCAACGCCACAACACAATAAGAGACACCATCGCGTAGCTTACCTTGGGAAATGTTACGAATTCTACACTTATCTAGGAAGCATTAAGCCACGCCCCACGAATTTGCCCAACGTTCGAAACGGCGGCCGGAGGATTCGAATCCGGGATCTCTCGATTGAGAGTCTAAACGTTATGCTACCGGACTCCATAAAGTTTTGCACGATTTATGCAATTTAATATCAACGGAGCATTATTTCTGGGAGAATCAGAAGACTGATATATATATATATATATATATATATATTGCAGCCATTCAGTGACAAAAACAGATGACGATTCGTGAATTATTAAGCCACGCCCTCTTGCTACAGTGAAGATATAAATAACATGTTTCCGTTACGGATTGAAAATGTGTGAGCTTTCATATGTGGGCATAAGCATGCTGCGATGTCAAGACGTTCTGACCTACGACAAAGCAACCGCAAATAAACAGTAAAATGTGTTTCCTTAGAGCCTAATGTAAGCACAACATTTCTGTCGCAGCCACACACTACGTTGGGTTTCCTTTTAATGCTACTTCTTAACACGATTTAGCCCATGCGAAACAGGCTCGCTTTTGTCCCGGGATGTACTTTGTGGATACTTTAAGTAATGTGTTGCTCTCCTTATTTGTTCATGTTGTACAGGGGTGGGGGTTAGGTACACTATTGCTGAACCAGTCGCTGTGTTCTCTTTCCATATTGAACATTCTACCCTTACCCCCTCTCGCATTCGTTCGTCCTCCCCCGATGTTCTCATGTCCCTCCTCACGCAGTCCTCCCATCTCAGCTGTGGCCTTCCCCCTTTCTCTGCTCTCTTTGCAAGATTTGCTGCATCCATCCTTATGTCAAAAGTCACCACCGCGCACAAAGTCACCGCCACGTACAAAGTCACCGCCGCGCACAAAGTCACCGCCGCGTACAAAGTCACCGCCGCGTACAAAGTCACCGCCGCGTACAAAGTCACCGCCGCGTACAAAGTCACCGCCGCGTACAAAATCACCTCCGCCCACAAAGTCACCTCCGCGCACAAAGTCACCGCCGCAAACAAAGTCACCGTCTAGAACAAAGTCACCTCCGCTCACAAAGTCACCTCCGCATACAAAGTCACCGCCGCGTACAAAGTCACCTCTGCGCACAAAGTCATCGCCGCGTACATAGACACCTCCGCACACAAAGTCACCGCTGCGTACAAAGTCATCTTCGGCCACAAAGACACCTCCGCGCACAAAGTCACCGCCGCATACAAAGTTATCTCCGAGCACAAAGTCACCTCCGCGCACAAAGTCACCGCCGCATACGAAAACAACGTCAAGCAACCCAGCTAGTGAAGTCACAGTCAATACTTGTCCAGATCAACCTCAGTGCGAACCTCCTTAGTTGAATTGTCAAGATTTTACGACCACTTTGTCGTTCTATGTCCAGCAACCATTTATCTATTTCGACTTTTTCTACTGTCGCATCTTCTTTGCTAGAGACGCTCGTATACTGCCAACTCTCCCGGAATTTCTGGAAGTCTCCTTGATATCCCGGAATACAGGCAAATCTCCCGGACTTTCGCTTAAAATCTCCAACACCACCCCCGTCTTCCGATGTCAAAATCCGAGACAGCGTGACACGGGAAGCGTGCTGAATCGCTAATGAATATGGATCTCCCGAATTAAACAAAAACGGTGGCAGGTATACGCTCGTTGCTTGGTTAGATCTTCGCTGACGTAACTCGGCTGTCCGTCGTCGTTTTCACGCAGGTGATGTCTCGCTCGAATGACCAACCCGCACTTGCGTAGTGGCAAATCTAACGACTGCCGGTCGCGGTCACACCCTGCAGCAGGCTGTAGCCGTCCAAGACGATGGTTATTCTTGACGGTAGCACTGGTAATAGGATGTGCTACTGTCATTGTCTGGTTGACTGTAGTCAGCAACTTGGCAGTGGTGTCTTTGCCTTGGTCCTACGCTGGGATTCCGATGAATCGCAGGTTTGATTGATCTACGGGAGTATTATTGCCTAGCTAGTCAAGATCAGCGTCCGAGGAGGATAGACTGGGCAGTCTTTCCTCTGGCGCAGCAATGATCATGTTTATTTAATTGTTCATTTAAGAAAGATAAATATTAATTCATATATAGTGCAATATCCAGTCCTCGGGACTGCGCAGAGCGCTTTACGCTTTATCTCCTGGTAGACCTGTTCAATCGAACACCATCTCGACTTATCTGGGAAGCATTCAGCCACGCTGCAGTCAATGCACGAAGATTATTCGAACTGAAATATCCACCCTTGTCTATAGTCAGGTACTAATTGATACATCTGAGTGGACTGGAGCAACGTAGGATGAACGAATTTGTACAGAGTTCGACACGGCAGCACAGGATTCGCACCAGTGTTCTCTCGATTTAGGGTCCGAAGCTCTAGCCACTGCGCTCCAGTAATTTAGCTGATAATTGCAGTGGATAATGCATCCAGCTTGTCCATCAGACCAGAATATACAGATTGTGTTAGCATCGACATGTTTAAAGAATTATTATCAGGAGTAGACCAAACATGCACCTATACAAAAATGTCGGACTTGACAATGGGAAGACTTTCCATTTGACATTTGAAGGATTTCAGGGAAGAACTCAATAAACGCCGGGTGACATTTCTGACTGGGCGAAATTTCAGAATCGAAATGTACAAAAAGAGATCGACCTTTGCTAATAGTGGTTTTGGTTTTGTATTGTAAGATATGCCAATATTATGTAGACGTTTTCATTTACTACCCGAGGATTAGGCACGTAAATGCGAGTTTTTTATTTGGAAATAATCTGGGACTGTCCTATTGTGACCGTAATTGCGAGGTGGCCGTATTACATAGGTGACCGTATTATCGGGGTGGTCGTAAAGGGAAGGCCGACCGTGTTGCTTTCGGTTAAAAATCGTGGAATTACTCTGCCACAACCCGACATGTAAATATGATTTAACGGGTTACGCTTTGCCCTGTCACTATTTCTGCTGTCTCCGAAGGACGGCAGAAAGTGACGTGCCATTTTCGGAACAGCAAACATCCATAATGTACATCGGCAGGGGGCAAATCCCCAGTACAAATACATTGTTCCGGTTGAACTTTGGTCCGCAGGGAGAAAGACCAACGGAGGATCAATACACGTAACTGCTTCGTGACCCATCGTAGAGCCACAACGAAAAATGCGATAAGCTGAGGCTCATAGTCGTAGTCCGGCTACTGAGTGTCACCGTCAAGCACCACGATCGTCATCGTCATTATCGTCGTCGTCATCTCCTTCACCTTCGTCACCTTCGTCACCGGCGTCACCAGCGTCACCGCCGTCACCGCCGTCACCGCCGTCACCGCCGTCACCGCCGTCACCGTCGTCACCGTCGTCACCGTCGTCACCGTCGTCACCGTCGTCACCGTCGTCACCGTCGTCAGTGTCGTCACCGCCGTCACCGTCGTCAGTGTCGTCACCGCCGTCACCGTCGTCACCGTCGTTACCGTCGTCAGTGTCGTCACAGTCGTCACCGTCGTTACCGTCGTCAGTGTCGTCACAGCCGTCACCGTCGTTACCGTCGTCACCGTCGTCACCGTCGTCACCGTCGTCACCGTCGTCACCGTCGTCAGTGTCGTCACCGTCGTCACCGTCGTTACCATCGTCAGTGTCGTCACCGCCGTCACCGCCGCCGTCGTCGTCGTCATCATCGTCAGATTAATCGTCATCGTTTTCGTCGTCGTCATCATCAGCACTAGCAAAACTCGCAGCAGCAGCTGCAGCAGCGGTAGCAACAACAACAACAACAACAACAACAACAGTAGCAGCAGTAGCAACAACAACAACAGCAGCAGTAGCAGCAGCAGTAGCAACAACAACAGCAACAAAAACAACAACAGCAGCAAAAGCTGCTGCAGCAGCAACAAGCAGCAGAAGCAGCAGCAGCAACACTTATATGAAACGTTAACAACATGACGATACAACCAAGACATCACCGTTATCTTTACAACGGTCACGTTGTAAACTCTTCACTGCCCAGGCACCTATCAACGACCCATGTGGGGGGTCGCATTCTGGGAGATGTGGAATTTGTTTTTTACGGCGCAATATTTCGACGTAACGTTGATGTTTTGTCCAACGGATTGACACATTGAACGTACTAAATGACCCCGAGGTTATAAACTAACATTCAAGGTGCTGAATAATATACAAAAAGGAAAATATACACTTTGCATATCATGGGAGAGAATTGCAGCGTTGGGAAATACAAGGGGAAGGCACAAGAAGGCAGAAAGAAAGAGACGCGAAACAAAAATAAAATTGATGAGTGATTCAGCGTGCTTTATATATATTCCCGTTACGTTAAAGTTGTATCCTGAGATCGGACATCGTTTAAATACAAACTTCCCACTAAATCAACACAATATGTAACTTTTGTCAATTCCATATAAACTTTTGTTCACATCATACATGCAATTTCAAGATAACACGGTTCAAAAGACAAACAGTACATCCGCGTGCCATGCGTTTAATACCCCGCGGGACGTACCTGGCGACCGGCAATTTGACAAAATCATACTTTATCTAATATAACAAATCAAGTGCCAAATTGACTTTATATCATATGGTAGCAAGTATGATAAAATAATAAAATGTTGTTCGTGTTGTACAGGTTCTTAAAACATATTAAAATGGTAGTTTAACCCAGATTGAAATTTTTAAATGCGCCGCTTAACAGAATCTATTCCGCCGATTAGTAAAACATCCAGGCTGAATGCGTTGTTGATTTTATTTTTGTTGGGGGACGGGGATTGTGGTGTTTTATTAAAATAACAACTCTAACTATATATCCATTGAGGCTCCATAAAACCATCAACTACACCCTCTCTTGGGGCACTCCAAAACATCCATCTGCACCCCTTGCTGCTCTCCAAAATCTTCACGCATTTGTTGTACCACCAAAAACAAAACAAAAAACTGCACGCAATTTTGCCATCTTTGCCCTAATGATAATACATATTATGTTCAAGCGTAACTCGTTTGGCTCATCGGGTGACGGGCGTGCGAACGAACCCTTTTCACCCTCCAGCTAACGGTTTTAACCAGATACATGTTAGCACGAAATTACCAGTATTTCTGGACTTCGTCGAAAGACACGAAGATCTTATGAAGTATGAGAAAATGAGTGACATTGATCGAGTAAGATATAATTAAGTTACCCATGACGATTACGTAGACGATGGACTAACTGATTGCGTCTATGACCGAGCTGGGTAATTTATTAAGTGAGTAAATGATTGAATAAAAATTACCTGGATTTGCATGAAAAACAGTTGCGTAAGGGAAACTCGACCTAGTCGTTATATGCACCGATAATTTGTTGCACTCAACGCCCTCTTAATGCGAAGATGTCTGCACCACGGTTTTATATAATTTAATATAATGTTCTTTGTGCTAAAATAAACATGTTGAAGATATACTGCCCTCCAAATTGCATTTAGTAAACCCGAAGCAGTATTCGCAATTTGCAAGTTTCGCCGGTGTAGCGTGACAGAATACGTGCGGGGATACCTCGATGTATTCTATCACGGGCCAGGTGTAACTTTATAGCTATAGTCCTTATCAAAAATATTGATTTCATACGAGAATATCAAAATTTCGTGTACATGTTTTTGAAATATGTAATGCTTTGTTTGGAAATATAATTATTTCTTTGCCTAAAATAAAGATGATTTGGAGGTGTTTAGCGGTGCTGAAAAGCCTCGCTGGCCAAAACCGTCATGGCTGATTGTTTGCGACTGGCCATGGCGCCCTATAGTTTAATACGGGGCGAGGTGTTGTAGCACGATGATGTGTTCTAGCACGCGACACCGACGCAAAGTTCAGTGTTGCAGAGGCTACGCGTCCCCTACCTTTGATGTGCATCGTTACCGTTAGCTGTTCACAAACACCAGGCCACAACTCATGCTAATGATAATAGTGTCTCTTAAAGAGAGGTTGTTCATTTTTTATTGTAACATCGTGTTACACAGTATAAGCTATATGTATTATAATATACTTACTGCCCACATATGTTCTAACGAAGCCTAACAGTTTTTTAATTCAACAATTCAATGTTTACAAAAATTACCGAGCTGTCACTCAAATCCCCGAATAACGACATCGGGTAATTCCGAGAAAGGTCGTGACCCGAAGTGGGCGTGATGACGTATCACGTGTTGGGTTATCTATCTCATTAGTGATCGGAATCGGAAGATTTCAACAACAACAAACGGTTAATTAAAACATATTTCACCATCACCAGTCAATATGTTTAAATGTATATAGTTTATATTGCACCACATGATTTAGCGGAAAAAAACGAACGATCTACCTCCCTTTAACCCTTGATTGATTCCGGGTGACGGTACAGATAACACAGCCTTTAACCCTTACTACTTCACACTGAACTATGTTTGGACAAGGCTCACGGGGTCATGTCCTATGTATCAGCCAGAAACAATCCGACCGCAATGTTTATTCGCAGGACCACAACTTGTTACCCACCCACGGGCTCGATTAATCTCCTCCGCCGATCGCTTATACATTTCATCGTAGCACGAAATACCAAGTTTTCCTGGAAAGCCTCAAGGTTATTTGACGAAAACAGACACTATAGGGGAGACGGTGGCAAAACGGGCGGTCGGTGTAAAAAGTAATGAATCAGTCGCTTAACAATATCATGGCACTCATGAAGCAACGAACCACTCGTGTGTGGTGGCGCCGTCTGATGGATTGATCACCAGTCAATTTGATTATGTTGGAGAAAGACCCTCTAGGAAAGCCATGCATATTAAGAAGATATAAATAAATTATATCTATAAATAACTGCCCTGTGTTTTCTGAAATGCATCGCTTATATAAATATCGGTAGATCAGAGACCAATGGTCCAGTGTAGCAAAGGAACTTGGAAAGAGGCGAGTAGACGTCGGCGTCTCGGAGGTGGTGCACTTGAGGTTGTGACGGTTGGTTACTTCCTAAAGTCAATAGGCCGGCCGAATGTTGGCATCCATACCACTGAACTTGTTAGCAAGGTTATTTTCAAGAGAGAAAAGGTCCGGGAAAGGCCTACAAAGAAACACAAGCATAATCGGGAATTTTCCAGTTTTAGAATCAATTGAACTGATTTAGGCAAACATAATTTGTCTGGCGATTTCACCCAAATTTTAAAATGTTGAACAAACGAACTAGCATATTGTAATGAATACCACAGGTAGGTTTGCTTCTACAAAAAGAAACATATTTGGGTCTCATGTCAAGGAGATATAATTTCACTGTTTATCGGATTGGTAGGATGTCCACCGTTATTGCGGGTTATGGTAGACACTCAGACATGCGCAGATGTAGGCACGCTATTTTGCCTAGCAACAACGTCCGTCAAGCCATCAAAATGGATATCGAACATGTGGATCTCTTAGACATTCCGGCGTATATTTTGTCGTAATTCCGGCTCTAAAGTGTTTTCTTTAAGTAAAACGTAGGACAACGTTGTTTAAGCTACATAATTACGTGCGGGAAAGATTGGTTTAGTCGATGCCATGTCGCCCGTGGTGTGTAATGCACATGTGTAAACATTTTATGTAGGCAACACTTGACGTAGCTCAGGCGGATACTTATGATTGCCACGTAGGCAAAGCGTGATGTACTGGATCCGTTAGTTATAAAATCATAGACCTAACAGCACTACAGGGCACAATATTATGGGAAGGGTTGTTTAAGTATTTTTTCCAATTTCTATTGTAGTATTGTGTAATTAAAATATACTTCACACAGAAAAGAGCACTCGGTCTAGTTTTAGGATTCATTCGATTGAACGTATGTGTTAATGGTACTTCATCAGCTGGTTTGCTTATTGCAAAACTGGTTATTTTATGTCCAAATGTGTTATGTGTGAATAGTTTAAGTATTGTGCGCAGTATGTTTATTAAAAAATGCGTAAATGTGTTTTAATCGTACAGTCACGTGACTTCAGCCTCTCGCTGACTCAATCGAATAATTTACTGTACACGTAATATCAAATTGGTCATAGTTGTCAGGTTCTTGTATCATTTGTAAACTACATAACAAGTCCTAACATGTCTTAGAGGATATTAGGTTTGTTTTAGTATTCGCAAAGTTTATTTTAAACGCGATGAAAAAAACTAGCCGGGGAAGCTGCTTTAAGTGGCGGTTCTGTTGGCTACTTTTTCTGCACGGCTTCCTCATTCGCTTCCGCAGTATAACATAGTTCTGCCATAATGTGGCGAATTACTCAACCTCTGTAGAAGTGATTGGTGTTCACTGAACTCGGGTATGCTTAACGTGAATCAGCGGAACCTCTTTAGCATCAAACGACTGCCGGCGTAATGCAATACTGAATATATTTAAACTGCCGCGTTTGGGGTTTATTAACTGTGCCTTCTTTGTACGGATAGGTCACGGGTGACACACCATGAATTACTAACACATGTGGCTGAGACATGGCACGGTTCTCGCGATGTGGTTGAGACATGGCACGATTCTCGCGATGTGGTTGAGACTTGGCACGGTTCTCGCGATGTGGTTGAGACATGCCACGGTTCTCGCGATGTGGTTGAGACTTGGCACGGTTCTAGCGATGTGGTTGAGACATGGCACGGTTCTCGCGATGTGGCTGAGACATGCCACGGTTCTCGCGATGTGGTTGATACATGCCACGGTTCTCGCGATGTAGTTGAGACATGGCACGGTTCTCGCGATGTGGTTGAGACATGGCAAGGTTCTCGCGATGTGGCTGATACATGCCACGGTTCTCGCGATGTGGTTGAGACATGGCACGGTTCTCGCGATGTGGTTGAGACATGGCACGGTTCTCGCGATGTGGTTGAGACATGGCACGGTTCTCGCGATGTGGTTGAAACATGGCACGGTTCTCGCGATGTGGTTGATACATGCCACGGTTCTCGCGATGTGGTTGAGACATGCCACGGTTCTCGCGATGTGGTTGAGACATGCCACGGTTCTCGCAATGTGGTTGAGACATGGCACGGTTCTCGCGATTTTTCCTACTTAGCCATTGCCAGCTACCAGTGATTTGATTGGATTGATGTGGGTTGGCTGATATCCATATGCATGCTCACTGCCTAATATCGGTTGATTGATATTCGTTATGATAAGTTAGTAACATATATTGTTTGACAGGTTAGGAAGTTGTGTTATTACATAAAGAGATATTCAGTGCAGTATCCCGCCTATCTATGTCTGTCCTGTCTCTTTTTCTGTCTGTATGTAAGTCTGTCTGTCTGTCTGTCTGTCTGTCTCTCTCTCTCTCTCTCTCCCTCTCCCTCTCCCTCTCCCTCTCCCTCTCCTCTCCCTCCCTCTCCCTCTCCCTCTCCCTCTCCCTCTCCCTCTCCCTCTCCTCTCCTCTCCCTCTCCCTCCCCTCTCCTCTCCTCCCTCGCCTCTCCCTCTCCCTCTCCCTCTCCCTTTGCCCCCTCTCTCTCTCCCTCTCTCTCTCTCTCTCTCTCTCTCTCTCTCTCTCTCTCTCACTGACCGCTCCACACTGAGCACCCTGACCGCTCCACACTCAGCACCCTGACCGCTCCACACTCAGCACAATGACTGCGCAACACTGAGCATCCTGACCGCTCCACGTTGAGCACACTGTCCGCTCCATTCTGATCACCCTGACCGCTCTTCACTGAGCACCCTGACCGCGCCACACTGAACTCCTTGGCCCCTGTTTTCTGAGCACTCTGACCGGTCCACACTGGACACATTGACAGCTATTCATTGAGCATCCTGACCGCGCCAGACTGAAACCCCTGACCTCACGAGACGACGGGAGCAGTGTCGTGCACGCGCTGGTAGCCACGATAATTTGTGCAGACGATTACTATTCCAATCGTTTAGTTGTGCGTTCTTCGTGATTGATCACTTCCCTTGTTACGCTTCTTATTGTCACATCCAATTTGTCAAATTACCTCGTTATGTCATCAATACGGCTTCATTGGTACAACCACTGATCTGTGTATTGAGGTCAGACTAGGCACCTCACCTCCCAGTGAAATGATGTCATCGCATTTGTGCAAGAACGCGATGACGTAATTCTACAAGGAAGTCAGTTGTACCAAAGAACGTAAGTACGATATGAAAAATGTTAATTCTTGCTGCCCAACGTAAATACTATTTAGTATTTACGTTCTCTGGTTGTATTTACTAGCAAATATGCACACCTTCCGAATGGCGCTACGTACACGCAGACGCAGAACACGGTTTTCCGGAGTATCCGTACATGACGTATGTTGTAACGTAAGTGTGGGCAGTTAATGTACGTTGAAAATCCCCAACAGACCACGACCTCGGAACACTCGCAAAATACGCGTAACGTCGTGAACAATCGATAGTCATTCTAACGTCGGGTAACGAACCTATAAACGCACATTCGCGCACTCATCTAATACACGCACGCACACACACACACACACACACACACACACACACACACACACACACACACACACACACACACACACACACACACATATACACACACACACACACAAGCACACACACACACGCACATG
>CM034539.1:36798013-36895513 GCA_020002185.1 Paraescarpia echinospica
CACACACAGACACACATGAACGCACGCACGACGTACACACACACACACACACACACACACACACACACACACACACACACACACACACACACACACACAGACACACACACACGCACTAGCTCGACAATATGACATTTTATATACGATCGTCACAATTATAGTTAGGAGAGAACTAGATGGTTTTATCACAATCATTATGTTTTATTACTTATTTCTCATCACCACCGACGTCATTGTTCTTTTTCTCGGCCAGAGTCTCTATTCTTGTACGCGGAGTAAATCACATCAACAGTGCGGACGAGCTCTAGTCATTGAGTCATTGATAGACCTGTGTCGGATCTCATCAATGCAAAGAAATAGTCGATGTCACGACGCGTTACTATCTATAGTAAATTAGCTATCGGGAGTTATCGTCGATAATACATTGAACTAACAATAGTACCTCTAGTTGGCCAAAGGAACCGGCTTGGCTACTTGTGCTATTGTAATACTGTTCGAAAACATGTTTCTTTATAATTATGTTATTTTATGAATTGTACAAAGTCATATTCATCGACCTAACATCAACGATTAACCCAGCATCCTTGATGGATTCACCATTTTTAGTTAACTACTTCCAAGGCCATGCGATATAGCGTAAATTATGGTATGGGACAGGTTGCCTTGTCATCGCTGTTTCACGATACCACCGCAATAATATCGGAATAATCATGAAATCCACGATAGTATTGCCATGATAATACAGCTATCGCAACGCGATTGCAATGGTAAACTTTCCCTAATGGTAACCTACCATTCGATGTTAAAGAATCGTGATTTAATTAAGTTAAGACATTTTTTTCGATGATTAATCGTTCGGTTATTGCGGAACTCATAGTGCGTGTGAAAGTCAGGGCGTATTGACTGATATATCGCGGTACAGCCGCCAAAAGCCACACCCCCTAGCGCGATACCTGAGCCAGGTGAACGGATTAGGTTTTTAGCCCCACAACACAGTTTGCGATCCCAGTAGACCCAAGATCCTGACGCTAATTTCGCCACGGGCAACCGCGATGTGGTTTTTACACTTATCTCAGTTGGCGCATGTTGAATCACTAACAACATTCGACTCACCTTTCCTCGTAAGCCTTCGTAGGTATTCCTCTCTCTGTGGTGAAACGCACAGACCGTCTTAGTCAAACGGCGCAGTCTATTCAGAAGCACGCGTCAGCGCCTAACAGGTTAACTCCTCCGCCACGACAATGCCATTCGCCGACGTCCTGACGACGCGGCTGGTTTGCCTACGCAGGCGTGCGAGAGAGGCTAGCGTCGAGGCACAGACATGTCCACACGTGCCGACCCAGCGCGCCGGAAGCCCAGCGCTGTTTCGGATACGGGAGCCCTGTTAGGTCAAAGCTCGTCACTGCTCGTCGACCGACAGCTGGTGTGCTTAATCGCAGCGCGACGAATCGAGTATTCCGTCTCAACACAGGGTGTCGCTGCGATGGGTGATTGGCCTGTAGGCGGCGCCACTGTATGTGCGTTTCTACTGCGCAGATTATCTGCGCAGGTCGCTGTTTTATTTTGTTTCCGCTGTCGTGGTTGTTAATTAAAAAAGGGACGGGTCATTAATTAATTTCCATGGTCAATGAATACGGATACAATGGCGGTGACTTTGAGAGTTTTAGCTTTTCTATGATGTTTTGCACACTGAAGGGGTCAGGACACTGTTAGACTTCCTGCTTTGTTACAGACAAAAAAGTGCAGTATATTTTTGGGAAATTATGTTTTTACAATATTCACCTGCACTGACATAAGTGCATTTGAGTAGTCAGATTTATCAATGTGATTGTAGAAGCTGTTGACAGTAAAATTGTGTATTTTTAGCTGATTTTACTAAGCGGAAGGGTATTTGGCAGCAATTTGGCTAGTTGACACTTTAGCCGGATTACTGCCTGCATCCATTTGTAAATATTGACGGGTGTCATACATACAGGCATTTTGTAAGAGCTAGAAATATTAGATTTTGACTAAACTCGACCAGCATGTCAATGAGATGATGATAACGGCAGGTGAGAAGTTTAATACATTTTCTAGGTCACGTTTTCTTACAGTCAGACAAAACGTTAACATGGTCGCCAATGGGAAATCTATCAGTGTGCTGACCCCTGAATCTCTGTTAGAAACAGGGAAATAAAGGTATTGGTGGACTACATCAGTCATTCTGGCCAGAGGCTTCATGTCTGGTGGTCAACTGTAGCTGAATGGTGGCTCCCTTGTGTATGATGACATTTTGTCCTTGGTTTTAGCAATATGTGGCAGGGAGCATCTCCCGGATTGATTTTCTAGAAATACATTTTTTAGAGGATCCAAATGCAACAAATTGTGACTTTGCTATGAAATCTAAGATTGTTATTTTGAGTCAGGACCAGAAAGTTTGTCTATGGAAACATAACTAACGAACTGTACGCAATGAAATAGCAGTGATTTTTGAGACGGTACCCTGTCTTGAAAAAATCATAGGCAGTGGCAAAAGTCTTTTGAACAGATAATAGGTCGTGTTCGGCGTTCTGGACTGAATACGCAGGTAAACATCCAACAGTTGGATGGCAGAGTATTTGGCAATTTACGTGTCAGCCACGGTAGAATACACACACACACACACACACACACACACACACACACACACACACACACACACACACACACACACACACACACACACACACACACACACACACACACACACAAGGACGACATTTGTTTGTATCTGGCGATAAGTAACGGTTAATATATGTATGAAAAACGCAATCTGTCGAACTACCACCGAGAGGCAGAGGATGATGTATGCTGATGTCACGCAATCCGTGTAATGGTAATGGTATTGCTATGCTAAATAACTGCTGGGCTGGCATTAGCGGTTGTATTGATTCATTTTATTACATGCACGCCCACGCACGCACATATACACACACACACACCAAACAAGCACTCAAATACGCACGCACACACACAGGCACGCACGAACAAACACACGCACGCACGCACGCACGCACGCATGCACGCACAAACACACGCCCACACGCCCACACGCCCACACGCCCACACGCCCACACGCACGCACACACGCACACACGCACACACAAACGCACCATCAACGAACTCGTCCATCAGCTGTTTTTACTTTTCACATAGCGGCTTTCATAGTCTAGTTCTTTTTGCACAGCTCCACGGACTGCAAGATCAAATTCCCTACCGTGATCTTTCATCTGGTGTGCCAGCATAGTTTCACGGCTTACTCGAGTATCTGGCCTAGGCATCATGCACGAATGAACTTTTGTTAAGTCAAACACCAACATCTATCTTTATCTCTTGGATAACTCAGTTGCTACGTCACCTCGGCGGTATTTTCGAAGGGAGAAATGTCTTTGGAATAAGGTTGACTTCGAAAATTAATGTTAGTAATTTGTTACGTGTCATGAAACTGCGACCATGCCTATGTGCCACCAATCGTTGTTCTTTAGATTGACAGGAACATGCACAGACGAAAGATGAAACAGAAGGGGAAAGTGAGCCAGGGAGATGGGGAGGAGGAGGGAGAGACAGACAGACAGACAGACAGACAGACATACAGACAGACAGACAGACAGACAGACAGACAGACAGGCAGACAGACAGGCAGACAGGCAGGCAGGCAGACAGACAGACAGGCAGACAGACACACAGACAGATAGGCAAACAGAAGAACGGACGGACGGACGGACAGACGGACGAACGAACGGGGTGATGAAAAGACAGACAGACAAACTGACAAAAGAACGGACGGACGGACGGACGGACGGACGGTCGGTCGGTCGGTCGGTCGGTCGGTCGGTCGGTCGGTCGGTCGGTCGGTCGGTCGGTCGGTCGGTCGGTCGGACGGACGGACGGACGAACATACATACATACCTAAAGACATACAAACAGACATACATACATAGATATTAATTGACATATGTGCGTGCATACGTACATACATACATACATACATACATACATACATACATACACACATACACACATACACACATACACACATACACACATGCACACATGCATACAGCTAGATAATAAAACAGAGGTAGGGCGAAAAAGAAAGAGAGAGAGAGAGAGGGGTTGAGGAAGAGAAAGAGAGGGAGAGAGAGAGGGAAAGAGAGAGGGAGAGAGATGGAGAGAGAGAGAGAGAGAGAGAGAGAGAGAGAGAGAGAGAGAGAGAGAGAGAGAGAGAGAGAGAGAGAGAGAGAGAGAGAGAGAGAGAGAGAGAGAGAGAGAGAGAGAGAGAGAGAGAGAGAGAGAGAGAGAGAGAGAGAGGGAGGGGAGAAAGATGAGGAGATAAAGAGAGGTGGAAGAGGGAGAAGTTAGAGACATACAGACAGACAAACATACATAATTACAGACAGACAGACAGACAGACAGACTGATAGACAGACAGACAGACATGAGAACGGTCGTCGGTCGGTCGTTCGGTCGATCGGAAGAAAGGATGGAAGAAAGGAAGGACGGACGGACGATGTGATACCCGGACATAAAAACAAACAGACAGTCAAACCGACATACTTACGTGACTACCACAGAGTGAAGACCTACCCGAAGGAGACGAAGAAGAAGACAACGACGAAGAAGAAGAAGCAAAAGAAGAAGCATCACCATCAACGAACTCGTCCATCAGCTGTTTTTACTTTTCACATAGCGGCTTTCATAGTCTAGTTCTTTTTGCACAGCTCCACGGACTGCAAGATCAAATTCCCTACCGTGATCTTTCATCTGGTGTGCCAGCATAGTTTCACGGCCTACTCGAGTATCTGGCCTAGGCATCATGCACGAATGAACTTTTGTTAAGTCAAACACCAACATCTATCTTTATCTCTTGGATAACTCAGTTGCTACGTCACCTCGGCGGTATTTTCGAAGGGAGAAATGTCTTTGGAATAAGGTTGACTTCGAAAATTAATGTTAGTAATTTGTTACGTGTCATGAAACTGCGACCATGCCTATGTGCCACCAATCGTTGTTCTTTAGATTGACAGGAACATGCACAGACGAAAGATGAAACAGAAGGGGAAAGTGAGCCAGGGAGATGGGGAGGAGGAGGGAGAGACAGACAGACAGACAGACAGACAGGCAGGCAGGCAGACAGACAGGCAGACAGGCAGGCAGGCAGGCAGGCAGGCAGGCAGACAGACAGACAGGCAGACAGACACACAGACAGACAGGCAAACAGAAGAACGGACGGACGGACGGACAGACGGACGAACGAACGGGGTGATGAAAAGACAGACAGACAAACTGACAAAAGAACGGACGGACGGACGGACGGACGGACGGACGGTCGGTCGGTCGGTCGGTCGGTCGGTCGGTCGGTCGGTCGGTCGGTCGGTCGGTCGGTCGGTCGGTCGGTCGGTCGGTCGGTCGGACGGACGGACGGACGGACGAACATACATACATACCTAAAGACATACAAACAGACATACATACATAGATATTAATTGACATATGTGCGTGCATACGTACATACATACATACATACATACATACATACATACTCACATACACACATACACACATACACACATGCACACATGCATACAGCTAGATAATAAAACAGAGGTAGGGCGAGAAAGAAAGAGAGAGAGAGAGAGGGGTTGAGGAAGAGAAAGAGAGGGAGAGAGAGAGAGGGAAAGAGAGGGAGAGAGATGGAGAGAGATAGAGAGAGAGGGGGAGGGGAGAGAGAGAGAGAGAGAGGGGAGAGAGAGAGAGAGAGAGAGAGAGAGAGAGAGAGAGAGAGAGAGAGAGAGAGAGAGAGAGAGAGAGAGAGAGAGGGAGGGGAGAAAGATGGGGAGATAAAGAGAGGTGGAAGAGGGAGAAGTTAGAGACATACAGACAGACAAACATACATAATTACAGACAGACAGACAGATAGACAGACTGATAGACAGACAGACAGACATGAGAACGGTCGTCGGTCGGTCGTTCGGTCGATCGGAAGAAAGGATGGAAGAAAGGAAGGACGGACGGACGATGTGATACCCGGACATAAAAACAAACAGACAGTCAAACCGACATACATACGTGACTACCACAGAGTGAAGACCTACCCGAAGGAGACGAAGAAGAAGACAACGACGAAGAAGAAGAAGCAAAAGAAGAAGCAGAAATAATAATAAGAAGAAGCGGAAAGAAGAAGAAGAAACGGAAAGAAGAACAGAAAGAAGAAGCAGAAAGAAGAAGCAGAAAGAAGAAGAAGAGGAAGAAGAAGACGAAGTTGTTTTATGGGTCTTCGGCTGACGTCATCATGGTTCTTCATGACTCCACTAATTAGGTGTGACTTCCATTGTGTCGGTTTTGTTTAATCTGCGAGGTAAACAGTCTGACGTACTTGGCGTAAGCCTTCTAAATTTTAGCTACACGGAACACTCGCAATTAGCGACCATTATCCACTGGACACGGTCTAGGCATCCTCGCGCGCCAGGGAGCGCTGCTGATTACATACATCTCAATACTCAATAGTATTGTAAGATTCCGGGTGTGTTTTTCCAAATATTTAGGCAGACACATTAGGGGTGATCGCAACTTGAATACTGTTTATCGTTTTTTGAGACTGTCTAAGTCTTTTGTTTTTTATGCGCCTCTGTGCTGGGTTCCCGAGGATTTATGCACAAAAGGAGTTAACTTATTAATATTATTATTATAAGATTTGCAAAGTCCCACGTTCCTTAAGCATTGTGTGGGGGTAGTCATCCCATATATTGCCGGATAAAATAAATTGCTAGAGAGGTGCCACCTAGCGAATGCAACATATTAATGCAAATTTACGTTTATAGCGATTGTTTATCTCAAAATCGCAAGTTTCACTCCACGTATTGGTGGTGGTGTGTGTGTGGGGGGGGGGTAAGCAATGCTAAACGTATCACTTTTTGGACTTGGTGAACTTACGCGAGACATAATTAACACTACTTTGACACTTTTACTGGAGTGAGTTCTATAGGAGGTAGCTTATATGTAAGTAATGGATAATTTTGGCGACTTTGGCAATAGCAGTTTCGAATATTTTAGCCGGATGAGAAAAAAAACTTTGCCAAAACTATACGCAATTCCCAGTTTTGTAGAGTAAGTCGCGAGAGTCAGTCTATTAATTTAGAGGTGTCAAGACGTAAGAAGAACAGAGAAAACTAAATACAAATGACAGCGAAGTCCTATCGGCGGGATCTCTACTGTAGAACTACGCTAACATTGAATGTAAAATTCTATTCACCTTTGCGTGTCAGTGGCGCCACCTACCGACTGGAACATACTGCTGCAGACTGACGCTTTTGTGGACGTATTAGCCAGCCAGTGCGGTGGGTATTGTCTTGGCAACCATGTCGTGTCTTAAATCTTAAGTTCCACGCCACGCACTGGTGGGGGTTTGTGAAGGTTTTAACACATACAAAGATTTTTTACTTTTCGAACGAATGAGGCTGCCCTTTACTAGACTGTAAATAATTTAATGTATAACATTCTCTCCGACCATCGTAATTTTGAAAAAACAACGAGTACCTGCGAGCGCGTTATAGTGTTTGTGATGCTGCGTGTTTTCTAACATTTTGTATATATTACTATCACGACTGTCAACTACGAAAGCATCCCGTCAGGTGACGGGCACTTTTGCCTCTATTATTAATGTAGTCATTTTGAGATAATTATATTGTCATCCTCTGTTTATAGAATACTTTACATGTACTATAAACACCAATGGTATCTGATACGTCCTCCGATGTGTGTCTTAATTGAAAGCGACTTTACAATGCAGGAGGAGGAAAGGTGACAATTGTTTATTCATGTATATGCTTATGTATTATCGTCTACATACATTATGTCAAGCATACATTGGTGCATTAGTGCGAGTGTGTTATTTATGTTAGCTAATTGTTAATTCGGTGTTCAATTTTAGAACAGCCTAGTATAGAACAACTTACCAGTCACTAGTTGTATTGTTTTGTGAGTCTGCTGTAATTACTCACTCAGTCACTCAGTCACTCAGTCAATCAGTAACACGCACGCACACACACACACGCACACACGCACGCACACACACACGCACGCTCACTCACCCAGTCACTCACTTACACTACGTACTTATTCATTCAAGTAAATCAAACTTTTTTATTGCTAAACCCACTATATCGTCAACACTGCAGTGCCTCAAATAGGGTACTTTGGTCACCATTTGGCTGTATATTCCAACTGCTCATGCAAATATCGTAGATTCAGCAGACACTGTATCTACACAACGTTATATAAAAACCATGAGCGTTTTCTTCGCCAGACGCGAGAATCCCGATTGGCAACGTAAAGATATATATTTATTCTTCTTTACTTGATAGATGTAGAAAGGAACTGTCGTTCTGAGAAATATACCTAAAGGTAGACTGTGTTACCCTTTTGGTTATGATTACATTTATGTGTAAATTAACCAATAGGTAGACTGTGTTACCTTTTTGGTTATGATTACATTTATATATAAATTAAATGTTTAACAGAATGATATATGGGATTATAATAAAACATATCAAATAGACAAGGCTACCCATCGAGAAATATTTACTGTATATCAGGTAAATTAATGTAATAAGGAAGATTGCGCATACGTTTATGTCTTCCATTATTTACCTTTATAACATACTATGTACACAACATATATATATATATGTATATATATATATATAAATATATATATATATATATATAGAGAGAGAGAGAGAGAGAGAGAGAGAGAGAGAGAGAGAGAGAGAGAGAGAGAGAGAGAGAGAGAGAGAGAGAATATCGGAGAAATATATATGTATATCTAAATACCGAACGTCTACCGTTGTCATAAGTACGCTTTCGTCGGTGATCGCCTGAATTTGTAGCAAACGCTTATAAACAGAAGACACAATAGAATGATGCTGATCGTCATAAATATCCACTTCTGATGATCTGTGCATAGCGTTCTCGGTGTTTCTCGTTCTTCCCGAAACAGTCTCGTGATATCCGGAACGAGAGTGTTCCACATGTACGACTTCCGGGCATAATAGTCGTTGAGCATCTGCGCGGTGACCTCTTCACCTCTGGCCCGGACGTGAACGTAGGACATGTCGCTTGCTTGGAACTGAACCCACGTGAATCCAGTGTTTCCAGAATCAGGGGTCGGATTCCTATTAAAACATAAATTACAAACTGGTTAAAGATTAATGGCGACAATGTATTCAAAAAGATAAAATTAATTCGACTGAATTTGTCTGCCAAAAGCGCATCATTTAACATATTACACATACACATAAGCGGCATGCGTAGTGACATCTTAGAGCGAACGTTTACCGCTAGCCGAAAAAACCCACAGAGCAGTGGCCCACGCACCCGTACTCGGACGTTTAACGTATATTTATGTACGTCGGAATAATCGTAGGAGACACGTTGCTAACAAATGGCAAAAACAGGCTGGACTTGGGTTTAAATGTAGGAAAACGTCCGGAACCTCCTACACTGGCCTTTTCGAACTAAATATATTTCGTAGTAGTATATATTTTAAAGAAAAAATTATTTAAGTTAGTGTTGTTATCATAAGTGAGATCGCATCCATGTCCAGGTGTGTAATGTGTTAATACATTAAGTTACGCATGTAGTCTATGCAGCCTATTTTTTTTAAATGCGTAGCTTCTTTAATCGTCTAAAGCAGATATTTAAGGCTTTGCATGCATCTAGCAGCTCGCGAAAGCCAACTGCCCGACCGACATTTCACGCCAATCCGTTGACTTTGGTGGTCACGATGACGACAATAAAACACCGCCAACTTCAACTCTCACTGCCTAGATCAGGTTTTTGCGCTCCTTCCAGCTTATTCTGTGGCATAAGTATACGTACGTGAAATGGCGAAGTCCTACAAATAATTCCGAACGGATAGCTAACTTATTTTATAGTTTATCCTGTACTGTCACAAAATAAAAAAAATGCACAAACACACAAGACTGTCACGGTAAATATGGTTGTGTTTGTTTTTCCGTGAAAATAGTCTGACATGTGAAAAGCAAACAAATCGAACTGACGGAGTAATTTAAATAGTTTATTAAACGTTGACCAGGTCGTTTCAGTTTGTATTAACTGTTAATTAAATATTGACTTAGAAATCGTTTCTGATGCTTCCCTTGCAACTCATGTTAATACAGCGCTTTAAGCGAAAACTTTGATTTTTAACATGTTTAATGTTGCTACATTTATACAATGATAACTCTGTATTCTACCCCATGGTGTTGTAGGTCTACAAAATACAAGCAAAACTTGTTTCTAAACACAAAATTAAACAATAAAACTGCTCACAATCTACACAGTGTCATTCTGTTGTTATTATTGTATCATCGCTAATACTCCGTGTCTTTGTAACGCGTTCTACCAATAGAATAGCGAGAGCATGGTTTCATTGGATAATTCCCGGTCCGCTATGTGGCGTCACTGTTGTTATGAAGGCTCTCAATATGGCCAATAATAATGAAATCCTTGTTCCAATTCCGATATAACTAAATTTGTGTTTAGAAGAGACGATACGTCGCTTCAACTGCATAGAACTGTGTTTACTAGTTCTTGCCACTATGTCGTAAGCACCATTTGTTAACTGGAGTAGGTTGAAAGCGACTGTTTATACTCGCACTAGACTTGATGAATAGTTCGTTTTAACTTGACCCAGTTGAATGCGTCTGCACTAACCGAAAATCTAGGTCGTCGCGAACTTGTTTTTGTAGACAACGCAACACCGGATATATCCATCGTAACAGGGACAAATATTTAAGTTAGCTTGCACCGACTCTCTTGGAGTTACGACAAGAACAAAGAAACACCATGGTACATTACCAATATTATCCTGGCTCTTTAAAACAGACCCGTAAACTGACACAACAGCGAGTTTACATAGCAAACACTTCGGAGGAAACATTATATCAGACCACCCCATCATTGCGCACAGAAACAACGATTTTCAAGTTACACAGACCCAAACAAGGTCAGACCGAACCATAGAAATTAACAGGACAGTCTTATCCTAACGCAATTCAATCACAACACAGATTATTATGTATTTTCGCCACATTTGAACATCCCTCAAAGACGCATCACGGACATGTTTTATGCAGGCAGACATCGTACATCACTGCCAAGAGCGCAGCTGACGTTTTGAATCACATGTTATTATTTGCTAAGACATCTAAAGGACGGGACACACTGCCGTTTTTCGCACGATCCAATCCGACCCGACCCGATCCTACCACACCAGACCAGACCAGACCAGACCAGTCGGTGTTGATTTAGTCTGGTCGGTTTAGTGTCAATCGGGTCTAGTCGGGGTCAGTCTGACTTAGTCGAAAGTTTCCAAGTTTGCGTGATTGTGACGTCATGCTGGTTGATGTGAGTCGATGTAGTGCATACACTGCAGTCGCGGTGAGTCTGGTCTGGTCGGGTCGGGTCGGCCGAAAGGTGCCAGTGTATCCCGGATTAAGAGTTTAATTGTTCCAAAATGCACAGTCACGCCATATCTACAAGATATTGCTAGAGCAGCGCATTGAAATGGAATGAAACTCTCTAACAACCACAGCCCAAACGCAAACATAAGAACATACCATTTACACTAAATAGCACGATGCTTAATGCGCATTGCGCCACGGTGTGCTTTAAATAATTTGTCAAACGTGGCCATTATCACCATTGGGCCGTGCCATTTCTATCCATAGGACTGTGGTTTCAATTGTGAAATGCCAGGCACTGCTGCACACAGTATTTCAATAGGCAACGCAGCATAGCTAAAAAAAACACCGACGAAACGCATGAAAAGTAAACAAATTGAATGCACTGCATGGCTAGTGGATATAATGTAAATGCCAGGAAACAACTTTTCAAATACTTCCAAGGAAGGATTCCCTGAGAAAAAACAGGTTATAGATTATAAATTTAGCATGTCCGCTGGCGGCAAGCTCTGCTAGAGTCTGCGGTGATCACTTTTGGACGCTGATACCACGGCTAAACACGAATGTGACGAGCATGGACAGACGGTGAACGGCAACACATAATTCTTGTTCAAAGATATGTGTTCCTTTTGTGTCTATTTTTGTCTGCATTGTAAGTAGTGCATCAATGAAGTGTGAAGGCGTCCCTTAAATCTGATCAATATCGCCCATTCTGAGTACTCCTGCATTCAGACGTACTCAGGCTACATTTTCATTAGCTAAATCATAGTAATTTTTTCTCACTTGTATTTCGAACGCATAAACAACGTACTTGTTGACCTGTGCAAGGAATACCAGGTGTAATAAGGTACCATGTTTACGTTTCAGAAATACAGGTTTAAACATCGGGCTATGTGTAAAATCAATGCCAAATGCAATTACATATTTTTATTTTTTATTACGTGTCGAGGAACATAAACCGGAGGTTGAAAGATGGCATTATAAGGTGTGCATTTCTGCACACACACAACAAATTATGGGACATGACGTAGACAGTTATTTTTGGCTCGTCTGCAGAATAGGCCTGTGCGACTTAATACCCGGTTTGCTGTGGAGGGTCACATTTTCCACGACTGCCCACTTACCCCGATCTGGCGAAGTTGGTCCACAACGTAATAAACATATCGCTGAGTTTCCGGTCGGTGGCGCTGAAGTTGGTGAAGTACGCCGGGTCAAGCTCGTCGAAGGGACGGCCGAGAAAGGGCCCGCCAAGCACGTAATTCAACTCGACCGAGTGGAAGGACATGGCGCTGTCCACGTAATACACGTACACGCGACTTCCGGGCACCGACGCGACGTCGGCCGCCATCTTGGCCGTCGGCGCTACGAGGCCGAAGTCCGTGAGCATCTGCGGGCAAGTGGTATTGCTTAGACGTGTGTGTGTGCGTGTGTGTGTGTGTGTGTTTGTGCGTGTGTGCGTGTGTGCGTGTGTGCGTGTGTGCGTGTGTGCGTGTGTGTGTGCGTGCGTATGTGCATGCGTGTGTGCGTGTGTACGTGTGTGCGGGTGTGCGCGAATGCGCGTGTGTGCGTGTGTGTGTGTACGTGTGTGTGCGTGTGTGCGTGTGTGCGTACGTGCGTGTGTGCGTGTGTGCGTGTGTGTTCTGTGTGGTGTGTTTATATGTGCGTGCATGAGTGTTCGGGAACACAGCGTGCACGAACGTGGTGCCTTTTGTGTCTCACGATATGACATCTGCGCTAACACCATATTTAACAAGATTTAACAAGATTGCCATCCAGAGAATTAACTCTAGATGGCAGGTGGACAAGGAAGCCTTTTGGCTTATCGAGAGTCCAACCCTTTTATCTACATATATCCAGCCCTTCTGAGGTATGTGTCGATTTTATTTTTAAACATATTCACACTACTAGCACCCACACAATCATCAGATAATCTGTTTCATTCATTCACTGTCCTTTGTGAAAATGAGAACTTTCTTACGTCTAATCTAAACTGCTCCTTTACTAATGTAACTTCATGTCCTCTAGTCTTTCTATCTTTCTTAACTGAAAAAAACATATTTCTATCAATATTTTCATAACCATTCAATATTTTAAATACTTCTATCTGATCTCCTCTCAATCTCCTGGTCTCTAGTGTTGTTAAACCACATTCTTTTAGGCGTTTTTCATAACTAAGATCCCTCAGTTTTGGTATCATCTTAGTCGCTCTCCTCTGTACTCTTTCTAGCATATCTATGTCCTTCTTGCGGTATGGCCTCCACGCTTGTATACAATATTCTAAATGAGGCCTAAGTATTGTTTTGTACAGCGGTATTATTAGTTCTTTTTCTTTATATGCTATATTTCGCCTAATCAATCCAAGGATTTGATTTCCTTTTGAAGCTGCAATTCCACACTGCTCTGAAACCTTCATGTCAGCACTAATTGTCAGCCCTAAGTCTTTTTCTTTTACAGTAGTATTTAATACAGTTCCCCCATTGTATATTCTACATATTCGTTCCCATGTCCTGTGTGAAGGCATTTACATTTCCCAAAATTGAACGACATTTGCCACTTTTCAGACCATTTGATCAACCTGTCAAGAGCATCTTGTAAATGCTGTCTATCTCCATCACTTTTAATTCTTCTAAACACTTTTGTATCATCTGCAAATTTCAACACCTTGCTAGCTATATCATCGTCCAAATCGTTTATATATATTAAGAATAATATAGGTCCCAGTACTGATCCCTGTGGAACCCCACTCAAAACTGATTTCCAGTTTGAAGCCTCCCCATCAACAACTACCCGTTGTCTTCTGTCAATCAGCCATTTTTCTATCCAGTTAATTATACCATTTCCTACGCCATGGGCCTTTAGTTTAAACAGTAATCTCTGATGTGGCACTTTGTCGAAAGCTTTTTGAAAATCTAAGTAGATGATATCTACTGGTGATCCATCATCTACCCACTTAGTGATATCTTCCAAAAAACATAACATATTTGTTAAGCATGACCTCGCTTTTAGAAACCCATGTTGAGATGGGTTTATCAAGTTATGTTTAACAAGAAAATCCACCATGTGATCTTTAAATAGTCTTTCTAATAATTTACAAATCACCGATGTTAAACTAACTGGTCTATAATTATTTGACTTGTTTCTCGAACCTTTTTTGAATATCGGTATAATGTTTGCTTCTTTCCATTCTAAAGGAACCACTCCCTCTTCTAATGACAAGTTGAAAACTGTTGCAAGCGGTATGCTAATTTGTTCTACAATTTCCAATAGTAGTTTGGGTGGAATACCATCCACTCCAGGTGATTTATTATCCTTCATAGCCCTAATTTTCTTAGCTACCATTTCTGGGGTTACAATTAACTGTCTTAAATAGTCTGATTCTGCCCCCTTGAACTTAGCCTCTGGTACTGGCAGTGAACTAGTGTCTTCTCTGGTAAACACTGAACTAAAATACACATTCAGGTCTTCTGCCATTTAGAATCCTTCTGATATTATATTTCCAGCACTATCTTCCAGAGGACCGACCTTATCATGAACTTTCTGTTTACTTCGAACATACGCATAAAAACTCTTGCTGTCATGTTTTATATTACAAGCTAATTTATGTTCATATCTTCTCTTTGAATTTCTAATTTCAGCTGTAGCTTGGTTTAGTGCTTCTTTATAAATGTTGTAGTCTTCGTCATTTCCAGTACGTCTATATGACTTCCACATCATTTGTTTATACTTAATTTTTCTAATGGCTTCTATCGATAAGTGTTTCTTTTGGGACCGTTTCCCGTGTTTTTTAAGGGAACAAATTTGACGATGATGCATTCAATTTCACTCTTTAAGATATTCCAGCATTCTGTTGCTGTCTTATTCTTCAGTGTGTTATTCCAGTCTATCTTTGCTAAATATTTCCTTATGTCGTTATATTTTCCTTTGTGGAAATTTCTCCTGTACTGCTTTTTACTATTCCTTTCTGATTTTTTTTTATTTTTTATTCTAATAATAACCTCATTCATGGATAGTAAACCGCTAGAGATACCTCGGCTCTGTTATAATGTTTCGCCGTGTAGTCGCTGTCGTTGAGTGGATATCGTCTGCTCCAGTTTGTATACTGGTACATGACGAATTTTCGCACGGCCGGATTGTCGCGATACGTTGTTGCCAAGAAGTCGTCAATTTCTGCCGTAAATGGGTCTTTGTTTATGTCGGTGCCGTTGCTCTGTTTCGCCTCCAATTCGTCTCCGTATGAGTCTCCTGCAAAGGGAGCACGTTTCCATGAAGAGCCACGTACAGACTACAATCTAGGCACTGCATTTAATAATAATAATAGTGATAATGGTGGTAATAATAATAATAATAACAACAATAATAATAATAATAGTGATAATGGTGGTAATCATAATACTAATAATAATAACAATAATAATACTAATAATAGTGATAATGGTGTTAATAATAATAATAATAATAACAAAAACAACAACAATAATAATAATAGTGATAATGGTGGTAATAATAATCATAATAACAATAATAACAACAACAATAACAATAATAATAACAACAACAACAATAATAATAATAACAATAACAACAACAATAATAATAATAATAATAAGGTTACAGAAGTAAGTTATTAAATGACTGCGGAATTGCGTAATAATTATATTCAAATGATCTAACTCTACGAGCGAGCATATTCCGAAGAGTTGGTACAGTGTTAGTGTTGACTGAACCAACAACACGTAAATTAAAACTTGATGATCGAAGCTGTTTAGGTTTTCTTATAGCAGTAAGCAATGAAGATATTGGTACAAATCTTTAAAATGATACGATATCGGACAGGATGCCAATGCAGAGATCTTAAGTGAGAAAACAGCCGAGTCCGAGTCGCAACACTTGCTAAGCAATTTTGCACACATTGTAATGTTGCGATATCCTTAAGGGCAATATTGTTAAAAAGGGAATTGCTATAGACAAGTCTCTAGTAACGAGTGCAGTTGCAATAATTATGTGCAACAGAGAGAAGGAAATAGCAGCAAATACTTTGTAAGTCACGAATAGTATAATAACCCCAACGACAAGTTTGATAACTAATTAATACAGTCGTGTATCATGTATTTCCGCCAAACACCACATACTTTCCAGATCACATTTCTAAGGATACTAACTTCGAGCGCGTTTTAAGTATTGTCAAAGCTATTCACAAGTCGGTAGATTTCACGGACCTACGAACGTTTTCTGATACCACACCAGTGCGCACATTGACGTCAAGGGGAATAAAAGGGACAATCCAAATGTCACAGTAGCGCAATTAATGCCACATTTAAAACATACATTCCTCAGACAATCAACGTGTACACGTTAAGTATAACAATTTAAATAACACCTGTGTTTCGAACAAGTAAAATAAATCTGTTTCATGTGAAAGTGTTGACGTGGTGCTGAGGTCAGCGCGTGCAAGCGACCTTTTCATTGAAAAAGTGACACGCATTTAATTAAATATCTAACTCCCCACGTTAACGTTCTTTCGCGGTACACTTTTGACATTCTCAACAGTGTCTGAAGCGCGAAAACGTTTCTAATTACGTTTCTAGATCGCCGGAATTTTCAGATATTGTTATGAAATTACATCTTTACACAGTGCTCTGTAATGCAACGCGGTCTTCGAATGTCACTACAATGGATGGCATACAGAAACAAATATTTTTTTATAATTCTAACCATAAATATACATGCAAATTTTGTGGGACAGCTTGAAAATATGATTCATTATAATGAATCATATTTTCAAAACATCTGGGAGGCCTGCAACATCTACGTCATTGCAGGATAATTCTGAATAGATTGTTATATGTCATACGTAAATTACTTTATCAATAGTTGATTACGAGTAATTCTACATAAATGAGCTGTGTACCTGCTTGATCAAACCCGATTTCCCGGCACGCAATTCACAAATGTACCATTTGATATAGTGCATCGTATAAGGGCCTATATGCCTGCAACTTCTGACTTTCAAAATCCGGAAGATTCGAGGTTTATTGTCTCAGCTTAATTTCCATTGGACTTCGGAAGACGGGGAGAGGTTGACAAATGTAGACCTATCATAGAGATACAAGATGGACGACTTACCGAACTCAGAACATACAGTGCCCGTCATGTAGGACAAGCGAGGGAAACGCCTTCGACGTAGAAGTTCGCTCGGAGAATACGGAAGCACTTCACCGTCAATGACAGGTTTGAAATTCGGGTCCACCTCAACACAATTTATTATCTGAAATGCCAACGAAATCATGTTGGAACTTCGACAGGGGACATATGTGTGACTACATATGATTTTAATGTCATCGTTCCAACAATTTTACTATTATATATCTATTGTATATACATATATATATATAATATTATATATATATATATATATTAATGTATTATATATATATATATATATATATATATATTTATACAAATATTTATACAAATAGTCATACACCAGCTTAATAACTGATTTATTATGCTATACATATTCAAACCAGATAAAGATGACATGTACCTTGCAAATTATGTTCGTAGTCAGTCGTGTCCAGTGGACTGATTTCAAACATTTCACGTGATCTGTGATTGAGCTATCTTCTAAGCAGCCATTTTCTCGGCCGAATATTGCGACCTGTGACCTCAGTTCTGATTGGTTCTTGCTGTGCGTTGCCCACATTGCATTAGCTGTTCCGCTCTGCGCAATAGCTCGATGAAACAAACCTGTTCACGGATAGAGCTCGGGTTAATTTATCTCAAAGGTGCCGCGTCTTCGATTTTTCTGCTCGTCTCACTTAAAATTAATTTTGTTAATCAAATCCTACCTGGTATCAACTAACACATGTTACCTCGTGTGTACACATTTGTTTATGTATTTTTTTTTTTAAATCAGGCAAGCTGTTTATTTACGTATTTAATTATGGATCTAGAATCAATTCAGGTTACCATCAAAATTAGAATTGTCACGTGGAAACTGGATTGAGTGAGTGAGTGAGTGAGTGAATGAGTGAGTGAGTGAGTGAGTGAGTGAGTGGGTAGGTGAGTGAGTGAGTGAGTTATTTTCGATAATGAATTAAACTATCGACAGTAGCAACACTTGCCTAAGAGTAACAAATATCAACATGGCTACAATTCAACGTTCGTATTCAAATGGTGTGCTACTATCACTACTGGGATCTAAGAGATGCAAGACTCACCTGCAGTGAGAGGCGACAGGTAGAGCAGCCCTACGCTGGCGCCTCCGGCACTGCTGCCGAAGATGGTTACACGGGTTCGGTCGCCACGGAAAAAGCCGATGTTCTCTTGCACCCATTTCAGAGCCTCGATCTGATCGTAGAGGCCATAATTGCCGGGCAGCGCTTTATCACCCGTCGTCAGAAAACCTGATATCATAATAATTGTTATCGTTGTTATTATTATTATACAAAAAGATAATAACGACTAATAGCAAGGGTCGACATCTATTTTTGTACATTTCAATTATAACATTATGTTAACTCAAAATGTCACCCGAATTGGCATTTATCGCGTTTTGTCCTGAAACGTTTGTAATAAAATATGTATTTATCTTTTAATAGTCAATTAATAAATATTTGATAATTTTTTTCACGACAGATACATGAGTGTCAGAATCGCAAAATGTCTTAACTACATAATTACGTATATGCTGTAATCAATATGCAACTTTGTACGAAACTATACGTTAACGCCCCTTAGGGGGAGATTCACGCAAACAACCGGAATCCAGCCACAGTTTAACGCAAACTGCGGAAATAATACATAACGACATATAGGGCCTACCGAGTAAACCGAGTCGGTAGTTGATTGCAACGAAAACAACGCCCGCCTGCGCAAGCGCTGTCCCGTTGTATCTGTTTCCGGTTCCATAGAAATATGAACCCCCATGGATAAAGACCATCACGGGATAGGTGGCTCGTCGGTCGGACATCTGAGGAACGAAAATAAAAGCAAATACTATGTATTGTAAGAACAACACTAGCAAATAATACATACGTAGGCCTACATATATACATACATATGTTACATATACGCGCAGACACACATTTATCTATCTACATATATTAGACACGCCACACACAAACGCCCGCACACACGCACGCAAGCAGAAGCACACGCACGCACGCACGCACGTTCACACACACACACACACACACACACACACACACACACACACACACACACACACACACACACACACACACACACACACACACACACACACACACACACACAAGCCCCGAGGAAGCGCCCTCACCTTGTATGGAGAGTAGACGTTCAGGTAGAGACAATCCTCGTCCTGTAGGTTTTCCCTCGTCTCTGGGAAGCCTCCGCTCTGTGGACACGCTGCCCTGTGGTGCGTGGAGTCTCGCACGCCCGACCATGGTTGCACGGAGCTCGGACGCTGAGGATTGAATCGCCTATATAAATGTATGTTCTTATATAGCGCGTTATTCAGTCCGTTGGACTGCTCAACGCGATTTACACTTCATCCCTGGCAGAACTATTCATTCGAGCACCATCTCGACTTCTCTGGGAAGCATCCAGCCACGCTGCAATTAATGCGTGAAGACTATTCATACACAAATATCCACCACTGTGTATAGTTAGGCACTTATCTTACAGCTGAGTGGCCTGGAGCAATGTGGAGTGAACGAAATTGCCCAAGATTCAAAATGGCAACACAGGATTCGTACCCGGAATTTCTTGATTGAGTGATTGAGTGAGTTATCCTCGATAACACACTAAACTGAACAATCGACATTACAATTACAAACAGGGCTACAATTTAACAAGTGTATTCAACATTATTTTGTAATTCAATTATTTGCCGACGAACATCAACAATCGACAACTATATCTAATCCTAGAATTTGATACAATAATAATATTTTTTTGGGTGGCTCCTATGATAGCGATCAGTTTTGATCTTAATAGGAGTCTCCCATCCCATAGCAACTGTTTTTTTCTCCATTTTGTTGCAAAATGTATACTATATTCTGTTGATTGCATATTTATTATATATTTCACATTTCAATATTACTGTATATGACGGTATTTGTGTATATGTATGTAATACGTGTATGTGTGTATATAATTATACATAATTTGTATTTTTGTAATGCTGTTGGGAAAATAAAATCATCCTTATCCTTATCCTTATAGCCGCCCTATTGACGGATCCAGCTGTATGTAAAACTCCGTTTGTTCACTAAGCACACACGTGCTCAATTTTGTACAACCAATTACCTGAAATCTTCTTTCTCCGATAGGCGGCGCTGCATAAGGTATTCCAAGAAACTCGTCAACGGTGCTTGTTTCGACTGAAAACGGAGATAAAAGTTGTAAAACATCCTACGTCATTCGAACGAGCTTCTTCCGCAGTCTGCGCTCTCAGAAGACATTTCACTACATCATATGTTACAATGACCGTTCTGCTACGTTACCGCATTTAGACATTATTAGGACACAACCTGCGAATAATGGGCAATATCCAGCCCAAGACCTGGTCAGTTATTGATTTAATCTTTCATGACCCCGTAAAGCATAAGGTATGCCTATTTCAAGGATCATTTAGTAATTATTGTACGCGTCTGGACAGTTCCTTGCGTAGGGCGCGCAGCTGCGACGTCTGCTTTTGAGAATTCACCGCCTAAAACGATATTACCAGAAAGGTCAAATTAAGTAGACCGCTTCTTTTAGTAGGCGCCTGATTCGTACTTAGGAATGTTGTAGGGCCGTAAGTCGTCCGAAATCACAAATACACGTACGATATTGACCTATTCGGAGTTCGGTTCATTTTGGCTCTACCCACAGTATTCTGGGTGAAAAATGCGTTCATCGACATAGCGCGATATTCAATTTAACCAAACAGTATTAAACATCTGTGACGACTGCGGTCAAAGTGAGTTTGATGTTGCACAGGCAACATAATTAAGCACATTACACAAATAGGCAGTCCAATCACAATGCAACACACATAATTTTTCTTTTACGTAATTCTGTTTGCATTTACAATTTGAACAAAATTATCCCCATAATTCCATGTTCGCACATGCGCAGACGCAAAAATTTGCAATCTCCGAACAGGCCAATTGTAAGAAACTCATCTATCCCTACCGTTGAATTTTCTAATGTGTACTGCATGTTCAATGTTGACAACATCATATCATAATAATCATATTAGTCATAATAGTCAACAGTAAAAACGTTTTACGTGAATCCTCATGTAGGTCATTTCCATCCGGACGATGCGATATGATTACTTTGTAAAGACTAGGACTAGAGCCTTGGCCAGTGCATATTGATTATGAACTTGAAAATGCACTTCTATACAGCACTATTGTAATGGTACATCGAAGCTATTTCCTCAACTGATTTAGCCCATAGCGAATCCGGTTCTTTTGTGTCAAAACATATAGTGTGAATGGTCTAAGTGTCATTTCAGTTTAAGTTGTATAATACCCGCTGTCGGTTTAATGAACAAATGCTTATTTACCGACGTGTTTAATTGGTCTTACGAATAAACGTATTGACTTTGGCCGTTACATCTGATAAGTGGCTAATATCAATTGCCTGGCTGACATTTAGCTTTTAAACCATGTTGCTTTCGAGAGGGCAATGCATGTCGCCAATAGCAACATAGAAACACGTGCACAATCGTATCGCACATTCGCGTGAGCATTCAAAGTTTGATAACAGCTTGAATTAATGCTTGGGCAAACGATAAATAAATTAATAATTTTCCTGGCGATTACACCGAAAGTACATTACCATTTTGCACAAAGGGATACCGTATTGCAATTGGTACTAGCTAGGTGTTCTTTTACGTAAAACTAATTTGACTGGAATAAGAGAAACAAATCGAACTGAGGAAACACCGTTAGGGGACCGACAGAACTAGGAAATTATAGGCCTTTGGGGTTTGCGTTAGTGCCACAATGTTAATGACGCACTGCTTCGCGAAAAGTAGAAACGGGCGGAGTTGCGTATAACATTTGGGTGTGACAGCGGAAGTGACGTAACTGCGCCATTTTCGCCCTCTTCTGTCAATGCAAATGGTCATTGCTCTGGGTTAACCGGGAATACGACTGCACGGTAGAGTTGGCAGCAAAGGAACACATTCAAGGCACTTCGAACGGCAAATGGCAACACTTCTGTCACCGTGGTGAATTGGCATGTTTGTCAAGTCAATTTTTATTAACTTCAGTACGTAACGGCGGGAAAATCTCCTACTCCTAGTCATAAGACTAGCCTTAAAGGTGACATGAACAGGTTGGAATAAATGCTATAGTAAATAGAATATATATATATATAATAAGATAATCATGTAGTCCAAATAATAAATAGTTTTCGTAAAATCACGAAAATAAGAATGCTTCCTCACACACCGCCTCTGAAATTTTGCTTTCGGGAGTTTGTGTCATAGAAGCTAGCGGCTGATCGAAGTTGTCCATGTTATTCAGCGGTAGCCGCACTGTTGTCTTCAATTAATGACAACCAGTCATTGTCTATTGGATGATAGCTAAGGAAATGCTTCGGCGAAGAGTTGCTTGTTTTCGATCGAATGCCAAAGACAAGATCTGAGATGAGTATAAACAAATAAATCGACTGTCACTGAATGTGATGACCATCTCATCGCCATCGATATCGCAACTTGAAAGTTGGATTCGCATCTGCTATGCCTACGCCTTTGTCGATGTGATCATGTTGACAGTAGTTGTTTCGTGAAGGATACAGCAGTTTGTGAATTCGAATAATGCAAATACCAGTGACATTACCCATCATCCTGACTATTGTCAAGAGAGCCACCAAAAAGAGACGACGTTTGACGTCCCAAAAACAACGAAGCGAGCTGCGAACGCGAAGCAACTTGATCGTGGTCTTGGTTTTTAGTTGAGGTAAGCCAAATCCAAGAAGAGTGACAACATGTAGGCGTAGCTGCGATTAATTTGCTACACCTCATTTGTATTTATCAGTTGTACTTCATAGATATGTTATACGTTGTTAACCGTATACAAAATTACTTAGATTATTTCAATACCAGCAATGAACTCTCAGTGTTTGGAGCGCACATCTGCGAATGGAAAGGGACCGTTCGTTAACTGAAGCTGAGCACTTCGCCATCGTTTCAAAGAATGTCGTTCAACTCCTCGGCTCGACTGTTGTTAATTACTGGTTTGGCAGTTCGCGAACATGTCTTTCTAGTATGTATGCAATATAACATTTGATCATGTTGTTGGATATTTATATTTTTATAACCTGGACTGTTACTTCTTGTTTTGTTTGATATTTGGAGTGTGGGTATATTATAAATGTGTAGAACTTTGCGTGTCATAACATCGCGTCCAATGGCAATGCTTAATTCCGTGGCACCTTTATATTGTGTCGTTTTTTCCTCCGTCTGACTCCTTCGGTAAATGTCTATGTTGAACTGGCAGCTACCATTCTTAATAAACCTGTTTGACATGTCATCACTCAGTGTAAAATTGTTATGGGAATATATGTTTGACTATATTCACTACATCGTCGTAATTACATAAATAACAAGGTGCAACAGAACTGTACACTGAATAGTTACCCATTTTTCTGCGCTGCAATAAAACTATAAAATAATATTAAGATAAATTTATTTTAATTATGTATTTCTTGACTGCAACATACGGTACGGTAAGGAGATACTTATTTCAATCCAACAACAATTATTATGTAGTATAACTCTGTGTGTTCAGATGATTTTAGTAATACCAACAAATAGATAAGGTTATCTGTTTTTATTATACTGATTTATAGTTGGTTTGTATTTCAGTATTGCTATTGCTGACAAATCAAGGGATGAGGAAATACTATCGTCTTCAACTCTTACACGTGAACCCTTTCACATTCTCCATTGTGCATAGAACACTGTGCATCAGATAGTGCTGGATAGGAACTTGGAGACACTTGCTGTGAGAGAGCAGTCAAGCATACATGTTTATGTATCAACAAGAAAATGAAATGGAAAATGACAACATGCCTAATAATATTGCTTGCTTCATTGGTCTGTTATATTGCAAAATACCTTGTATATATTGTATAGTAAGAGCTCTGCTGTGTTTACACAATTCTGTGAATAATATTGTAGTAAGTCAACAAACATTTGAAATTACCTCTAATTCTGTTCCATCATACATTATATATTATCATGATGTATAGCTGGTATGCAAAATTGTGGTGTGGGTCTTTTGAGAAATGTTCTTGAACAATTGTAACTGCACTGACATCATGTCTATTTAGGATTGTTTTACGTAAATCATCTCATTAAAATGTGACTTGTAAACAACCTAGCACATTTACGAACCTATTTTGATAGATATAGCCACTGATGAGCAAATTGGTGTGACTAATTACACAGAGATTGGATATTTCACAAGTGTACTACGGATTATGAACATACACAAATAACAGTCGCACAAAAGCAATGCCTGCTCCCGAAGCTGTCAGCGGCGAAATGTCGACTCGAGCGTGTCGGTCCCGCTTGTCAAAATACACGTTGTACTGCGGCTATTTTGATGAATATAGGGTCCTGTTACCGAACACTTTATCATCTCTGTGTGACATCATCGCAGCAGCCCAACCAAATTATTTAGTGTTTTAAAAAATCGAGCCGCCTTGTCGTCGGAAGTAACTGAAATCTCTGAATCACTCAATGACATTGACAGCGACAGTGTCAGTGAAATCATTGAATCAGTGAATGGTTGGCATGCACAATTCTGTCAGTTGCGCGCATCATATCACGTGTAGACGTTGTATTTGACGTTGACAATAATCCGTGTGATTCTATATAATGTCATGAATGTATTTTCCGTTTCCAATAAAACTCGATGTTCGGTCCGTGAATCTGAAATTGTCGTTTGTCACCGGCGACAACGACAGTCTCAAAATGTTCCTTTTTACATCGTAGTCATCATCGTACATGTCATAAACTTTCCTGAGTGACGTCTATTGCCAATGGTTCATCGCTGTATGCGGCAACAGTCCTACAAGTCCTCACATTTGCGACACAACTCTCCAAATCCGAATCACAAGAATCTTACGCCGTGTCTTCCATGTTTCCAAGCGGCAACCAGACACACTATTCATTCGGAAATGAGTCCACATAATTCTTTCGGAAATCGGTCAGGTAATGCTGATTTTTACACATTAAACTGCGTGTATATATTAAGTAACGATCCTGTCAGGTATTACATTATTGTTTAAATAACATCATGTTAGTATGTTATTTACGTGGTTAAAATAGAAAATGTATGTTCATGTCACCTTTAAGATAATCTATATATTAATATGCTAACTTTGTGTCACCGTACGTGTAACTCCTCCGAGGCGACGTGGTGCAGTCGCATCGTTCTACGTTCAATCGTTCCCTTGGACCATTGGCGCCTGATCTATCAACTGGCGATTATTGAAATCAAACACGAAGGGGATTATTTAGAGTTCTTTAAACTTCTGAGAAAGCGGACTATGCTGGAAAAGTGTAACGAAAAAACAAACATATGTACGTAGCGGACACACGCATTACCGGAATGTAGTCCGATGCTGGCTGAACGCCTTGTGCCCCGTAACTGTCCACTGTTGGCTGTCACGAAGACGTCCGTAACATCGTTGATACCCGGCGACACGGCACTGTTTGGCCCGAGTAGACTTATACTCAGGCAAAGGAGGAACAGGGTTGCTTGCCCGGACTCGGTAGACGGTGGCATCTGTGAACAAATAGAAGGAGTCCGTAGAGCTGCTGGTGGTATGTTATGTAGACATACCAACGCGCGTATTATTTATGCATATGGATGCGTTGTGTGTATATATGATCGGTTATCTGTAGATACAAACATTAATACGTGCATAATTAAGTAGATAATATACCAAGGTAGGCAACTAGGTAGGCATACATGCATGCATGCGTGCGCGTGTATAGGGGCACATGCGCCTGCGGGAGTGTGCGTGCGTGCGTGCGTATACTTGTGTGCGCACGTGTGCATGTGTATAATTATTATGTGGACTCATTTCTGTGCGGTATTACAAATCACCCTTGCGCAACCGACAGGTGCCTCGTTAACGTTAGTACTTGACGATAACGCGTTTCATCCTAGAACATAGCGATCAACCCGGATGATAGATCGGATGTCTCGTTCTGACAGGCCGCGTTCTACAGTCTTGAAGTGACTGATACTAGTAGTCGCCGCGAACTAACGTTTTCATATGAATCATACAGGTATTATAATCGCGCACGTATTTGCATCGTGAGTAAGGTAACGACTGACGGTGCAAATGGCGTAGGTGTGAAGTATCGCGGTCTCTTGGTACATCTTACGATTTTTTTGGACATTTTTCTCGGGTGTAGGCGCCGTTCGTTGCGTTTACGACGGCACGCTCCAAAAAAACCTCCATCTGACTAAGGTTTTAAGATATGATCATATACAGGTATTGTAATCGCACACGTACTTGCACCGTGCGTGTGGTAATGACCAACGGTGCACTATGGGCGTAGGTGCAAATTCTTAGGTTCTTCCAGGACATCTTGTAATGACTGACGGTGCAAAATGTCGTAGGTACAAACACTCTGGTCACGCACGGATTTTTTGACGCTTTTTCGGGTGTTCGTTGCGGTATTGTGCGGTTCTAACAAGGCTTGGGACTAACACACTAAGACAAATGCGACTGCACCCTTCCAAAAACCTCCAAATGTCCCCTTTACCCCTCCAACCCCACCCCCTCGCCGTTCCCCAAAAAATATATGTTTAAACGGAACTCTTTTCCATGAAGCGGAACTCTTTCATATTAACGAGGAAGACAACCACACTGACCACATCCCGGCCTACACCCTTGGCATGGACAAAGCAGTTATTTACTTTCGGTGAATTTCTCGAACAAACTTGCATAATTCCTTACCTGATCCGGCATATATTCGTTAAGAAAGTGGTATTATTCTACGTGATGTCACACAACGCTATTCAGACGTTTGACGTGCCCGACATGATGATCAAAGTTAGTCTTCTCGATAATTGCAACACCTACACGTCCGATGTTACTAAACGGACTACGCATTTTTAGTTGTACTCTGCATATACTATATACGCAAATGTTACTCATATTATTCATAACATCAAAGTACACGATTCACGATGGGTTGAATCAATTGAAGAGGGGTTTTGAACATCCACAACAAATGAGCGGAAGTAGATGGTATAGATAGTAAAGGTAGTATGGGTTACTTTGATATCTTATGCATTTTTTATCAACAATCGTACAGGTGTGCACGTAAGCTGGCTGTCGTGTTTGCGAGATTTATGATTGAATCAGGCATCATTAAAGCGACCATGTATAATCCGTTACCTGGAATTATGCTATCGGGTCAGGGGTCATTAGACTACCACCGGAATATAGCCAACACAAAATTACGGATGCGCTGAATTTACACTTCACTCCCTGGCTCTTTAATCTAACACCGTCTCGACTTATCTTTGAAGAATTCAGCCACGCAGTAATTACTGCGTGAAAACTGCATTCGTACATATATATCCACCACTGTCTATAGCCAGGTACTCATCATTATAGCTCGGCTGCGGTGTCCATGTTTCGTCTCCGTCAAGAAGAACGGGAAGTAGTATTTCATCAGCTTTGTAGAACCTTTATATTTTATGATTTACGAAGAACATAAACGTCTCCTAAAATAGCATCAAGGAAAACGACTTGCCTCAACTGTGGATTCCCCGACTCGCTGCCTTCAACGCGTCTATCCGTGACCAGCGATGACATTCGACTAACGACTCTCCGTATTTGATACCGTCTCCACGTGCTGAGTGATATCATTAGCAGCTCAGGAGCCGACGACTTGTGCCTTTTGTGAGAGTCAACTCCGTATTATTTATGACTAACCCAAAGCCGCACCTGATTGGACTAATTTGGGCGTCTTTACACGCGCGAGATGTCTTCGGCGTGGGCAGCGACGCTGCGTGTGTGTACATTAGTGAAGGCGCCGCCTACAGACACGGTTAATGGCACCGACAGCGCGAACGCTTGACGAGTCAGCTCATACAGCCATAACGCGATGTTGCTATATCGGAAGTCATCAATCGCTAACTGTTAAAATACTAGTTATTGTTTAGTGAAACATATCAGTGTTTTACATGCAATTCTAGGATTACTAAGTAATATAGAGGACTGTCATGAGACAAGATTAATAAGATTATTAATAGCAATAGCAATAGTAGTTGTAGTAGTAAAACTGACCGTATACTTCTTACACTTGTATGACACATGAGCTCAGCGTGGCAACAGACAAGAATTATTAGACACCATCGTGAAAGGGATGAATAGCACGGGAGTCACCATTATAGCAATATACCGCTGACGATTTAGGGTGGGATTGCATTTTAAAACTACATAGTCTTGATTTGTACGAAACGTAGCTATAGTGTCAGTAAAGGGGAGTTGATTCCATTTGTTGGATATACAGCAACAGGGAAACCTCACGTGCCAATGGTAAGCTTGGGTTTAGTAACACAAAGGTGTTGGGAGACGGATACATAATGTCGGGTTAAAAGAGTGGTACAAACGCCTTTCAGAACTTTTATTCTGGCTCGATGGAGCTTGCGGGATCACCATGATCCCTTCGTTTGCGTCACTGTGACCTCTCCTTTAAGTTGTCGTTTGTGTTTTGGAGACAACCATGGGTTTGATTCTACCTGCTACCGATTAGAAACTTCATTCCATGTTTTGTCGGTTCACTCAGCTGTAAGAACAAGGACATTGTAGTGTACAGCTGTATATGTGTGAACGAATTGAACATTAACTGCGGCGTGGTTGATTGCTTCCGGTAGAAATTCAGATGGTGATCGAATGAAAAGGTCTGTCGTGGGTGAATTATCAAGCGATCTGCGTTATCCCAAGGACTGGATACCATGCTGTGTAAGAACTTCCATCTACCACTACAACGCCCGATTAGGTAACAGTTGATAATAGGGAACAACCAACGAAAACCTAATGAAAGACCCTGGTCCATGAATCACGACTGAACCTTTTAAACCACGAAAAAATATGTGATATGCTATGCGGTACACAACGCAAGCACAGCCTTGGCCCAGATCTGTGATCGTAACATGCCAGCGATCGGCGTTGAATAACACGGACGATACCGTAAATCGTTCAAAGCAATGCTAACAGCGCATAGTAGACACAGTGATATGCATAGTAAAGAAATACAATTATGCCTACGCAAATATTCCGTATAATTGTGTTTATAAACACTGGACTGTTAGTGCACTATCACCTAACACGGTTTTCATTAATTAAAATCTAACACATATTTTGTTAAATTACGGAATATACACCGTTAACAAAAATTGGTATTGTAAGAGACTGCGAACTGCGGCCATCACTTAGTAGGCATATTTCGCAATCATGTTCCTTGTATTTGCAAAACCATAACACGCGTCTCGAGTGCTAAAGTATGTCGTTAATGTTCCGTTTATGAGAGTGACATTTGTAAGTGACGCTCGAAGAGACAATGACGGGTACAAATTGCTGAGTCGCAGACTGTTGTTCTCGACTTAAATGCTACAAGTCTGCGAGTGCTCACACGATATGTACCTGGCGGTCGCGGATTTCTGATGTTATGTTTCGTATAATACATTGAACAAAATGAGAGAGAGAGAGAAACAGAGAGAATGAAAGGGAGGAGAGGCAGAGGGAGAGGGATAGGGAGAAGGAGAGGGAGAGGGAGAGGGACAGAGAGAGAGAGAGAGAGAGAGAGAGAGAGAGAGCGTGCGTGCGTGCGTGCGTGCTTGTGTGCATGCCTGTGTGCATGATTGTGTGCGTGCGTGCGTGCGTGCGTGTATGCACTACGCACACTCACACGCACTCACACAAAAACATAAGTGTACAATATGAAGTTATACATGAAAAACACATATTCCTCAAACAATGCTTGTCTCTGTATCTACCCGCCTCGTGGTTTACTCAGTGATATACGACTCTTTCAGTTCCTTTGAAGACGCCGTCCTAATGCACGTATCGACACCTTCGGAATGCATTACAAATTGTACCACAAACGGTTCGCAGAAAGCGCGACGAATGAAGCAATCACGTGCGCGGAATGCTGTCAGAGCGGCATTCACTTTCAGCGCCTGCCGGAATTTGTCTCTGCTTAAACAAACGTTACACGCGCCTAATGGGCGGTAACATCAATAAAACAACGTAGCAAAGAACATTTCAGCGGGATGGGTTTCTATATAGCTTGTGCGGTATCACCGCGCAAATTGAACGCTGTGCGACCTTTATGGTTACGACTTCCGGTTAGTGCACGCAGACTTCCGGAACGTAAATGTTGACGTAAACCTTGACGGCGACGCACAGAATTGTTTACCTTGCAGGTTGTAGCACAGGCGTCTTCATATGTTTAAAGGCCCCCTCTCAATTTGTTTTTGTTCCAATCTTTTCAGATACACTCCGCGAAAAAAACGAATCTGTCTTCTATAATATTGTTGACAATGACATCTTAACATATTTGTACAAATGTGTTTTTTTAGTTTTGGTGAAATCATACAACAAATGGATAACTAATTTTTTCTTCCGAATCCTGAAAAAAATCGGCGGAAATGTAACCCTTCTCTATATACTAACACATAACGTCATTCACTAGTTACCCTATGTAACGACGAGATAGTTCTATCTATGATTAGGTCCTACAGCACAAGAAGACACTTGTTTTTAACCAGCCGCACGGTTTACAACTTTATGTAAACTATTCACACAGCATAAGTTAACAACAACGAACCTGGAGTAAATTAAATACATTTAATGGCGAGCCGGATTGTCTAGATGTCCAAAATGCTTGTGTCAGTGTGAAGGGGCATGTCGCATCGTCTTTGTGGCGGCTGGGATTGGTGTGCGTACATTAGTCAGCCATTGACGTTTGCGTATGTTTGAATTTAATTCGGTTCTAATACTGTCATTCACTTGGCGAACGCCCACGCAGAACATTGTGACATATTTTTCGTCAACAGACTTGTGTTTTACAAGTTGCCTACTGACGCTACAATCATAATTTTTGGGCAATACCTTTATTTCACCAATAATGTTTACATCCGGCGGAATCTTTAACATATTCACATGTGTGTCAACCATTTTGTAAGCTTGGCAGACATTGTTGCTATAGACAATCGGGCAAGTGATGGATATATAATGGAATTATATATTGATGCGCTACTTCTGTGTATTGTAAGTGTATCTCCTCCGCGGTGCCGAGGTTTACTCGCCTCCTTCCGTGTCCTCGCTTTCTTGGACCATTGGCATCTGATCAAACATCTAATTTGCGATGCATCACAGAAAACTCAACGACTGTTATTTAGGGTGATTTGGTTAAGTGTCTTATTGTGCGTAACTTTTCTCCAGAGCCTTTCTAACATTTCTACTCAGTTACAAACGACGTCAGTTAATCAGTACCCACTGTGTCATTAGCTTTGACTTACATCAATGTAAAAGCGTAGTGTAATAACATAATAACACATTCATTTTACCCAGTGACATTCACAATTACATACATTTGAGAGATGACGGATGTCCATCAAGATCCTGTCTATATCAGATTTGGCACATCGTGCCTATCTCCCGGATGCATGGGATTTTGGTAGGAACAGGGCCGTATCTTGCTTTAATACGGAGTTGTTTCAGTTCGGAACTTGTTATAAAGTACTCACTTCTTGTGAAAAAAAGGAGGCAGTCTGTTCCTAGTTTTTCGTTTATAGATTACGATAATGTTCTTAAGATTATACTAATTATGTTGAAGGCATACTGCCCACCAACTTAGTAAGCCAGTAACAACGTTCGCAATTTGAAAATACGAACCCGGATCACGTTCAAATAGTAAACAAAACATCCAGTTTAAAAACACGTTTTATTGGCAATACGGCCGAGTCGGGCTGAGGTAACTACAATACCCTTTGATGTTCAACGGTGTCCCATTTCCCCACGTTGAGCACAACAGTTCCGGCTAGATGAACTGACCGGCTCGTTTTAACATCGATTGAAAAACCTATGTCAGTCAAAATGATAATACTTTTCATGTTAGGTGTACTCCTGGCAAATCGTAGCGGATTTGTTTTGATCAAGGTACAGTTGGTAACCTGGAAGACCGCGACTCTCAAACGAAAAGGGAATGCTGTTGATCAGAGCATTTAATGCTAAAGCTAATTTTAACGGAATTTCAAATCATAAATACGGATTTCAACCATAAAAAGTGGCATACCTCCAGCGTTCACTGTGGAGTCATCCTTCGTTTGATGTTCCCAGCGGTACGTATAGTTGAGTGTCTAAATGGATGCGCTGTGTCGTCTGATCGACAGCGTAGGAGGAGAGACGGGCGATCAGGAAAGATGGATTGGGATGGAACAGTGTGACCACATCTAACTGGTATGTTTAACTCGTTATGCTAACGAGGAAGCACTCTCTGGGGATGGTTCGGATATCTGACGCAGTAGTCATACTCAGGTGACCCTCCACAGTGAACCGGGTATTAAATGGCACAGGGCTATTCTGCACACGAGCCAAAAATAGCTATCTACGTCATGTCCAATCAATGTTATGATTTTGACAAAAATGTACAACTCATAATCTCATTTTCAATGTTCACTTTTTTCCTCGAAAAATTATCCAAAACTAATGAAATACAAGCATTTACGAACTTGTGGATTAACAGCAATAGGCAATATGAGTCAAATGACCGCGTTTCTCAAAACAACGTGTTTAAAAAAATAATTGCACAATGTTAGTCATAAATCAAAAACTACTGAAGATATTTCAACAAGTGAGGTATCATTTTAAAGCTTTTGATCTGTGGAATCCAAAATGGTATAAAATTCCATTTCACAATTTTGTGAATTAATACCCACTTTGTGACATGGCACTAAAATATAAATAACAATAATACTATCAACGGCGTTGATGCGGGTCATCATAGTGATGTGATCAACTATTAATATTGCAGGCAGTTTGTGGCTTATTGTTGACGCGATGTACTTCATCTATTTAAAACGCGATGCCTGTTGGGGATTGCTTTACAATCGCGGTAGTGTTACGATAGCTGTAATACTATTGCGAAGAAAGCTGTTTTTATGGTAAACCTCAGCACTGCCTGGACGCATGTACGACAAAGCAAAAACCTACCTTAGACCAGAACGATACAATATATCCTTCAAAGGTTTAGCCCACGCACGGCTCGCGCGCTCTTGCGGTATTGCGATTATCCTCGTTTTGGGTAAACAATACCATCTACGCAGTCGCTTCTCCGATGACGTTACTGATATATACCCAACTTTAGCATATATGTGTATCTCACTGCGCGACACACGCTATCCGATATGCTCCGACTGAAAGTCTCCTATACGAACTCAACAAAAGTACCCCCCCTGAGCATGTTTATTACTCTAAAAGCGGATCGGTCGGGTAATTAAACCTTTCTGTAATTGAACGTACACTAGCTATTGCGAATAAATATGGATCGTTCACATAGCGTGAAATACCGCGTGCTGCGTTTGTTTATTTCCCGTCGGTGCCTAATTGCCGACCGGGTTAGTAGCGAACATTTAAGGTGCCCGCAACCCGGGTATAAGTAGTAATTATCGCGATCAAGTGAAGCTTGTCGCCGTGAACTAATATTCGTGCATTTACTGAGCAGGATTCAGGTCTAGGCTATTAAGAGTACGCTTATTAATGTTGTTGAGGACAATTGGAAAGTGAGTGGTAGTTTACACGTGAATGCAATTATCTAACGGAAATGCGTGTATGCTCAGATATTGAGAGTTTCTCGTAAGTTGCTGAAGGATATTGTGTACTAGTAGCTTGATTAGTATTGTAGTGTGCTAGAAATGAAATGTTTGATTGCAAGATCGTATACAAATAATTCCTGGTTTCTCATCAGAACTTTGTCAAAAGTAAATGAGGTGTGTGGTTTTTAATTTCAATTTCTAATATGCTGATGGGAGTGTCAGCGACTGTCAAAGGTGCTATTCTCAACAATCAACAACATATGATGTGTACGGAGTTATTCTCACTAGTGGGCAAATACATAGACAAATTAATTTGATTTCCTTCGTTTTTGGCATTTTTGTACTTACATTTTACTCATAAAAGAGCACAGAATGCATGTTAATCTGAAAAAAGCGCGACATGAAAATGGGATAATTCTTCATTGTCATACAATTATTGACTTGTGTAGACCTGAAAACCTCACGCACGCATGCACGCATGCACGCACGCTCGCTCGCCCACCCGCACGCGCGTAAGCCTACACACATACATCGAAAAATGCCTGCACATACTACACCAACGCCGCACAGGCGAGTGAGAATATTGTTGTTTAGTATCTATGACATAATTTAAGAATCCAAGACCAAATCGGCACTGTTACGTGGCCCTAATTCCTCCACTTAACCATTCCGATAATAGGCCATTATATCGGTCTCCAACGGAAGTCCTTCTATCGCCGGCCCCTGGCGGCTTAAGTGGCGACCAGGGGCCAACGATATTTTCTGCTGATGTTGCCGCATATAGAAACACACACGCCAACTTACCTCACTTTTTATCGCGTACGCATAGACTGTCTGTTCCGTGTTTACTTGTAAGTTGTTCTTAATACTAAAATAAATATGCTGAAGGCACATTGTAAGTCAAATTGCTTTTAAGAGGGCCGAAGCAGAGTTCGCAATTAGATGATTTCAACCGCGATATGTCAGATTATGGAAAAACCTTCAAGTTATAAACAGGTTATATTGGCACCATTGCGGCTGCCGACTGGGTTAGTCGCTGTACCACATTCTAGACAACCCATTCAATGAATGTCCTGCTAATAATTACCACTCTGGCTGAACAAGGTCAACAGACAACCTTGCTCACAAAATCGTACAAAACCCAGCTCAATTAACTGTTTTCATGTTTTTGCACACGTATTAGTGTCGTGACCTACTACCCCTGGCTTGGGGGATAGCGTTTTTGTAATAAGCAACTGAAACCAGAGTTTTTGGTATTGGGGTCTTTCCGTGGGAACGCAACCAATGGGTGCGGCACTCATCTATTAAATTTTTTAATGAACCAGTTTGGTGAAAGTCTTTGGAAAGATAAGCAAGAATCCGAAATTTGAGTGTTCTAGCTTCAGTAGTTTTCGAGTTACGGCAATTTGAAATTTTGGACTTTAAGACAACCAGACCTGCCATATTACTCTGATTTGCACACTTGCATGTGCATATATAAAATATGTACAACTCGTTTCTGAGGTATGTGTATTTTGCACACAATCAAGGTCTGAAAACCCTCTCGCATGTGATTTTTTGAATAAATCATTATGTTTATCAACTTGTTGCACATTAACCATACACTGTATTTATGTTCTATTTATCTGGTCTATACATTGTAGAGAACAATTCCACAAAATTTCATTGACACAGGTTTAATAGTTCAAGAGATGTGAAATGTGAATAATTTTATTTATTTTTAAGAAGCCGTCACAAAATGTCTAAGTCCAAAATTGCCACGAAACACGAAAACTACTGAAGCTAGAACACTCAAATTTTGGATTCTTGCTTATCTTCCCAATGGCTTTCGCCAAACTGATTTATTTAAAAATCTAAGAGACGAGGGCAACAAATTTCAGGAATTTTGGTTGCGTTCACATGGAATGGCCCATTACTGAGAAGGCGAAAATATGTATATGCGAGTTGTTGCAGTTGTAGACGACGCTTGCTATTGTCAATATCTTATCTGCGATGATAATCGCTTCATTTTCGTCAGTCTACGCGTGCAATTGGTTGTATCAGCACCAGTGACGTCACAGCGGCGGCTATTATATAGCTATGATTATGTTTATTATATGCTATTATTATGGTTATTATATGCTATTATTATGGGTATTATATGCTATTATTATGGGTATTATATGCTATTATTATGGTTATTATATGCTATTATTATGGTTATTATATGCTATTATTATGGTTATTATATAGCTATTATTATGGGTATTATATGCTATTATTATGGGTATTATATGCTATTATTGGGAGCATGAACGTCAATCGATATAGGCTGTTTTATACTGTTCTGATGCGCGTCGAATTTGAAACATGTGATTAATTTAGTGGTATGAAAATGTGTAGTTAGTAAATTACAACAAGCGCTTCCCAAATAATGTAGCCTATATTGGCTACGGACCGTGAGGTGGCACCTTTTTTGGTACCACTCCATCTTGGCGAGTTCACGAAGGCGACCGGGAGTCGGATAAGCGAGACTACACAATTTTGTGTAGTCTCAGCAGCAGCGGCGGCGGCGGCGGCGGCGGCGGCGGCGGCGGCGGCGGCGGCGGCGGCGGCGGAAGTTTATTAGTAGCAGACGCTATTGTTGTTTTGTTGTGTTGTTGTGGCAATAGTAGAAAATGGCTCTACCATTAACAGCACATCTGCAACAATTCAAATCATAGTAGCACTTGTCGGACATAGTATATCCTGTTTATAACAGCAGTGAATATACATAGGGGGTTTATGTCCGTGCTTAAAACTTCTGATATAGTACGACTGATTTTCTAACTGACAGATTGATTAATAAACTGACAAATCTCACATTCACAATAGCTGATTAATCCGTAAATGTTGATTCTGATACCAGGACTCCGTGTGTCATAATTAAAGCCGTCAAATCGTTATTCATTCCTAGCCCTAATCCAAAATCAAGTTCGAAACGCGCACGTTTTCGAATCTTCTGTTACCATACGTATTCCAAGTTTCCGACTCATGCACACCTGGGCCGATATAATTTGTTGGGCTACGAATCCCGCTAACTCACCTTCTCTACTGAATTACTCCAAATCTTGTCTCTTCGCTTCGGGATACGTTCAACAGATTTCTCATCGACGTCGAAATCTAGTCCGATCTCGTCGTTGCAAACCCGGTTTGACGTCAGCATTAAATAATTCCCCTTTCGCTTAATTATTCCGCGCTGGTTGCATTCCAAAGCAGATTATGTTGGACGCCCATTTCGTCTGGCGACGTTGGAGACTGTATCCGCTGACTTAGGGGGGGGGGGGGCGGCGTGCGCCTCGTGACACGTGAAACGTGATGGAACGCGCGTCCCTCGATGCAATGTTTGGGTTAGCCGCCAACTTTAGACGGTCAAATTACGCCCAACTCCCTCGGTGTCACGTAGCTGGATAGATGCTTAGGCGGCGTTGCACGACAGCCACCCAGACGCCGCCCACTAAGTGATTCCGGCACGATTAACCGATCAGCGGATTACAGCGTTTTTAATACAAATCTTCCCAGAATTCATTTCTCTTCACACGTTCATAATGGGGGAAATGATAAAACAACCACGCAACCGAAAGGACAATTTAGTCCGTGATAAGATCATAGCTTTGATTCTAGCATACGACAGAAGCAAGCAGGGGCAGATTAAGACATTCGTTGGCCCTAGGCACCCGGCAGTTTTGTGGGCCTAAGGTAGATCCAGGGGCGGATCCAGAGAGGGTAGTTTTGGGAACCCAAAACGTCAAATTGCACCGCAGAGGCTTACCAAAAACCTTCAACTTGCGCCGGAACGAAATGAATATTGGATGGGCCGGACCTTCAGCACGACTTCGCTGTCGGATCATCAATTTTGTCAAACCGTGACAAAAAACTTGCTTGGGATGTTATGACATCTGAGGTGAACGCTGTTTCTAGGTCCCTCCGAAGTGTCGAGGAACTAAAGAAAAAATGGCAGAAATTGGCCAGCGATGCCAGACCAGATCTCGCACAGCGCAAAAATCCGGGGACTGGAGGAGGTCTGCGTCGAAAGGAAGGCAGGTATACATACCTTATCGCCGACATATTCGGCAATGAATCGGCACTGATCGATGGTGCAGAAGGCGGCGTCGACGTGGGCGACCACGGCTTGTTTGCCGTCGTAGCTGAATGTTTGCAAATCATTTTTTGACTGATGGTTAATTTAGTATGAACCCCCATAAAATAAACCGCAATGGCTTTTCATCTATATAGGTGTGAGACTACGTTAATCAGTCACAATTAACAAGACTGTACCCACATCCACCTTAATTAAATCAATTTAGAGTTTCAGTGGCCTACTGTAATTGGCATTTTATTGGGTGGGGTTAAATACGAGCCAAAGTTAAACAAAGCTTCCTTAAATAATTACTAAAAAAATGTGTACGTTCCTTCCACTAAATGTTATATAAGACTGAACAGTAATGGCAGGGCTTCGTGACTAAATGAATTATGTACTGCGTTGCACAACTTTCGACTAAGAATGCACCAACAGACGGTGCCTGCCAAACAGGAGCGAGATTCCTGGCGCAGAGGGGCGCGTGGAAGCACAGGCACGCAATCGGCACCAATTATCCCTGACATGGGATCACAGTTTGGGGCCAAGTGACGGGGACGAGAAGGAAAATACGGCGTCAGCTTTCGGCGTCGAGAGTACACCGAATTATCAATAGCAACGATACCGGGCAAGACAAAGTACTTGTGCTAATGCAGTGCTGTTTGTAGACATGTTTTTTAGCGTTGTTACATAAAGGGTTTAAAGCGGGACCATCTTTGATGGTAAACACGTATTGTTGTGCAGTAAATCTTAATTACGACAATAATGATAATACAACTATTTATTTACAATGAAACGATTTAACTCTTTAATACATTAACTACCCACCGATCTAACTAGATTTGTTCAATCCAAGTTAATTCTTAGTTAGGGTCTATGTTTTCGACCTGACATCGACGTTCGTTGATCAGAGTTAATTATGTCCTTCTGTATAACGGTCACCCTCTTATGCGGCCAAGGTACCTTTGCAGAAGGGATGGCTGCTCTCGAGGGGGGTAACAGTACATTACTTTGTAATCAACAGCCTTCTGAGCTACGTGTTTGGGCTAACCACCCATAGATTATTTACTTATAATCGAGCTTGCGTATGCAAGCGGAACGTAACTTAATAATCACAGGAACAAGGCACGCGTGACAAATAGTTCGGGAAAACGGCCCCTGCGTTATGACAGTTCTGCTATCACGACTAGGGTCTATCGATGGACTTGTCACTCAGACAATTGGCATTTTGAACATACAACGAGTATATGCGATCGCGTTATGGTGTTTATGTAACGATGCTATGTGTTTTCTAGCATTTCGGTAACTATTGCTATCACGACTGTCAACTACTAAGGCATCCTGTCAGGGGACGGACATTTTTGCTAGTGGCTTGAATTGAGACTGCTATTTTGTCGAATCGCTATTCTAAGCGACTATCGCGAAACCATCGCGACACCGTGCAATTTGTATAGCAATAGTAATAAATTCATTACAACTGGAACGCGGTAGCGTAGTGTTTAAAACCGGCGGACTCTCATTCGAGAGATCCCAGGTCCGAATGCTCTTGCCATCGTTTCGATCCTTAGGCAAATTCGTTCATTCCACGTCGCCCCCGTTTAATAAACAGTGGTGGCTATTTGTGTATGCATTCTCTTCGTGCAGTAAATGCAGCGTGGCTGAATGCTTCCCAGATAAATCGAGATGGTGTTTGATTGAATAGGCCTGCTAGGGAGTAAATATTGAGGTATTTTGCGCAAACCTGATGATTAGATATCGCGTTATATAAGAAGTTTTAAAAACCTACACTTACCTTCTTAATGGCGTCACTCGTTTAGTTTCAGGGAGATTTTACGAACCAAACAATTCCTCCTTTCAAGCGCCGAGTTGCAATTATACTTCTATGTTAATCCGCTTACTTGGATCATTGCACTGACCTATGTAAACACACTTCAAGATGAACTACAACGATACTTACTTACATTTATTTACATACTTGTGTGTTTGCGATATATTATATGTATGCGATATATTATTTGTTTGCGATATATTATATGTTTGCGATATATTATACGTTTCGGTGCATTTCTCCTAACTGTGAGAATTGTGTGGTATCAACTCTCCGTTGTAAACAAGTTTAAGACCAGAATGCTGTATTGGTGGTCACTGATGCCTCTGGCGTGTTGCTCCAGTAATGGGTGCAAGCTAGTCTATTATTAAACCACAGCGCATAATATATTTGAAAAGAACAATTGTTCATAGTTTTTCGTTTATGAATTAATATATATAAACAATTTTAAGACTACTATGTTGACGGTATACTGCCTGCCAAATTGTGTTTAGTAAGCCCGTAACAACGTTCGCAATTTGGAAGGTAAGACTCAACGATGTCCCATTTTCCCACGTTCAACACAACATACTGCCGGTTACAACTTAATACGCCCGCAAATATCGGGTAGAGTAACTGACTGGCTCCTCTTAAACTATTTACGCACTGTATATCTGAACATCACTGAAGCTGATCCCTCGATAAGTTAAATAAAGTTAGGAAGGGGTCTAAGCATGATTATTTATTTGATTAATTAACAAGTACGTCGCGCTGGACTGTCGGGTACTGCCTGTATTGTAAAACTGGTTAAGACATAGCCCGCTACCTAGATTCTCATCCGGTATTTTAACAACCATGCCACTGCACTCCATGTTGTGTTTAAAGAAAAAACAGTCGTTGTTATCAATATACCATATGATGATGTTAGTGATAACTTGTTATCGAACACTACGATATGCGTCTTATCCCTTGCCTGCTGCTGAACAGAGCGTACACGAAAGAGACGCCTGTCCATTGTGGTTTGAATTCTACTGTAGTATTTCGGTTCTCATGCACGTTTGATCTGTTCCAATTGCACGAACTGGTCCGCACACACACACATATCCAATATTTAACACTGGTCGATGCTTGTCGAGTAGCTCAGAGGCATCTACTTCTGTTCTGTTTTTAAATGTGGTCTTGCATGTACCGGCAGATAAATGGAGATCTCCCACGTTTGGGTGCTTGGAGTTACTTTTGTGACGTCATCATTGGCTCACTGTGTGCAGCGGTCTGCCTCAGATTGCCGACTGCACGGTGCGCACGTAAGCACGCACGTGATAGTGTAGAATTGTCAAATATTATTCGTATTGCTATGCTATTGGTTTGTGGGTAGACATACGCGTTATTGTGTCAGCGTGTACTCCTTGTTGCCAAGTCTTTGGGGCCGTTTTCCCGAAGTATTTCGGTTCGTGCAATTGTTAGGTTACGTTTTATGAATTACGTCCACATTACGTTTTACGTTCCAAACAACCGATTTACCCCATAAAAGGTTAGAATCTTGCCATATTTAGGGTGTTAAGAAAATATATAGGTCTCACGTCCTATTTTAGGGGTCGTAAATTAACCCCTGAAAGATTGGCGCTCGAGGTTCAAACCGTCTAAGAGAAAAACGTTAATCCAGAAAGATGGATTATGTCTTCGTAAGGGATTAGTTCACAACTGACACGAGCATATGTGACCTGCCGCGGCGAACCGGGTTAACCCTAACCCTAACCCTAACCCTAACCCTAACCCTAACCCTAACCCTAACCCTAACCCTAACCCTAACCTAACCGGGTAGTAAGTCGCACAGGTTATGCTATACCTGAGTCAAAAAGATGTCTACGTCACACCCCATCTATTTTATTTTTTGGCAGAAATACATACTTTATCTTTCAATGTGCGGTTTACTTTCCTAAGACAATTCAATACTAATAAAATACGAAATGCTTGGCTGCACTGAACATTGATTTTACAAGTACCCTAATTTTTAAACCGATATTTCTTAAATGATCACTGTTAAAAAGTTTGCTTAATTTGTTTGCAATAAGTCAAAAACAACTCAAGATATTTAGAAAAAAATTACGTGTTTTTAAAGCTTACAGTCAGTGGTATAAAAAATGTACAAAATACTATTTCACAATGTTGCAAGTTAATCCGCATTTGGCTGTACCAGGTCACATTATATACGGGAAACTATAGCAATTAGAAATATATATATATATACAGCTGTACACACACACACGCACACGCACACGCACACGCACACGCACACGCACACGCACACGCACACACATATATGTTGAGCACAGGTATATATATATATATATATATATATATACCTGTGCTCAACATAAATGTTGTACATAGAGTAGCGCCACCTAGGGGAGTCTTGGTAACTACGTTTCAGATAGGTACATCTGTATGTATTTGTTACGTGACAGGGTTTATTTCATTATTTATGCGGTAAACCCAGAACAGGCCTATGAAAGTCAGCCTAGTGCAATCTGTCAGGTAATTAGCCAGGTGCGGGAGCTATAAATAGACTGGTCATTGCCAGCAGAGACTCGGCTATGGACAATTGGAGCTCGGCGTTGACATTAGGCTGAGGGGATTGGAGTTTGTGGTTAGCAGGAGAATTAGTGGGTTGGCTTGCAGAACCTGGTGCGAAGTAGAGTCGCCTTAGCAGGGTGTAGACTGAAGTTGAAGAAAACGTGTCGTTACCACACTCCTATTGGAGTGGACTATACAAGTGCTGTATTTTGCTTCGATTGATAACGAAGCATAATGTTTTATGTTTACGACATTACGTTATACTGGTAGGAATACAAAATCGCGCGATTGTTTTTTTGTTTGCTGTTTTAACATAAATCTGACACAACTCTTCCGTGTGATATACAACACCTATTCCGTCAAATGTGTGCGAATAGACTGTTAGACACGTTGTTCTGGGTGAAATACTTACGAAAATACACCGGCGGAGTCAAAATCTAGTAAAAGACGCCTAGGTCAAAAACCATGCAACTGCGCTGTGTAAAGCGCTCTATGACCAGAACGTGTCACGTAGATCAGTGCGAGGTTGGGCAGTGTAATAAAATCGGCTAATAGCGTTAAGAAAACAAGATTTCAGTGATATGGTTTTAGAGCAGGCACGATTTTCCGGTCGTCAGTATACACTCATAGCGGACGGATTCGTTCGGAAGGAACAGTAGTTGTCGTATCCCCCACTCATGCATAAATGGTGCGTGCGACTTTGCTACGATATCATGACTAACACTTCAAATGTTCACTGATATCAACATGTTCATTGTCTTTATTAGGGACTCCCTTGAGAGAAGAAGACAACTCTCTTGCCTCCTCTTGATGTATAGGATCCAAAACCAACACATTGCCATCAATGGTAACCTCTACCTTGCCCCAATGCTCACCACCAGTACAAGGTATTATCATCTAAATAAATATCATATAATCCCAGCTCGCGTTCAGGTCTACAGCCATTCTTTCTTCCCACGGACTGTCTTTTGGTGGAACGCTCTCCCCGGGAATGTGTTGGTAACTCAAACCATCCAGGCCTTCAGGGGTGCAGTTGTTTCACACTTCTAAGTCGTGGTCTGTGTTTTAATCGCACGTCGTTTATACTTTATTCGCACTTTGTATATACTTTTTCTCGCGACTTCACATCCGGCACAGCACAGTTGTATATATACACAGACACATTGGCGTCAGAATCCAGAATTAAAGACTATGCCGATCAACCATGTAGAAGTAGAAGTTATCTGGTGAAATGAGTCACGATGACGGACTGTCTTATTTTGTACCCACTGTGTGGCGCCACTGTTCCCACTATGACACGAACGCAATGCGGTGTCGCTAGTTTTAGACTTCAGCTTCACGCATCCTCGCGCGCCACGGGTCGCTGCTGCTGATTACGTAGTGCCAGCCAACAGTACCCCCTGGCTGATCGCTTTGCGAAACTCTGAAATTAAGCTCAGCCTATGAAATCGCTCACTAGGACAGGTGGTCATAATAAAACTAATTTCAACCAACCGTTGCTCGTGTTACATGCAATGTTTAGGAAATAAAAGCAATTATTCGAAAATACAATACCGCTCAGCTGCTCGTGCTAATGGGTGAACGGGTCATTATAAATTGGGATTCCGGGTGATGCAGACGCGACTGGCGAAATCAATTACTAGTTTGACTCAGCTAACTTCCGCACTTCGCGTAGGAGATTTGCCAGGGCTTGTTTTGCATTGCAAACAGCCCTGGCTTGCGAGGATGGCTTCACGTAGCGTTTTGGTTATCACCGAATGGCAGACTCGATCGACACACAACAAATACGTTTTATGTTCAGGAGATTTCCAGCGAAACGTAGAACGGATTGTTGTGTGTAGGTGTAGACAGTCTATTTCGTACCATGGCGAGACTAGGTCGGAAACAGGACTGGTGTTGGCCGATTACCAACAAAACATGCTTTGCAGATTTACACGGATTTCAACCATGAAATGTCACTGGTCTGACAAAGTCTTATTTTTTGTAGTGTTATTTACTTTGCCTCACCTGTAGGCAGCTTATTGCTGGGTATCGAACGCGATACAAAACACAGCCTGGACATAACCACCCTTTAAAATGGCGTATGTAGGATTTGGATAGTGAAGCGCGTTGGCGTAGTGGCTAGAGCATCGGACTCTCAATCGAGAGAATCCAGATTTGAATCATGTGTACCGAGTTGAACCTTCGGCAAGTTCGTTCATTCTACGTTGCTCCACTTCACTCACTGTAGGCAATGATGGATATGTGTGTACAAATAGTCTTCATCGCGCAATAATTGCAGCGTGGCTGAATGCTTCCCAGAGAAGTCGAGATGGTGTTCGATAGAACAGATCTACCAGGGAGTAAAGTGTAAAGCGCTTTGAACAGTCCTAAGGACTGGATACTGCGCTGTATAAGAACTTACCTTCTTATTTCGTAAACAGGGAAGTCAGGGGCTAGCGTATTTATCCATTGCATTACATTGCAAACACTAGTAAAAGTGTCTGTCACCTGACGGGATACCTTGGTAGTTGACAGTCGTGTTAGTATTACTGACCAAATGTTAGGAAAGACACAACATCGTTACAACATAAACACCGTAACGCGCGTTATTCAAAATGACGAAGGTCGGAGAGAATATGAAGTTCACGTCCATCGATGGGCCCTATAATCGTTATAGTGTAGAACTGTCAAATAATATTCGTATTGCTATGCTGCCGGCATGTAGACATAGGCATTATTGTGTTCGGGTCGTCTTCATGTTGCCAAGTCCATGAAAAAGGTGCCGTTTTCTCGAAGTATTTGCCCCGCGCGCATGGTTGGTGCGATTGTTAAGTTACGTTTTACGTATTACGCGCACATTACGCTTTACCCATAAAAAGTGAAAATCTTGACATACATGGGGTATTTTGGAAATACATAGGTCTTACGTCCTATTCTAGGGATTGTAGATTAATCCCTGAAAGTTAGGGGCTCGAGGTTCAGAGGAAACATTTAACCTCACTTTTTCATAGGCAAGCTCGATTATAAGTAGGTACATTCCAACGGCGCTTTCCCTTATAGGAACAACATAGCCTAATGCTCCCATTAAATACGCTACTAATCGTTTAGTCGACGTTTTAATTATATGCAATCAAATATCATGCTCTAATTGTAATTTGAAACAAGTACATTTACCTTTAGGTAAAAATTTAATCTATAACTATAATTCCATATTATAATGAGATTGTATGTGTTACCAGTGCAACCCTGGCAAAATCCGCCATTAAAACGCAGGAGAGAACCAACAGTATCAGCTGGTTGTTCATCGAGTGATGGCGACGCCTAGTGGACAAAACGGAACTATGGACAAACCAATATAACCTGTCTCGTGGATATAGGGCCTGCCTACTATACTATTGCTCGATTTGCATATACGTATAACTAGGGTGTATGCATTACATTATAATTAACAAAGATGTAATAAAATGTTAGGCGTGGTTGTTTAATAACTGTCAATTAAATATAAAAACAAGTTCTAGTGAATAGCCCCACAATTGTTTATCAACATCAGGACATTTTACTACTGTTTGAGACAGGTTGTGACAAATGGGCAATATCACGATAGCGCCAACGCCTGGAAATCGATGGTCTATTTCATACATAATAATTATTTTGTTGTCCTTTAACCCCAAAAAGCGATGCCGTTTATACTGACCGCTGAGCAGTAGCGCAGCGGTAAGAGCTTCGGACTCTCGACTGAGAGAACGCGGGTTCGAATCCTGTGCGGCGGTGTCGAACCTTGGGCAAGTTCGTTTACTCTACATTGCTTTAGTTCACCCAGCTGTATGAATGATTACCTGGCTGTAGGCAGTGGTGGATATTTGTGTACGAATAGTCTTCGCGTATTAATTGCAGCGTGGCTGAATGCATCCCAGAGAACTCGAGATGGTGTTCGATTGAACAGGTATGTCAGAGAGTAAAATGTAAAGTGCTTTGACCAGTCCTGAGGGCTGGATACTGCGCTATATAAGAACTTACCTTTTATCACTCTTATATTCCCTATGGATGATTGAAAGCATCCTCGCAAGCCAGGGCTGTTTGCCATGCAAAACTAGCCCTGGCTGATCTCCTACGCGAAGTGCGGAAGTTAGCTGAGTCAAACTAGTAATTGACTTCGCCAGTCGCCACTGCATCACCCGTGAGAACAGCGCAAATACCCGCCCCAATTTGTAGACGGATAAACGACTTCTGGGAATCCCAATATATAATGGCCCATTAGCACGAGCAGCTTAGCGGTATTGCGTATTCGAATAATTGCTTCTACTTCCTAAACATTGCATGTAACACGAGCCACGGTTGGTTGAAATTAGTTTTATTATGACCACCTGACCTGCCGACATCCACTGATCTAGTGAGCGATTTCATAGGCTGAGCTTAAATTCAGAGTTTCGCAAAGCGATCAGCCAGGGGGTACTGCTGGCTGGCACTGACGTAATCAGCAGCAGCGACCCCTGGCGCGCGAGGATGATTGAAAATAAAGTACGCGACAGGATTAATCGATGTATCCAGTACGTCGCAGTTTGCTTACGTCACAATAAAAATTGGCGCGTGACCTTTGCAACCTATGTTGATAACGGCTGTATACGTAAATTACATTACTGTTGCTGCATGACATCTCATAAATCAAACATTTCCACATACAGTTGTCATCTTACAAACTTTGCCTTATGTTTTTGCCATAAAGAATTTAAACAAAATATACGACAGAATGCACGAATGTTCGGCATCCATTTTTGATGGCTTGACGGAGGTTTTGCTAGGCAACAGGTCACGTGATGAATAGGTCAATTGACGCATCCAGAATCTGACGTCACAGTCATAATTATGCGCGTGACGTCCATCAAACTTTGTCATACCAACAATGTCTACATGTTCGCATTACGCCTAAAAGGGATGCTTGAAATCTGCCATATTACTTATTTCGCGTACTGTATTTGCTTAAACGGCTTTGCTCTATGTATGTTGAACCAAAGAAAACAAGTTGAGCTAGAATTTTAACAAATTAAAAGACGGAATGTCTGAGAGCTCACGTGTGTGGCGGCCATTTTATAAGCTTGACGGACCTTCCTTGTTGCTAACACTGACGTAATGGACTCATCAATTTACAAGTCATGTTACTTATACAAATCATATGATAGTACATGATCTCAGAACGTATAATACAATGCCAAATATAAAAAGTGCAACATTACTGTAGTGCAAAATAATCCTTGTTTAGATTCACATCCGGTAAACAAATGATTTGGTTTCAACATCACCTGCCGTGATCGTTACCAACAAATAATATCGACACATAACCATACATATCACAATATATAATATATATATATTATATACATAATCGATCATACAAATAAAAAATATCTTGCAATCAGCAACAGTTAGTAGAACAAGTCATCTTGTAAACCATCATGTAATCGCGATGCTGAATATACAAAAAAGGCATCACCCACTTATCCATTCTAGCCGAACGTCTCCGTCTGATGCAGACGCCGCCGGATTAGGGCGGACAATGTCAGAAGACGAGTTTTATAGTCTCTGTCGTCTCCCGCATGAAACAGCCTGAGCGAAAATCAATTTTATCCCGTCAATCTGGTTATGCGTAAAACGATAGGCATTGTGGTGACTGGCCTCTTGTTTCCGTGTGTTACCTCCGTATTACACGTTCTTGGACTTGTTTCTGGTCGGCTGATGGATTGGCTGAATAAGAGAAGAATTAATATTGGTGTGTCTTCGTGTGTTTCATCATGTTATATGCAGTTACTGTGAGTCGCTACGTACTAGCGTTAGGTTCTCGAAACATTCTGAAGAACCGTCTGGCGGTTGAATTGCTGCGATAGGTTTGTAGCGAGGAAGGCACGATACAGTATTGTTTTATAAGATTGATTTTGTAAAGCATCGTAACTTGATTGTTAAGTTAGTTACACTGCTACTGCTACTGACATTGATGCCGATACTGCTACTGCTACTGACATTGATGCCGATACTGCTACTGCTACTGACATTGATGCCGATACTGCTACTGCTATTGACATTGATGCCGATACTGCTACTGCTACTGACATTGATGCCGATACTGCTACTGCTATTGACATTGATGCCGATACTGCTACTGCTACTGACATTGATGCCGATACCGTTACTGCTACAGACAGTGATGCCGATACTGCTACTGCTACTGACATTGATGCCGATACTGCTACTGCTACTGACATTGATGTCGATACTGCTACTGCTATTGACATTGATGCCGATACTGCTACTGCTATTGACATTGATGCCGATACCGTTACTGCTACAGACAGTGATGCCGATACTGCTACTGCTACTGACATTGATGCCGATACTGCTACTGCTACTGACATTGATGTCGATACTGCTACTGCTATTGACATTGATGCCGATACTGCTACTGCTATTGACATTGATGCCGATACCGTTACTGCTACAGACAGTGATGCCGATACTGCTACTGCTACTGACATTGATGCCGATACTGCTACTGCTACTGACATTGATGTCGATACTGCTACTACTGCTGACATTGATGTCGATACTGCTACTGCTACCGACAGTGATGCCGATATTGCTACTGCTATTGACAGTGATGCCGATACTGCTATTGACAGTGATGCCGATACTGCTACTGACAGTGATGCCGATACTGCTACTGCTACTGACATTGATACCGATACTGTTACTGCTACTGAAATTGATGCCGATACTGCTATTGCTATTGGCATTGATGCCGATACAGCTACTGCTACTGATATTGATGCCGATACTGCTACTGCTACTGCTACTGACATTGATGCCGATACTGCTACTGCTGTTGCTGCAACTGATGCTGCAATCACTGCTAATGCAGGTGCTTCTGCTGGTGCCAAATGTTGTCGCTACTCCGACAACAACAACAACAAATTACAATAATAATAATAGTAGTAGTAATAATAATAATATAATCAAAAACAGTAATCAAAAATAATAATAGCAAAAATAATAATAATACAAAGCTGACGAACGCACCCCGATAGTGCCGAAATCTCCGTTCGAGCTACACATGATTAAGAAAAGTAACCAGTTATACTTCCCAATAAATGGTAGGTAAGAAAATAAGGGCTATGAAGGATAATAAATCACCTGGAGTGGATGGTATTCCACCCAAACTACTATTGGAAATTGTAGAACAAATTAGCATACCGCTTGCAACAGTTTTCAATTTGTCATTAGAAGAGGGAGTGGTTCCTTTAGAATGGAAAGAAGCAAACATTATACCGTTATTCAAAAAAGGTTCGAGAAACAAGTCAGAGAACTATAGACCAGTGAGTTTAACATCAGTGATTTGTAAATTGTTAGAAAGACTAATTAAAGATCACATGGTGGATTTTCTTGTTAAACAAAACTTGATAAACCCATCTCAACATGGTTTTTTTAAAGCGAGGTCATGCTTAACAAATATGTTATGTTTTTTGGAAGACATCACTAAGTGGGTAGATGAGGGATCACCAGTAAATATCGTCTACTTAGATTTTCAAAAAGCTTTCGACAAAGTACCACATCAAAGATTACTGCTTAAACTAAAGGCCCATGGCATAGGAAATGGTATAATAAACTGGGTAGAACAATGGTTGATTGACAGAAGACAACGTGTAGTAGTTGATGGGGAGGCTTCAAACTGGAAATCAGTATTGAGTGGGGTACCACAGGGATCAGTATTAGGTCCTATATTATTCTTAATATATATCAACGATTTGGATGATGAAGTAATAAGCAAGGTGTTGAAATTTGCGGATGATACAAAAGTGTTTAGAAGGATTAAAAGTGATGGAGATAGACAGCATTTACAAGATGATCTTGACAGGTTGATCAAATGGTCAGAAAAGTGGCAAATGCTGTTCAATTTTGGGAAATGTAAATGCCTCCACACAGGACATGGGAACGAAGAAGTAGAATATACAATGGGGGTACTGTACTAAGTACTACTGTAAAAGAAAAGGACTTAGGGTTAACCATTAGTGCTGATATGAAGGTTTCAAAGCAGTGCGGAATTGCAGCTTCAAAGGGAAATCAAATCCTTGGATTAATTAGGCGAAACATAACGTATAGGGAAAAAGAGCTAATAATACCGCTGTACAAAACAATAGTTAGGCCTCATTTAGAATATTGTATTCAAGCGTGGAGGCCATATCGCAGGAAGGACATAGATATGCTAGAAAGAGTGCAGAGAAGAGCAACTAAAATGATACCAAAACTGAGGGATCTTAGTTACGAAATACGCCTAAAAAAATGCGGTTTAACAACACTAGAGACCAGGAGATTCAGAGGAGATCAGATAGAAGTGTTTAAAATATTGAAGGGTTATGAAAATATTGATAGAAATATTTTTTTCTCAGTTAAGAAAGATAGAAGGACTAGAGGACATGAACTTACATTGGCAAAGGAGCAGAGTAGATTGGATATAAGAAAGTTTTCATTTTCACAAAGGACTGTAAATGAATGGAACAGATTACCTGCTGATTGTGTGGGTGCTAGTAGCGTGAATATGTTTAAAAATAAAATCGACACATACCTCAGACGGGCGGGATACACATAGATAAAAGGGTCGGACTCTCGATAAGCCAAAGGGCTTCCTTGTCCACCTGCCACCTAGAGTTAATTCTCTGGGTGGCAATCTTGTTAAATCTTGTTAAATCTTGTTAAATTAATAGTAATAATAATATAAATCAAAACACAACTACAACAACAACAACAGCAGCACGGCCGAATAAACCCGGTCCATCACACCACAAAGAAAGCAAATCTTAAACGCAAACTACACAATTCGATAAGTGCCATCCAGTCGTATCACCTTCGCCTTGTGACGCCAGCCGTTTTATGGTCAACTCTTTATCATAGCAGTACGGGACACATCGTTTCGCGCCTAGGTGACGACTGATTGGTCAGCGGTAGTCATTTGCACACATACTTTCGAAGCTGCTCAGCTGCGAGTGATTAAGACCTTGTTGTACTAACTCAAGCGAGCATTCGTAGCTCGCATTATCCCACGATGGCGTCGGCCGTGGAACGGAAGCTTACCGTCATGTTTCCCGGAAATTGCGCTGAATCGCCGGAAGTGTGTCCACAGGTAGGGCAACAAGCTGCATTTGCTACGCAGTTTTCTTATGTCTTTTATACTATGATGATGTTATGAAATGTTGTCATGTGTCTTATTTGCAGTGATGTAAATGGATTTCTACAACAAAGACCAGTGTCTTGTATATGTGAACAGTTGTTATGAAATGTTGTCATGTGTCTTATTTGCAGTGATGTAAATGGATTTCTACAACAAAGACCAGTGTCTTGTATATGTGAACAGTTGTTATTTTTAAAGTTTATATTTGATTTGCTTCACAAAAAGTTTATAGGATGTGCCTAAGTATGTCGTATATGATATCTGCATAAATTAATTAATTGCATACATTGAATTTAAAAGTACAAACGTCGGCATCACAAAATATCCTACTACAACATATGCCAATTAACTGCTTGCATATATACTTCTGTATAATATCTAGATTCGGAAGTTCTTTAACAAAGATTTATATGTTATCTGGGTCATGTTAACTTGAACATTATCATTCAGTATCAGTATTTTCAGGGTAGTGCATCAGCAGCTGACGTTATTTTCGCTTTATACTGTCTTTTATCGTCTTTCAATACGTACCTTGCATATTATTAATTACAAAGTGCAATATGAACCTAGACACCATGCGTTACGATACAAAACAAATAAACATGTTTAAAAAGCACGCGCCATCATTGTTAACACTTCCCAAACTGAACAGTTAGCTCTAACCAAGGGCTAATAATTAAACGAGTTGCATAAGACTGGAGTTAACTTGTATCGCTACGTTATTTAATCAACTTGTCTCAACGACAAACCAATCGAAGTAATCAATCTGATTCCCGCAGTCACGGGAAGCAAGCTATTGCTATATTACAGCATTGCATTATGGGACCATGTTTTTGCATTATGTTATTGCATCATTGCGACATCATCAGTCGACATCAAAGGTTGGCTTGCATCTTATGTAAAATACCTAGACAGGAGGATATTTGATGCACGGTGTTTTGATGTCATCTAGATGAATATCATGGATTGATTACGTTTTCTTTGTATTTGAGTGTATCTGTTACGAAATTCTTCTGGATAGTCTTCATGAGCACCAGCGATGAACGCCAGAAATCCTGTCTTTTCAACCGAATTGAGGTATTGATGTTTCGTCACAAATATTGTATTCACAAAGACCACTGTCGAGATCGTGTTTGTAACAAAGAATACTTATTGATGCAATAAAAACATTAATGAATAATGATATAGTTATCCAAACACACGCAACGCACACATGCATGCACTCAACAATTATTAATAAACACACGCACATGCGCATAGGCGCACACGCGCATGCGCGCGCGCGCGCACACACACACACACACACACACACACACACACACACACACAAACACACATACACACAAACACACACAAACACACACAGACACACACAGACACACACAGACACACACAGACACACACAGACACACACAGACACACACAGACACACACAGACACACACAGACACACACAAACACACAAGCGCGCCGTCTGTCTCTCGCACTTAATATGCTACGATAATCAGAGCTAACAACGCGTCCTTTGGATGACGTATTTGTGTCAGCTACGTAAGACTGCCCTTATTCTCAGCACAGTGAAACAAACACAAACATTTCTATCAAACCCTGCTTCGCCAGCTGGCAGTGTCAACTGACGCGTAACGTTCTGATGTTTATGAAACCTTAAGACACCTGTTAAAAATGACAAGGTAATTCGGAAATAGACGGCAGGGGAAATTGCTGGTTAGACAACTAGATTAATTCGTAACAAATTGACTCACTCGCTAATGTTCAAGTGCGAAATTGGCAACCACAGAAAAAACTGCAACGTCACTATTTTGTCGGTGTAGGACGCTCAAAACACCATCCCCTTTCAAAACACTGGGTATCTTCAACTTAAGCTCACAAGACTGTATAGAGTATTCAAAACACTCATCACATGTTGAAAATATGCCGCTTTTAAACTTTGTATTTGAACGCAGGCATGAATTAAACACACTTGGACCGTTATCATGTTAGAATAGGGATCGGTGAAACTTCACAACATGTTTGCACGGTAAAAACGAATCGGTGAAACTTCACAACATGTTTGCACGGTAAAAACGAATCGGTGAAACTTCACAACATGTTTGCACGGTAAAAACGATCAAGACTTCTAATAAAAACGACCAGTTTTGAACTTCGGCACTAAATGTTTCGAACTTATGTTGACAACTCTATTGAGTTCTTTGAACTGAGGTTGAAATCACTGTCGTAGTGTTTTGGTAGTTGAATGTTTTGAAATGTCTTCACATATATTACAGTTGCTATAGTCCAGTAAATTCCAAAATGGACGAAGATGTAAACATTTGTATTAGCATCTACACCGTAATTAATGTCTTCTAATCTATATTAATTGCATTCATCGGTTGCGCTTTGGGACATCATATCAGTAGAGTTGGTTTCAATATGTTTGACTTGTCATGTTTGAAATGGGTTGATTATATTATTATTTAGCTCAAAGGCCGCACTACTCCATCACATGCGCCGTATCGGGCTAAATACGCTCAGAAAAGTGTCCCGCTCTTTATAGGGGAATAAGGCACATCGCTGCCTCCATTGTGATGATTTAAGTGTAATGAATGAAAGTACAATAATCAATGTTAGAAAAGCTTCATTTTGTGACAGGATACACTATCTTTATGCTGATGATATTCAGATCTAGATTTCTCCTGATACAAATCTCTCCCTTAACCAACTTAGTGATTGCCTTCAAGATATCTTCCACTGGATGACTGACAGCAAGTTGAAATCAAATGCAACTAAAACTGAATTGATCATTATTGGTACTCCAATGCAGCGTAGTAAACTGGATGTTTTTTTCCCTACGCGTATTTTGAATCAGTATATCATGCCAGTAACCTCGGTGCGGAATCTAGGAGTGATCTTTGATAGTAACTTCAATTTCCGACAACACATCTTAAAAATGTCACTGCTGTTTTTTCGCGATCTTCGCCGTATTCGCCGGTATATGTAATTTTCTGTTGCTAAAAGTATTGCAACAGCGCTTTTTAGCAGCAGACTTGACTATTGCAATTCCCTCCTTCATAATATCGCTAGCAAGGATATCACAAAACTTCAGCGTGTCCAAAATTGTCTAGCAAGAGTAGTTACAAGATCTCCTCGTTTTTCTCGCCCTGTACCACTTTTGAAGTCTGTGCATTGGCTTCCTGTACGATATCGTATACTATTTAAGATCTGTACCATTACATTCCATACTGTCCAGTAAGCAACCATCTTATTTGCATTCATTGCTTACTCCTGTAAGAAAACCTATCCAGCTTCGATCATCTAGTTCTGGCCTACTGTTTGTTCCTAGAGTCAACACTAACATTGGAACTGGGGCTTTTTATGTTGCTGCACCAACTCTTTGGATATGCTCCCTCTTAGTGTTAGATCAGTTGAAAATTAAAAAAAATTCCGTCGTCATTAAAAACGTATCTTTACAACCTTGCTTATCCACTAGCTCCCTAGCGCCTTGACCCATCTGTTGACAACTTGAATACTACTTATGGATTTTGAGATTGACCAATCCTTTTGTTTTTATGCGCCTCTGAGCTTGGTTTCCAAAAATTTAGGCGCAATAGAAGTTATCTTATTATTTTTATTATCGAGTACAAAGTGCATCACGCTCTTCGCCGGATCCACAAAAGGTCAACGTGTCCGTTTCGCGTTTTTTCGCGTTACGTTATTACGTCACCAGGCATGACGTTTGCATCATACCTCATAAAGAGATAGAATTGGAGGAAATCAACACTGACATATTGACCGGTGAGCTCATTTCTGTTCTTGAGGCAAGCGTGCAGACGATAGAGCATGTTTTGACTGTAGTTTACACTCTACAAATCGTAGCCACCTTAAACGACTGGATGTTGGCGCGTTGTTCACGCATCTTATCAAGTATATTATAAATATACCAGTTCAATAACATCAATGCTAGATCATCTACAGTGTGAAACATTTGAATCAAGACAAACGTTGCAAGGTACAATTAATTAGGCTCTATAAAATTGTTAACAACATAATAGACTTTGTCAAGAACATTTATTTGATACCGGCATCATACAGAACACGTGCTAAATATAGTTTAAAATTAGGCAAATCTCTACCTCACTTGATTGTTTTAAATATAACGTTTCCTCTAGAACATAATCTGTGTGGAATATTCTTCAGCATCAGTTGCCGAGGCTCTCAACTTGGTACTTTCAAGCAGGAGCTTTCTAAATTAAAGTTTTAATGTTGTCATCCCAATTCCTGATAAGGCAATTGGGGAATCTATTTGTTTAATATGTAACTTAATATGTGCAGTACATTCGGAATATTATATGCTATTTTTAAAGTACTTTTAATCTTGGGTTGGGTGCGCATGCAATTTAGTCATGTATGTTTGGAACTAAATGCATCAGGGCTTGCTGAATTGCTATGGTTCTGTGATGATGGCCATTGCGTAAGGCAAGGTCTTATATAGCGCAGAATATAGTCCTTAGGACTGCTCAAAGCGCTTTACACTTTACTTCCTGACAGGCAGACCTGTTCAATCGAACACCATCTCGACTTCTCTAGTAAGCATCTAGCCATGCACGCTGCGATTAATGCGCATTGATTATTCGTACACAAATAACCATCACTGTTTATAGCCAGGTACTCATTCATACAGCTGACTGAACTAGAGCCAACTTGCCCAAGGTTCGACACGGCTGCAGAGGATTGGAACCCGGGTTCTCGCGATTGAGAGTCCGATGCTCTAGGTACTGCGCCACTGCGCTTTACAGTATAATAGTATAATAGGTGAAAATTAAGCAAAACAAAATTACTAGTTAATCACACAAACGATGTCATTATTACGTTTAACAATGCCTGGGCATACACGCATTCAGTGATATCAGACCGACCGAGTTTTGCTCTTGGTTGGCAAGCGTCTGACAGCGCGACAGGCGCAGATGTTCCCGACGTCGCTAGTTTGTATTGCGTGACAACGCGCCAAGGTCGTTTTTTCGCGCCACTAATTGTTCTGTCTGCCGATCGATGGCGTCGAAGTTTAAATGCCTTGAGTGTGCTTAAGTGCGTTTACGTTGGCAAACGATCTGTCAGCCTGTGTTGGGTTTATCTGTCTCGGCGTCTAAGCCGGACAAATATCATTCATCGCAGGTGACGATAGTCATGAAGCCACTGCGAATCGATTCTGAGAGCGAATTACGAGCAGTTATAACGAAAGGACAAAAGTGCGGCGACAACGTGATAACGAGTATTACATGAGTAACTAGATCAGGTGTATGAATTCGCCTTTCACCCGACAGCGGTTGTAAGTGGGACATATAACGTCGTAGACGTCTTTACGATGCATTTCGGTTAATTCTGGTGTCTGCCGCAGACGTTAACGGTGGAAAGGTTCTTGTAGTGAAAGTGAAAGTATGGCTGTTTTCTTTTCGTTCTTTCTCATTTACAGCGGGAGTAGACACACCACAATTTGTTGTTCTTCTTTTTTTGGTTTTTCTCCTTCTTTATGGTGTTTCGTTCTTTCTTCTCATTCTTTTTCATCTGTTTCTTCTTTATCGTCTTCGTCTTTTATTTGGTCTTTGTTTAAATCTTCTATTTTTTCTTTTTTTCTTCTTCTTCTTCTGCTTCATCTTTCTTCTTCTTCTTCTTCTTCTTCTGCTTCTTTTTAAAAACTTCTTTCTTTCTCATTCTTCTTCTTCTTCTTCTTCCTTTTTCCTTCTTCGTTTCTCCTTCTTCTGCTTCTTCTTTCTTTCTTATTCTTCGATTTCTTCATATTTTCTTCTTCCTCTTCGCCCAATATTGTTTGCATCTTCTTCTTTCTCTCTATACGGTCTCTTAAACTCATCTGTTTTTTTGCTTTATAACTTCTCCTGTTGCATCGTCGACGAAAGTGCTGCAATCCATAAATAATATACACGCGTGGGTCCCACGCAAGCTTCAACACGTTTTCCTTGGGCAATAAAACCAACTGAACTAAGAGTATCATCAACATAAGAGTAACAGAACTCCAGCTCAGACATAGTAAAGCACAACACTATAATATCGCTGCAATCCACTGTGCTGCAGTAACACAAATCCCGCATCAGTGGGTACTTTCGAGGATAACAAACATAATAGTATCTCTGATTGCGATCATTAATCAACATCCCGTGATAAGGACAAAGTTGGTCAGACGCAGTGCCTTGTACTGTGGAACCTGTCTACAGTTCAATACACGCAATCACAGTTACAAATTTAAAAGGTAATGTCGCCTGAAAGTCAACCTAGTTTGGTGTGATTGGTGGAAATGATCGCAAATGACCTTGGATATCGGAGTTAGCGTATTTTGATATTTATATACACGTATCGGATGCATACTGAAAAATACGTTTAAAAGGAGCATAGGAGTCATTTCAGATTTTTGGGGCAATGAGGTTTCGTCAAATAAGAAATTTGACTAGGTATTCCATTATAAAGAAAATTGTTGTGATAGTATGAGTGTACAGTTGTTATGACGTGTACGTTGAGTACGTTCGGTGTGTACAGGCCCTGTGCGTTGTATTATGACTATTAATAATTATTATAAACCATTTTAACACCGAATGTCCAGTGATTTTTCACAGAGCTTACGGAGACCTTCACCTTACATGCATCTCTCTCCAAACCCCTCCCTCTCTCTCTCTCTCTGTCTGGCTGTCTGTCTCCCCTCTCTCTCTCTCTCTCTCTCTCTCTCTCTCTCTCTCTCTCTCTCTCTCTCTCTCTCTCTCTCTCTCTCTCTCTCTCTCCCTCTCTCTCTCTCTCTCTCTCCTCTCTCTCTCTCTCTCTCTCTCTCTCTCTCTCTCTCTCTCTCTCTCTCTCTCTCTCTCTCTCTCTCTTTTTCCCCCTCTCTCTCTCTTTCTACCTCTCTCTCTCTTTCTCTTTCTCCCCCCTCTCTCTTTCTTTCTCCCTCTCTCTCTTTTTCTTCCCCCCATTTCATTTCACCAATAGTCATTTATAATAATCAGTTTGCTGAAAAAAATCAACCCTGAACTCGAATGATTAGGTTTACCACCAATCACCTGGTTTACACATAGCTTCGACCATACACTACGCACACATCACCCACCGCCATACCCACATGTCCTCCCATTTCAAACACCACTCACCCATCCCCGTCACATCCACCCACATTGACTAATTATGAATTTATGGCAGAAATAGCACCCGTTATAACATACCTCCCTGTTGCGCCAGAACGTTTAAAAAGAATAACAACACCATAATTTGCGGTTTCTTACCGAGGTTGTCCTCTAAACGAAGTTAATTTTGTTCGCACCATACGAACGATGACATTTGCTAGGACAACGACATCCTCTGCTCTCGCGTGGGTGATTACGCGTTAAGCTTCTTGTGTCTCCACAAACCCACACTAAAGTACACCTGCGTTAGCATCGTGGTGTGGCAACGACACTAAGTACGAGTTCGTGTTATCAGGGACATTAACACTATTGCCACTTCTTAGGCGTTCAGTCAGGACATTTATTATTAAATAAGAATATGCCAACTGTTTAAAAAATTGAGGCACTGGCCTTTTTAATTATGTCTAAAGCACAGGTTTATATTGTTACTTTCTATTTTGTTTATATTTTCCATACGGAACATTTTTAATAGTTTTGCATTTATTGTTATATTTATCTAGGAAACGTTTCTTATATTAAGGACTGAGTCTGAAATAAAGTTATCTTATCGTATAAATGTGGCTTTGTATAAAATGTATATATATCTTTATGTTTGTGAATACATCACTCATACGCACACCCATTCGCATTCACACACACACGCGCACACACGCACGCACGCACGCACTCACACGCACACACGCACACGCGCACACGCGCACACGCGCACACGCGCACACACGCACACATACACGCACACACGCGCACACATGCACACACACACACACACACACGCACACACGCACGCACAGCCATACAATGAACATTCGCATACACGCAAACACATTAATTTTGTTTCATATCCTGATATAAATAAAGCTGCCCAGTATAACTACAATACTTGGTCTTAACATTGTTTTCAAGGCCGGAACATTTTCCGGATGCCACTTGACCTAAACCTAACCAACCATTTCCTTATGGACCACTGGACGCACTGCACCAGTAATAAGACCACATCATCCGAGCGTGCATCGACAATGCCCGTGAATATCCCGATCAATCCCGTTGGAAACTACTGGGAAATCGAATCAAAGATAATACGTATAAATAAATACAACTCGGTTGTTGTGCAGACGCCATCGATGTGTTGGAATTAATTAAACGCATCGCTGGAGGTGCTTGAGAATTAATTAGATGTGCACAGGTTGCCAGTCACCAGCTGCCGATCCCTCATCGGACGTCTACCCGCCATCAACAGCGGAGGCGGCCCCCACAGTGGTTCCGATAGAACCCGCCGCCAGATCAACACTGAGGTGATATCGGGTTTGTTAGCGCATCAGCAGGAAGATGCTGTCTCGTCCTGTTGACGGACCAGATACAGAACCGCTGTTCGCATCTGCCTCTCATTTGAACGCCTATGGGGATGGGTATTATTGTAGACATAGTTTCAATGCTAGCCATCAACATTACATTAACACAAGGGAAGGATTTTTTCCATGAGAACGTCGGGCAAGACAAGACATATTTGTATTTGGTCGCATTAAATGTGTGTGCGTGTGTGCGTGTGTGCGTGTGTGCGTGTGTGCGTGTGTGCGTGTGTGCGTGTGTGCGTGTGTGTGTGTGTGTGTGTGCATGTCCGATCGTGTGTGAGCGTGCGTGTGAGCGTGATGTGTGCGTGCGTGTGCGTTCGTGGGGACGTGCATGCGTGCGTGGGTGCGTGTATGTATATCGTTAACATTTACTCTGTCATTTCGGACCTTTGCTCCTAATCATATCGAGTTCCCAATGTCGGAGTTCACATGCTAGGCCTACTTTGTTTACGTAAGAGAAACGATCTGAGAGATGTCCACACACCTTTAGCTAGTTACAAATATCAGTCGGTGTTCGTGTTCATCATGTTATTATACTGGCTATTTATTGGGTATATTTACATTACAAAGATCTTGTGATAGCATTTAATTTCAAATACCTGTATTATATTTCCGTTGCTAAGTTAATGTCCATCTTTCAGAACTCTAAACAGCCATTGAAATTACTCTGTTCATTTAAGTAGAGCTTTCTGTTTGGCAGTGATCTCCTTGCTTTTCCATAATGTCATTACATTTGTGAGTGCTTGCATGGTCGTATCTAGACATGATTTTATGTCAGTTACATATTATTATAGTGGTGTGATCAGTGCTTCTAAATACCCCTGCTACACTATACGTTGTAGGTATATTCTCCATCAATGGTTATCGTCAAGGCCCAGTCGATTGAGATGGACTCAAGTCTGTTAGCCAGAACTCTTAGTTCATGTTCATTAAATCCAAATAACTCTCATCAACATATTGAAAGTTGTATATTCATAGGTTATGAAATTGTATTATATGTTTTTGTTGTGGTTTGGCAGATTATCAACTTTTACTACATATGAGGAGATGTATAGCCCTGGCAACTCGTAAAATTATTATCATTTGCGTGACGTCGTTCGTACATACATGTGGGATTACTGTAACCGTGAACGTATGTCCAATTTTCGACAACACATATCTCAAACATGTCGCTGCTGTTTTTATCATATTCGTGATCTTCGCCGTATTCGCCGGTATATGTAATTTTCTGTTGCTAAAACTATTGCAACAGCGCTTGTTAGCAGCAAAGTTGACTATTGCAATTCCCTCCTTCATAATATCGCTTGCAAAGATATCACAAAATGTCAGCGCGTCCAAAATTGTCTAGTAAGAGTAGTTACGTTTTTCTCGCTCTGTACCACTTTTGAAGTCTTTGCATTGGCTTCCTGTACGATATCGTATAATATTTAAGATCTGTAGCATTACATACCAGGCACTGTCCATCTTATTTGCATTAATTGCTTACTCCTGTAAGAAAACCTATCCAGCTTCGATCATCTAGTTCTGACCTACTTTTTGTTCCTAGAGTCAACACTAACATTGGACCTACGGCTTTTTCTGTTGCTGCACCAACTCTTTGGAATATGCTCCCTCTTAGTGTTAGATCAGTTGAAAATATTACAAAATTCCGTCGTCGTTTAAAAACTTATCTTTACAACCTTGCTTATCCACCGTAGCTCCCTAGCGCCTTGACCCATCTGTTGACAACTGGAATATTGCTTATGGATTTTGAGATTGACCTATCCTTTTGTTTTGATGCGCCTCTGAGCTTGGTTTCCAAGGATTTAGACTCAATAGAAGTTATCTTATTATTATTATTATTACTACTACCGTCACTGTGCTGATGTCGTTGTTGTGGCTTGGTTATATACACTAGTGTTATTCATTTATATTATTGTAAAGGTAAATTCTTATATAGCGCAGAATTCAGTCCTTAGTACTGCTCAAAGCGTTTTAAACTTTACTTCCTGGTGGGAGCAACGTAGAGTAGAATGAACGCATTTGTTCAAGGTTCGAAACGGCAGCACAGGATTCAAACCCGGATTTCAATTTTCGGTTTTCTTCTAAATATATATATATATATATATATGTTCTTAGAACAGTAAACAGGGTTGTTTGCCAGTAGTCTGGGTGTCAATGACGTTGGATGTGCGAAGGTTTCACAGAGAAATCTTGGAGCGACGTTCTTATCACGACTTCATCACTGCTCGCCGATCGCTCAAGTACGCTTTCTTATCTGATAAGACAGGAACATTTTATCCACAGATAACTCGGACATGTTAACTGAGCAGATAAGTGGGATTCTTCGTTGTTGTTCTACATCTTGTAGTGTCATTAGGGCACTCGCACTAATGGTGCTGCGGGAGTGTCCGAATAACGACTTCGTTATGGCATTAAGCCAGTTTCAATGTGTACGGAAATGGCATGCGGTTGCGGTAGGGGACAAATCAATGATTAGAGTGCCCAGTGGAAATTAATAAAAGTGGTTCTATATATAAACAGCTACATGTGTTTCTTCACGCGGATGGGAAAATCGAATCGTATGGAATCCTAGCATTATTCTGATGATATTTCACAGGATTTGGCGACAACGATGGCAACGTGGTGCGGATCTACGTAATTGTATATTATAGCATAGGTTAGTCATGGATACTTTTGCAAATAAAGCTATCTTCATGGAAAATTATTTCGTTGATTCTCACAAAGCCCCCGGTTTCGGTTATCATCGGCGGTCCGTCGGAACGATGACGTCGTCGGCTAAGGTTCGGTTGGTGTCTTGGGTGACCCAGGGACCCGACACGTCATCTGCAGATCGTTGACAGTGAGGACACGAGGTTCCGTGTGAAACTGAGGCTTATAGATCTTTGTTCCAGTAGGACATCTTTCTCTTCTGCTTCATCACCGCCCGTAGTTCTGATTGTTTCCAGCGCTCGGCAACGTTCTATTAACTAACTGACTAGTCTGTGTATATAGAGTGTTATGGTCTTATGAGGCCTTGTTGAATTCGTCAGCTTTTTATCAGAATATTATTACCAGACCAACCTTTGTATGGTGACAGTGATGGTAGTTACTGGCAGTGTGCTGATGGTCCTCAATGGTTCGTTTACGTCCCAAATTGAGACGGACCGACATTAACATCTCCGAGTCACGAGGGATACCCAGTCCCCAAGATTGAGAGTAAGGTTTTTACACCAAATATACCATTGCACCCCCCCCCCGGCCCGGGTTTTGAACTCAGAGCACTAACATGGACGTGCTAACCACTATGGCACTCTAGAGACAGACCGCTTCATTCATTAAGCGGTCTGTCTCGAAGTGGGCCGTGGCCCAGGGATTCTGCAGCGTCAACGTGAACAGTGCAGTCAGATCCTCACAGTTACCGATGTTTGTATGGCGTTTCTCAGGTAGTTCTTCATATCTTAGACGTTTTCTGACAGCTACGAGTTTTCAAATTATTGCTTAGCTGGTAAAATAGAACTTGTCGCGGAGGCATTGAAACGCGGTGGAAAGCTTACATATATATATATCATATGTTCGCCACATTCATATTCATGGGTTCATAAGACAGTGCAGGAAATGACGGACCTTTTAAATTATCCTGATAGCAAATGTATCGATAGCGAGAGTTTGCCGTGTCATAAACTGTCAATACGGGAAGCAATCATATCCGGTGATTTCAAACAAACTTTCGTTAATCTTGTTATAATAAAACATACACTTTTTGCAAAAATAATTTAAATAATTACGGCCTATATCTATGTAATCTTAGACTTATGTAAACGTATTGGGAAAGGTTTCTGAATGCAATGTCCCCATGAAAACAACGATAATAAACACTTATAAAAACGATCTACCGTCTCTTTTAAAGGTGTTCACAGTGTATAGAATGACTCGTTTTATAAGCATTCATAGTACATTCATCGTGAGCAGTAGGGAGGTCACTGCACTCGCCTTACTAAATGTTTCACTGGGCAGATTTAGATACGATTGATTAGTCTTTCATTTACTACGCCTCCAATGACATTTTAACATTTCAGACACGACTCCTTTTTGGTTCAAATTGCGTTATATTACATCTGATTCATTAGATTACCCACACAACAAGTTCTGTCCGCAGTGTCACATGGATCCGTCCTTGGCCCTGTTATATTTAGATTGTACACCACGTCTTCTGGTTGCGTCATTACTAATCGTCGCATGAATGATCAATCGTATGCGCTGATGCCATGCATACGTCTGTATGTCACTCTCACAATCACATGCACAAGACGATCTATCAATACTAAGTGACTAAGTGACGTGTCTCTCGGACATCTTCGTGTGCATGGAATGGAGCAGACACAAGCCAGATAAAATAGACTGTATTGGTATTGGTAAAAAAAACAGCAGCCGCAACTACAACAAAAACAACTACAACAACAACAATAACTGCAACAACAGCAATAACTACAACAACAACAACAACTACTACAACAAAAACAACACCACCACTAACAACAACAACAAATACTACAACTACAACAACTACAACAACAACAACAACAACAACAACAACAACAACAACTGCAACAACAGCAATAACTACAACAACAACTACAACAACAACAACACCACCAACAACAACAACTACTACAACTACAACAACAACAACAACTGCAACAACAGCAATAATTACAACAACAACAACTACAACAACAACAACTACAACAACAACAACACCAACAACAACAACTAGTACAACTACAACAACAACAACAACAACAGCAATAACTACAACAACAACAACTACAACAACAACAACTACAACAACAACAGCAATAACTACAACAACAACAACAACAACAACAACAACAACTACTACTACAACAACAACAACAACAACTACTACTACTACAACAACAACACCACCACCACCAACAACAACAACAACTACTACAACTACAACAACAACTGCAACAACAGCAATAACTGCAACAACAACAACTACTACAACTACAACAACAACAACAACAACTGCAACAACAGCAATAACTACAACAACAACAACAACAACAACAACTGCAACAACAGCAATAACTACAACAACAACAACTACTACAACAACAACAACACAAACAACAACAACAACAACAACAACTGCAACAACAGCAATAACTACACCAACAACAACTACAACAACAACAACAACAACTGCAACAACAGCAATAACTACAACAACAACAACTACAACAACAACAACTACTACTACTACTACAACAACAACAACAACAACAACAGCAATAACTACAACAACAACAACTACTATAACAACAACACCACCAGCAACAACAACAACAACAACAACTGCAACAACAGCAATAACTACAACAACAACAACAACAACAACAACTGCAACAACAGCAATAACTACAACAACAACAACTACAACAACAACACCACCACCAACAACAACAACAACAACTACTACTACAACAACAACAACAACAACTGCAACAACAACTACTACAACTACAACAAAACCACCACCACCAACAACAACAACTATTACAACTACAACAACAACATCCACTATACTGCTACACACCTTTCAAGTGATACATCTTCGTCACACAGCGTTCTTTAACTGGGTGTTGTGTTGATCAACTTTATATAAATACGACATTTCAAAACAATTGTTCAAAGTCAGAACAGTAGTGCGTACAATCACGCCTCTGAACGTAATATATATCCGTGGTGAATACTAATAATAATACTAATACTAATAATAGTATTGTTCTACTAGGAATTTTTCCATTATTTTTCTTCGTTGCTCTTGTTTTTTTCACGTCCTCAAAGAGAAAACCCCCGCAATTATGTAATAATGTTTGATATCAGATGGCAGAACCGTACGGTCAACACCCACCTCTATGGTGAACTACAACTTACAGTCAATTGTTCTTGAACTAGGAGATTTGTTGCTCACTGAAAGAGTGCGGTCGACAAACTACTCTCAAAGGCTAGTGTTTTAGCAACCTCCTCAATGTAGTGTTAAGCAGAACATAGAAGTTCGGATATATCCCGGGAACCGTTTCACCAACATTCTTATGTATTTATGCGCCCAAACGTTATCATTTAAAATCGATTTCGCCCCTTAATTTTGTTTAGTGAAACCTGTCAACACCAGGGGGTGCCACCCGGACTCTTTCACTGGTGTGTCGCGGAAATAATGTCCTCTCTGACATGGCAGCGGCTTTCTGGATTTTGAAAAAAATCTCCTTAAAATTAACAACGGATTCTGTTTAACGATGGATTTTCCTTGTGAGGCCATTGTCTCAGTGAAACGGTTCCTTGATCTGTTCCGTTGAGGTGTAGGCCTTGAACCATCAGATGTCTCCAAACTGTTGCATAATAAGAACATGCGGAGGGAACCTGATGTCATTTGCGGTCCGTCAGCGGAAGACGTGTGATGATGATGTATTTGCATTTGACTTGGAGATGTGTCCAGACGCTGAAAACGGATACGTTCTAAAGTTAATCATCGCCAAAAAATTGTGTTTTAGAATAACAAAGTGTCCAATAGAAAACCGCTAACGGTATTTATATTCAAACATGATATACCTTAAGTTACGCGTCTGATTGGTTAATAACAGCGCAAACTGAAAGGTAATGATAGCATTGTACAATGCAAGACGTTCCCGCTATTTTACTCTTTTTTCATCTTATTGTTTACCGAGTGATATGACGTGGTGTTCAGTTGGTATTTAAGTTAGTTGTTTAAGAACGCAAACACACAATGCAAACATGCGCATACGCGTACACTCGCACACGCACACACGCACACGCGCGCAAAAACACGCGAATATAAACACACGGACGCACGCACGCACGCACACACACACACATACACAAAACACACACACACGCACGCACGCACGCACACACACACACACACACACACACACACACACACACACACACACACATACACATACACACAACCATTTATTATTCACTATTAAGCGTGCAGCGTCCACGGTGTCAATGAACCGTCCAGTGCCTGACCAGCTCCCTTTGCACCGTGTTGACCCCGGCACCTAATGATACACACTGATAGAACTTCGTGTACAAATGTCTTTCACGGCATGACATCAATACCGCTTAATACTTCTCTCTGCCGTCGAATATATATTCGAATGAAGACGTTTTCCAGAGAATAGCGCGGACTAAGCAGTACCTTGAGCGATTATAAGATGCGGATACTGTGCAATGCTAGAACGCATCCATATGCTGAACAACCGATATGAAACTAGGCGGTGTTAACGGTATGATATTCCCCTAGGTCAATGAGTATTCTGCACGCCCGTCTAGTCATAACCGCATTGCGCGTGCTAAGCAGCAAACTTAATTTATCCTGTTCTGTGAATGATTTTCAGCAGGTCACGCCAATATTGATTATCGCCGCAAACCCACTTTTTATTTTTGAGTTAGAATGCGATAAGTCCGATATTTCCACGCGAACTTGGGCTCACTCGACAGTTTGCCAATATTGACAAATACTTATATTTCACGAGCTGCGCGCATTTGATACGGGTAATTTTTTTATTGAGTAATCAATCATGTTGGGCGATGCATTTGTCTACGACACTTTCATTTGATGGAATTTTATATTTCATATTACGTATAGGTATTCATATTGATATGTTAATCAGAATATCTGAAATGGTGTAGCTATGTCAACCCCATAACTAGCATATGCTTGCTACTTGCATAATTCTAAGTACTGGGGGAATATCACTGGGCTAAGACGTCGGAATCGGGGGTTTGGGGGCTGAGCCCACCTCCAATTGTTATGGTGGGTGGGTGGGTGGGGGGCTGGATATAGGATTAGTCCCCGATTTTTTTGGAAGGAGTGTATTTTAGTTTTTTTGCGAGGGTGAAGGCAAGTTGGGTATTTTGTTGGGGGTCAACGGAGGGGTGCAGTTTTAGTTTTTTTTTAGAGCCTCAGGGAGTGCAGTTGGAGGTTTTTTGAGAACGTCTCCCCCCCTCCCCTCTCCGAATATTCACCACGTTTCGACGTCTATGCTGGGAATACAGGTTTAGCAAAATCAACTAATTACGCGTTGTTGAACATGTTCATAAATTAAGGAGAATACACTACGTTGTACACGTTCTTCCGAAATGTTGAGAGATGAGTAAATGATGAGAGATGAGTAAATGACGAGAGATGAGTAAATGACGAGAGATGAGTAAATGACGAGAGATGAGTAAATGATGAGAGATGAGTAAATGATGAGAGATGAGTAAATAACGAGAGATGAGTAAATGACGAGAGATGAGTAAATGACGAGAGATGAGTAAATGCAGTTGAGATTAGTATCTCTTTTTGCTCAAGTATTAAGTAACAGTTTGCCTCTTGTTTCAACAGTAATACTTTTTTATATCTCACATTATGCGGAGTAATGTCTCTTATGAACACGCCAAGTGTATATCCACTTAATGTTATTTTAACCATATCTCCTCAAAAACATTTGCCTCCTTTTTTGAATCGGCAATCAGTTCTATGGAGTTTGGCGTTTTCGTGGATTCAGCAAAGTGGTTCGTCACCAAGTGCAGGTATGAAATCATCACCTTTCCTTTGCCAAGGAACGGTGATGATGTCATGCCGATGAGACGAAAGCAAGCTTGGCAGGGAAACACGCAACAGGGTGAAGGTGCCTGTCTGAAGCATGCACGCCTCACGTGTTGCTGACAGCTCGGCTAGACCGTAGAATTAATGGCGTATCAATATCAAATCCCCGTCCGTATCGTTGTATTTAGGTCACGCGAATAACTGAATGCGCCTATGTACAAAGTGGCATATACTGTGTGAAAAGGAGACAGGTTATTTACTATTAATTGTCCAATTGGTGTACTTTTTACGTGTCCTCGTTGTTCCTTATATGGTACATGAGGCCATTTGGGTTTTCCCAATTGTTGACGTTTACCTACTCATACAAAGTGTACAACGGAAGGATCAAGGCCCGTGTACAAATTATAAAAAAATGTCGGTCGCGTACGAATTGCATAATCATAACGATTGTAAATAAATGTTTATAAACTTTATTATGATGACTATTATTACCTCTGCATGTAACGAGTCATAATACTGTTACATAGCTAAATAAGACTTTCAATCTGTCGACAATTAAAGGGAGACAATCTGTTCCTCCACCTGAATTAGGCAGCGTAGTAATTTGTAACAACAACTTCAGCCGTGTTGAAGGTGGGAAAATGGGAAATTGTTGAAAATCAAAGGGTATTGCAGTTAACGCAGCCTGCCTCGGCATTATTTCCAATACAACTTGTTTTGAAACTTGAACATACGTTATTACAACCTTAATACCATTACATTAACTAATTAATTAAAAACTAGGAACAGACGGCCTCCTTTTAAGAAAGACCCGTTAATAACATCTACCATTGTTTACGATTTCTGGCTGGATTATCTGCCTTCCTTCAAAAAATCTTCCCGGTTGGTTCCGCTCAGCTTCAAAGTCTTTCTACGTGTTGACGTTAGCCTTCTTTTTTCCATCTCCCCGTCGGCGGTACTGTCAGCCCTTGGTACTGTTGTTCCCAAATTTATAAGTTGAAACATCTGAACATTAACTACTTTCATATTTATTCTTTCATCAGGCTGCTGGCAAACCGTCGTCAAATTATATGTAATTGCTCGCTTCAGATAATCAATATACAAAAAGTTCCATATCAATCGGAGTACATCAAGTCTTCGCGCGCAAGGGATCATATAGCCATTAACGCGTGTATAGTGTGCCAGGCAGCCACTAGAAATTTTAATTTTGGCACAGTAAAGTGTCGTATTCCTGAAATATGGCCGCATTGTTATTCAAGAATAATTTTCCTGGAAGCAATACGTTATCAAACAGGGGTACCGTCTCAAAATTACGGCACTTCATTCGCGTGTCGTAAACGCGAAATTATGATCCATCACCACCACAAGACGTGGTTATGATAATATATAAATAACCTAAACCTGGAGGCATGACTTTAAGAGGAGATCAAATGGAAGTTGTTATGATAGCGACTGGGCGTGAAAATAAACACTCATTTCAATTAAGGAAGGCATAAGGACTAGATGAAAGAAAGGAACATTCGTGAAGGAACTGCATAGATTCGATATAAGAAAGTAATGTTTTTCACCGGATTACACATGAAGTGAACAAATGATCTACTGATTGTGCGCTAGCAACGTGAATACGTTTAAAAACTAAATTTACAATTATCTCAAAAGGACGGGTTATACATACAGTAACACTTATATTGGACTCTCGATAAGCTAGGGGCTTCCTTGTCCAATTGCCCTCTGTGGTTTGTGTTCTGGATGGCAATTTTGTCAAATATATTGTTAAATGTCAAATGTACAATATCCTCATTTATCACATTTATCCATAGATTGTTCTTAACACAACAATAGATATGTTGTAGTGATATTGCTTGCTAACTTGCTTTCGGTAAATCAGAAATAAAGTTCGCAATTGTGAACGTAGCGCCGGCGGAATGTTCAAATTGTAAACAAGATAGTCCGTTTATAAACAGCTGCTGTTGACCCTTACTGCTTTAACGTTGGCTCGTTCCCACCCTCCTGGTCAAATTGGGAGTATTACACCTGATTCAGCGAATTCCTGTGAATAATTACCTATAATAAAACAGATAACCTCCTTTTAAGGTACACAATAAATGTATCCCTTTAATAACAACATGTTGCCTCGACACTCTGTATTAGCCACATGTGTGTGGCTCGAGTTAAAGTAAAGTAAAGTAAAGTAAAGGTAAGTTCTTATAGCGCAGTATCCATTTCTTTCGACTGCTTAAAGTGCTTTACACTTCACTCCCTGGCAGACCTGTTTAATCGAACACTATCTCGATTTTTCCGAGAAGCATTAAGCCAGACTGCAATTAAAGCGCGAAGACTATTCACAAAGAATGGCGTATTGTCGAGCTTCTTCGTTTTACGATTACCCGCCAAAAAGCCGCCGGATGACATCACCATCGTATCGTTTTGCAGCAAGGGCTGAAAACTTTATTAGGGTCAGTTTTCAGCACATGATATACACAAGTATGGCACAATGGAACAAGCTGTGTTCATTGATGCGTTGGATTCCGTCTCGACTTAATATGTAATATTCTCCTCCATAAACCACAGCGCAGCCTTCTCATTGACAAGTTTATTGGACATGTTTGCTATACGCAATTCTTTGTGAAGATACGCAGACAAAATACCTCCTTTGCATAATCCGCCAACAACGAATGCGTGTTATCTTGTGATGGTGGAATCGCTGATGGGATGTGCGTGTTGTCACGACCGATTGGTTTAACGAATGCGTCGTTAACTTGAGATGTGCTGTGGCCGCAGGCATCAATCACGTAACTGATATTTCTCCGCTTCGACGGTGATTCCCAATCGTTTGTTCCGCGCCCATTTTTGATTGAATCTTTCCGCCTGCGTTGACCAGCTCTGTTATCACAAATTGCGTGGATAGACGACGGATCTATCACGAAGGAAATCCCTGATAACAATAGATAGTTGGATACAGCGTCTGTCGTCAGCATCCCTGTATGACGCAGAGAGGCGTGCGTGTTTCTGTCACATTATCTACCTTCATCACTGAAACACCTCCATTTCGTCTGCAATATGGTGCGATCTGTCTACAGGGTGTGCCTAGAGAAAGTGTCTGCACAAACAATGAAACAACTTGCCACACACGTATTGCATTTCAAATAGCAATAAAATATCCATCAACATTTGGGGTAAAATCTACTTTTAATAATCAAATAGAAAGACGGATGTATTACATTGTACACATTCAAATGCATATACAACTAATAATAATAATAATAATAATGTATTTATTTCAGACAATCATGATGTCCATATATACAAATACATCAATAAAAGTATGTAAATAATATAAAAATACATAGATAAGAACAATATGTTTAAAAATTGTATAAATCCCGGACCCACTGGTGCCGCAGTTTCGAAGTACAATACACGTCGCTAGTTTTAATGCTATAAATAATGGGATTCAAAGACATGTCAATCCTATTCATTAAGCTAAAAATAGCCTTTCTGATTACACATTTACCCGAGCTGACATTAGCTGTAGCAAACATGTGGCTAGCGCTACATCTCATGGGCAAATTGTTCAATATCCTGAAAGAGTTGTTATATGCAACAATGAATTGATGAAAATAAACTTTTCTAAAGTTCACCCATAACGCACACATATAGATATTACCAAAATACGCTGTAAATAGCTTATTTTTTACAGCAGTTGAACAAAAGTGAAACTTTTGACGTAACATATTACTCTTGGCATACAAAAGTCTCACTTTGGCTTGCATGTCAGATTCATCAGACAAGTTATTAGAAATGACATGTCCAAGATATTTACAAGAGGTGGCAAAGTTTAACTTCTTTCCTCCTAATGTCATTTCTTTAGACAGATTTGACTTTCTAGATTCAAAGTACATGACCAAGGATTTACTCGCATTGTATTGCACATCGTGCTCACATCCATATGAGTAACACATGTCTAGTAGTGTTTGTAGTCCTTTAGCAGAAGGTGCAAACAGAAGTAGATCATCGGCGTATATAAGGTGATTAACAACCATGTTACCAAGACTACAACCGATTTGTTTTTTGTGCAGTTGTATACTCAGATTATCCATATAAATGTTATAAAGCAATAATAATATGTCCAAAACTATTATTAATAATAATAATACTAAGAAAACTTCTATTGCGCCTAATTTTTTGGAATTGGAAACCAAGCTCAAAGGCGCATCAAAACAAAAGGATTGGTCAATCTCAAAATCCATAAGCAGAATTCCAGTTGTCAACAGATGGGTCAAGGCGCTAGGGAGCTACGGTGGATAAGCAAGGTTGTACAAAATAAGTTTTTAAATGACGACGGAATTTTGTAATATTTTCAACGGATCTAACACTAAGAGGGAGCATATTACAAAGAGTTGGTCCAGCAACAGAAAAAGCCCTAGTTCCAATGTTGACTCTAGGAACAAAAAGTAGGTCAGAACTAGATGATCGAAGCTGGATAGGTTTTCTTACAGGAGTAAGCAATGAATACAAATAAGATGGTTGCTTATTGGACAGTGCCTGGTATGTAATAGTACAGATCTTAAATATTATACGATATCGTACAGGAAGCCAATGCACAGACTTCAAAAGTGGCACAGAGCGAGAAAAACGAGGATATCTTGTAACTACTCTTGCTAGAAAATTTTGGACACGCTGAAGTTTTGTGATATCCTTGCTAGCGATATTATGAAGGAGGGAATTGGAATAGTCAAGTCTGCTACTAAAACGCGCTGTTGCAATAGTTTTAGCAACAGAAAATGACATATACCGGCGAATACGGCGAAGATCACGAATATGATAAAAACAGCAGTGATATGTTTGAGATGTGTTGTCGTAAATTGAAGTTACTATCAAAGATCACTCCTAGATTCCGCACCGAGGTTGCTGGCGTGATATATTGATTCAAAATACGCGTAGGGAAAAAAGCCATCCAGTTTACTACACTGCATTGGAGTACCAATAATGATCAATTCAGTTTTACTTGCATTTAATTTCAACTTCCTGTCAGTCATCCAGTGGAAGATATCGTGAAGGCAATCACTAAGTTGGTTAAGGGAGCGATTTGTATCCGGGGTAGCCAACGAAATGTAGATCTGAGTATTATCAGCATAAAGATGGTGATCCAAGTTATGTCTTTGTATAACAGAGCTTAGTGGCGTGGTGTAAAGAGTAAAAAGCAAAGGCCCAAGAACAGAACTCTGGGGAACACCAAACACTTTACCATTATTAATGTTCAAGTTAATGTCATTATGAACCTTTAAGAGGGCAGTTTCTGTTGAATGAAACTATCTATATGCCGATTGTGACACATTAGTTGAGACATGTGTGCTAATGTGACACCTTAGACGACTTGCTCCAACTTTTTTTGTATTTTAGAAATAAAGCTGAGGTTAGAAATAGGTCTATAACTGTTTGGGTCTTGTTTAGGCAGAAATGACTTCTTAAGAAGTGGTGTGACATGGGCGTATTTGAAATCATCAGGAAAACAGCCAGAGCAAAGTGATTAATTTATAATAGTTGTTATATGTCCAATTAGTGTATCGAGATATGCTTTTAGGAGTATTGTTGGAAATGGATCAAGTGCACAAGATTTATTTGGGGAGGACATCATCATTTTCCTAACTTCATCAACTGTTGTAGGTTCATTAAATAAAAAGCTCATTAAAGCTGTAATGTCAATCCTGTAAATGGCTCTGTAAGACACATTGTGTTTCGACTCTAATGGAGTTATAGAAACATTAACATTAGCAATGACAGTATGGTGGTCTGATAATCCATCTGAAACAGTAGGTGCTTAGATATTATTACAAGTTGAAAGGGTTATCAAGAGGTCAAACCAATGACCATGTAGATGTGTCGAAAAAGTAACATGTTTCAAATCAAATGATGCCAGAATATCATCAAACGTAGTTGTAGTTGTAGAAGGCATATCCAAATGTAGGTTAAAATCACCAAGAATGTAAAATTCTGAATGAATAATTGCCAGATTTTCCAACATATCCTGAAAGTCTTCAAAGAAATTTGCCGGTTGTCCTGGAAGGCGATAGATACAAACAAAGTATGCGGAGAAAGATGAATCTGAAATTTCAAAAACTTCCAACTATCTATTGTTATCAAACTTTGAACTGCTGTGATATAAGAAAGCCAACACCACCTCCACGGCCGACTAAACGTGGTCGATGGTGAATGGTGTAACCAGAAGGGGAAACGTCAGCAATGCACTCAGGTGTATCATGTGGTCTGAGCCAGGTCTCAGTTACAGCTAAAATGTTTATTTTCTTTGAAATTAATCAATCACAAAGTGAGGCTGTCTTATCTCGTACAGATCGAACGTTTGTAGTGGCCACCCGAATGTTTCGTCTAACAGATGGCCCAGGATTGAGACTTACATCTCCTGCTAGTAATAAAATTATTGCTAATTTCAATGTTGGCGTAGAGCGGCGGATTGGCAGTAACTTTCTATTATAACAAACATGAAGACACGGGAGGCTATGCAAAATTGAAATAGAATGATGTATTCTAGTGTGATTAGGAAAAAACACATTAAAATGATTATACGTCAATGGTTTGCATAAAACAAAATCTGTATCCATTACAACAGCAGAGCAAGACAAGCAGAAAACACCCAATAAGTATAATGGTGACATAATTATGTTGGACTATTAGCATATTCAGTAGAAATTAATAGAGCAAAACCATATAATTGTATATCATATATATATATATATATATATATATATATCTAATAAATAGTAAAGAATGTTAAGCCCAGAGCTAAGGCTAAGGCGTAAGTCAAAAACTAAATTATATTTACAAGATCAGTAGTCTCAATTTTAACAATAAAGCCTACTTTATTTAATTAGAAAATGTTGAACCGGGGCCAACTCCGGTAACTAAATTGAGACTTACAGGCCTATTAAGGGAGGGAGAACTATTTATATTTATTAAAATTCACTCAGCCGTAGCCTTAGCTAGGCAGAAACTGACTGCAGTGTCAATCACTCAATAGCAATGCCTTATAGTTCATAACTCAACTGCACCATGATCCCGTATTAAATACCATTTTATTGTAATAATATAAAATGCCAGTAATAATATAAAAGGTAAATAGAAAAAACCCACAGGCAGCATGTTTTGTAACTTAATCATTTAACAGTTTAATAGTTACAATAAATACAAATCCACTTAATCAAATAAAAATACGTTGAATGCATATATCAAAGATATATTTTTTAAATAAAGCATTATATGTATTTTTTTAGAATGTATATACATTATAATATTTAGTGGTGAAGAAATAGATTAGACTTGGTAGATATGACATGTGATAGATTTTATATTATTAATTTTTAAGATCCTAAAACGTTCACGCATTAGGAGGTCGAGTTTACTTACACCAAATACAACTTTCTGACAACTAACTGTTGTGAAATGATCTCATAGTTAGTTCATTCCACGTTTTTTGTACACCGAGTACGTGTTTTCGTAGTTCTGCGTCCTACTTAGAACTGTCCCGCGAAGAGGCGTCGCGTCGCGTCGCCGATGTGATGACGTCTGAGACAACTATTACGCAGTAATCCAATCGTATTACGTAGATTTGATTGTCTAATGACGTCATCGCGTGACCTTGGCGACCGCCGGCTGAGTAAACATGACTCATCTTGTACCTACGGAAACGTCGAATTATTTTCCCGGTTCCTTCAACAAAGAACGGCGAAGTTCTATAGTATTACCATTTGATAATACAAACAACACACTAATTTTCATCTGGGTGTAAACAAAAAGGTAAGTGTATTTATAAAACAGTGGGTTTGCAATTTACAAAGACGACGAAGTAGTTAAGTTTGGTGCATGCGAACTGCAACAATCTCCCCACTGAGGAGGTGCAGGCCCCTAAATTGGAGTCGTTCAGAGACTCTCCTCGCGGCCCTCCCCGTCACAGAGTGAACATTGTACAAAATCTAACAATTTATTTACATTTCATTTACTTATTTTAATGTTTCCAATATTTTATAGTTATCCTTTTATGTTTTTGCGCTGCGCTGCGCCTACGTTATAATACATTATATATAACATATTAATGGGAAGAAGAAGAATACATCTTGGTTTACAAAAAATGTATTGCACGCAACAGTAATCGTTTGCTTAATGCATATTCAAAAAAAAAAAATGTGCTGAACAGGGCTATACATACAAACTGAAACATTTTATTCTAAATCATTGCGTTTTATCAGTATGATATTAATTTGTCCATAACATTATTTCTTTGTTTATCATAACGCAGGTTTAAGTTCTACTATATAGTTGTATTAGTTGTTTGAATAATACCATATTTAAAACTATGGGATGCCATTTAATAAACACAACGATTCATGTTTGTGCACAAACCAAATACGTATTACGAATATTAATGTGTTTGAACAAGTATACTGATACAGTACCTCACAAAATTACAAAACAGCTCCTCATTACAGGGAAACAAAAAACACATGTTTGGGTCTAAGCGTCAATAAGTATTAATAAAACTAGCCATTGTCAACTACAATTAAGAATACAATAGTTTACTAGAATAACCTTGTCGAAGACACAGTTTACGATGTAGATAATCGCCGAATTTGCTTTGTGATTGTAACTTGTAAAGATGCTACGTCTATATGGGGCATTATAACAGTTGTTCGCGCATATAGAAGTGCAACTTAGCTTTTGAATCGAAGGGGATATGAGAATACCAATAAATAGTCCGGCCTATTCGTATACCTGTCAAGCAAATCCGTGAACTTGGTGCGTCATCATCAACGTCACAGCCCGGCGCTTATTGGCCAAGCCTCTCGCTGTGAACAATATGTCAGCCTCCAGGATATCGGACATTTTAGTAGAATCTTCCACTTTGACACCGCATTCTGAGTTAACCTATGTTGTGAAAATATTGATCGTAGTTGCTATTGCCTAGTTTGAATTAACTCTTTTAGGTGAATGGCACTAAAAGTTCCCTTGGGTTTCCATTTAACATTCCACCATAGTTTAGGAAAATGCTCCAAAACGCGAGTAAACTATACATGATCTGAGCCCATAGACGCGGGAACAGGGTGGTTGGGGGGGGGGGGGCAGCTGCCCCCTGGAATTTCTTTGGCGAGACAGACATATGGTTTTGCCCCCCCCCCCCCCATTAAATGTGAGCGTGAATGTTTGTTTTTGTGGCGAGCATCAATGGCGGGTGGAAATGTAAATTTTATGAGACGATTAATGTGTATTTTTGTCGACTGTGAAAGGCGAAATTTTTTTCCAAAGCACCCCCACCTCCCGTCTTCGGATGTTATAATTTCAGCGGAGACAGCGGGGAGAAGCTGGATAAGATAAATTGAGAGCAGCGGCGCCACGTAAAAATAACATTTCTCAACAACACTGTCCCCCCGTGTTTGTTCGGTTATCATGAGTTCACAGCCGAGACAGCAGCGGAGAAGCTGAAGTAAAATATAGAGGAAATGGAGACAGGTTGGTGGAAACAGCAGTGCAAAATCAGTGGGGGGGAAATAGTAAAGAAAACATGAATCGACCAGTATCGAAGACAGCCTCACCTTGGACATATAGCGAAACAAGAAGAAAACACAAGAAATCGTGGACAAAAATGATGGTATCCCCTGCCGTCTACAACAAATGCTCCCTTCAAGTGAATCAATAAGCCATGACATCAAATCAGGCTCCGCGCACAGTGACTAATGACATACATAGGCTAACAATTGACACAATGACACACACGAAGCAAGAATTACACGCTCGGCTGCAATTTTGCACCGGCGCACTTGGTTCGGTTCGGTTCGGTGTAATATAATATTTATGAATAATCCTATTCCTGCGGGGTTCAGCGTTCTGGGGCTGTATTATGATTGTGAATGCCGGTAGTGACAATAGGCACCTTTCGAAATTGCGCGGTAATACATACAGATACAGATAGCTATCCGTATCCGTATGCGTAACAGCACCGGCACTATCCGTATCCATATCCGTAACCGCACACGGTCAAAAGGTGTCTAATATCGCGAAGTAACCAACTCGACAAATGTTGTCAACAAGTATGTCAATACATGTTATTTAACTGTCGGTTGCCCAATGGCGGCCATGTCTACCATCCATATTGTCTTAGGAGAATCTTGTTAGATTCTGTTAAACGGTGTTACTTAAATTTATCGTCTCAACCCGGGGTTAACCTTTCAAGTTAACCTTTCAAAATGCATCGCTTAATGGTGTGATCAAGAGATATGAAAATCTTTGGCATCGACCCTTTTCATGGCCAAATAGTTGCCGAAAACATATCTACTTGGTGAGCGGTCTTACCGGGGGTTCTGCTGTCGATACGGAATCCTATCAGACAAACTAGCCGATAAAAGCATACGATACATCATTCTGGCAATCCACTGACTTGCTGCAGCTAGGACACGCATTGTACCGCGAGACAGAATCCAGCCACTATTCTTTCACCAGGCACCTTTAGAACACAACACGCCTATAAATGAATCTATAAGTTCAACAATATTCTATCAATGTCGCACTTACGTGGAATCGCATAATTCACATTGTATCAGCGCTGGCAGCATTATGTACTTTGGGATTTTTGCATCATCCGACAATCGATCGCAGGTTGCATTGACAAAGGCAGAAAGCATTTTCTATAAACAAATCGTTAGTTTTCTCTTGCAGCCTGCGTGTTGTGTATTAATGTCGTAAGCGTTTCATACAGCTTGCTGTTAAAAACGTTGTGCTTAGACCGCGTGAGAGACGCAGAATCACATTTATGAATTTTTTCTTTAGAGTATTTGCATTGTCCTAACCGATCGACGTTTTTTTTAGTTAAACCTCGCTGTAGTAAAGTAGCAAATGCGTATCAAGGCAGCAGTAACGATGTTCGTATCATCAGGAAAATCACTTTTTCAAAGGATTGCTTCGACGAGGGACCATTAACGCACACGACAACACCGCATTGAAACCTTTGTGGGAGATTATGATTCCGTATCGTTGCACATCAAAAGGACATTTACAAAATACGACAGGAAACATCAAAATGGCAGTTTTGTTGAACCTTCCATTAGTCCTGGAAACATGGTTATGTGTGTATTTTGCATGATTGTATTCCTTCCGCCTTTACAACTGTACATGCAGTTTACTTTACGTCATACTATCCTGAATAACAGCAATAATTAACAAGCGGAAAATAATATATTGAGATAGATATTGTTATGTAATTTGTGGTATAAATTTACTATAACTTTATTTGTAAAGGTGGATGTCGGTATGTAATTTGTAGCAGAAATTTATTGAAACTTTATTTGATTATCTACCCAGGTTGCTTATTTGCTGACATGGATGTTGAAATGTAATTTGTAGTAGTAGTTGTTATAACTATATTTCATTACCTACCCAAGTTGCCTAATTGTTGACATGCAATTTTATAGTACAACTTTATTATAACTTTACCTAACCAGGTTGTTTACTAAGTAAAGTTATAAATAAAAAAAATTAATTGCAATGAAACTCGGGAGATTACCTGGAAATCCCACGAGACTTATAGCGAAAATCGCCGAGAGTACACAACTGTCGTCGAGTGCATTGCTACGGCGGTACACAATAGTAATCAATAAAACATATTAGTAAATATCTGATAGAATTAAAGAGTAATCAATACAATATACAGTGTATTGATACAGGTCGGACAGAACTACGGAGTGTACATTAACATAGATCGGCTAGAAGTATGGCTTGCAGAGACGGGAAGACGGTTAGGAATTACAAGAATGGTTGAGAATGCAAGTGACCCGGGGTTGAGAATGTATGGGCGCGCCATCTGGAGGGGAGACGAGGATGCTGAAAGGAGGCAGTGTAGAGGGAACATGCGAACACGTGCAGATGTGAGAAATTCTCAAACATTCAGACACGCGCATGTACGCATACGCAGACACAATTATTCCCACGTCTATGTACCATTGTGCGCAAGTTACCGAAGTATTTTTAATGAACTACGCTAAAAATATCAACTATAAATTGTCTGTACGCTGATATACTTCGATGACGTACTGTTGTTAAATGTCGGTATAAGCAGGGTATACGGAATAGTTGTAGTTTGACTAGCATAAATCTGGTTTGTTACTATAACGAATGCGCACCTAAACGGCAACATTGTTACCTGTTTTCTGTGTAACGTTAGCACAACTAATATATGTTACAGTGTCTACAGGTGACTGTGGAATTGAGGAAAACATAAATATGGCAAAGATAACAGGTTGAATGACCTCTCCACAATTTGGTGGTTGTTGGCAGACGATCATCATTTCTTCGTCTAAAGTTCAGAAAGGCCTCGATGCACTGGCATGGCCATCTGTGACAACTCCTCGATTCAACTATAAAACGAAGTGTATAATCCACCGTTGACTTTCAATTTCACAGTGCAGATTCGGCAGCTCTTCCTCCTAGTTCCTTTGTATACGGGTGATGTTTAGATCATGTTTTGCTGCACTGCTCTTGCTGTTTTTGCCCTCCACTAATATATGTTATCAACCCCCCTCTGTCAGCTTCCTCTGTCTTTCTGTTATTCGTCTTCACGCAGTTCTCTCATTTCACCTGTAATCTGCTACTATATCTGCTGCCACGACAGGCTCCTCCTCCTTCTGCGACATTCTTTATGTAAATTTCGAAGGAAAAAGTTTCAAATGGAAAGTGTTTCACCCCACGAACTATACTTATTCTATTCCATTTCGATACGGCATCGTCTCCCGGTTCGCCGCTGGTGGTAGTTAGTTAGCCGGCCGCACGGGACAAGGCAATATTACCAGACTGAAGAATTGGCTCGCGGCAACAGTAGCAATCCATTACGCGGCCGAATAACACGCTGGTCAAAGCGTTGTCTTGCATGTTTAATGCGGTGTTCGCCGGCCGGCTTGCACGCATACGCACACGCACCCACGAACTCGCTCATCGGTCGTCACGTTGTTGCCGGCGACGTTCGTAACTCACCGCGTTTATTCGCGGGCCGCGTACGTCTCTTCCTGACGGCGACCGAAGCTTCGCAGACGCTCCACCAACCCGCGCGGAGAACCCGTGCCTTCTCTGCGGCGCCGAAGGAAAATCGTTAGCGGGACGCGAAACGTTTCGTTAGTCTAACGACGAGATTGCGTGGCCAGCGAAGCGCGCGACGCAGGACCGACCGCGCGGCGCTTGCTCTGGCCTATCGCAGCCACCCCGGCGTTTGTCGCTGTCTTCAAGCAGATTTGTCAAACGTCTTGCGTTGGTTGCCGTCAGACATGGCGAATGACGAGCAAGTGACGACCGATTCGTATTTGAATACGACCGATAGATCGGTAGGAATGTCTGATCGGCGAACGACAGACGCGACGGACTAGCAGTAATTGGTTCCACTTAGTCCCGAAGCAGAGCAAGACGAAATGGTCGCCAGCTCCGATGTGTGGTCCGGCGGCTGAGCGCGCACGGAGATGGCAGCGCCTTGTGCAGGAGACAACGGATATGTTCTCCATGGCACACGCGGTCTACGGAAGCCGCGCGGAGGTTCCGTGAAAACCTAACAGCGGCGAATGTTTCAACGGAATAAAGACGAGACAAGTTGTGTCATGGGTACAAATCATGTGATTATGCAGTAAGTTAAATGGTAGAAACACCACGACGTACCCACCTCGATTTGCAGTGCGCGCGTTACATAAACACGGTGGCTTGACTAGATCGCAACAGCATCAAACGTTATCGAAGCTTCGATGCGCCTTCACGGGCGGATTGAGGACGAGGCGTGGGCGATATATCGTCGTATCGGATACACTCGCGTCATACACGCCCCATCATGCAATCTATTGTTCGGTCGAGCGCCATGCATTTTCTGTGTTTCGCAAAATGTGCGCGCCACACCGAGAAACCAGCCGTCACTATACCGGTAAGTAAACTTCGCACCTATAATATTCTACATGATCGCAAATGCGTAATGATTGTGATGCGACCTTTTTTCGGTTTTTATTACCTCAAGTCGATGTATTGGTTGTAGAACATTGGCTCCCTTCGGAGAATAGAAAACGGGCTTGTTTAGACACCGCTGCAGTTATCAGGTTCATAACCCCTAACAAATGTTGACGTCTGTTTAGATTGATTCGTTGGTATGAGGGTGAAGTAGAGACGTGCAGGCTTGCAAAGAGTACGCATGTTATAATATAATTACGTGTTGTTACTGGTTAGTAATCATTATAACCAAACGAGGCCAGCAGTTCTATGTAGCTTTATAAAAACCATACGTGTGTTGTGTTATAATAGCATATACAATGTTTTGGGAACAACAGTCGTATCGTCTGATCAATTGTCCGTGTACCCAGTTAGTGTCACACAAAGTCATGTCGGCCATTGACGAGTCTTTGATCGTACTATTTCCAATGAGTCACATTTGGCATTCCTGTATTCATCTCCTTTGCTTGCATATCCAATCATAAGGATATGACCTCATCGTATCCAACTGAGTCATGTTAGGCCTAAGCAGAATTAACATATTAAACAAAGGGGTTCTGGCAACAATAAAACTGACAACTGCTGGACTGACAACAACTAGACTGACAACAGTCAGATTGACAACAACTTGACTGGCAGCAGCTAGACTGACATCAGTTAGACTGACAACCGTTATATTGACAACATTTATACTAATAATAGCTTGATTGATAACATCAATAAAAAGACCAGCAACAGCTAGACTAAGAACAACTAGACCGCAACAGCTAGACTGAGAACAACTAGACCGCAACAGCTAGACTGAGAACAACTAGACCGCAACAGCTAGACTGAGAACAACTAGATCGCAACAGCTACACTGAGAACAACTAGACCGCAACAGCTAGACTGAGAACAACTAGACCGCAACAGCTAGATTGACAACAACAGGACTGACAACGCCAAAACTGACAGAATGTAGACTGACAACAGCCAGACTAAAAACAGTTAGATTGACAACATCTATAAACTGACAACAGCTACGCTGACAACAGCTGTGAAGCCGCGTTGATAGTGAAACGCCAATTGCAACGGTATCTGATAGCGAATGCTCGGACATGCGTTCACGTTGATGAGGTTTTATTTGTGCCAGTGCGTAAACGGAAACTGCCTCGTCTGAGACCTGCGTCTGTGCTCGTTCAGCAGCATATCATCTGCGCTCAACTAGCGACCTGCAAAAATAGATTGCAGTATCACTTTCCGACGTCGCATGATTCGACCTTAATCGCAATGTCTTGCCGTTGCAATAGGCCGTAATCGGTTACGGGTAACTCGCTAATAATGTAGTCAGGAGAGTGAAGAGCGTGTGCAGAGTTGAACGATTTTCGACAATGAAGTTGCGATATATCTGGCTTTACCATAAGACGTTTTCACGCATTCAGAATGCTCAATCCGTTATAACTGCAGGAGTGCCGTTATGATGATGAAATAGCGCGAGCGCGATTATGGCGGCACTGCAGTTACGTCACGAGGTTATTGAGTACAAAATGATGCAAGTGATGAAGACGGAACTGTTGCACGTGTAATCACGTACACATGCAATGACAGATGATCATTTTGAATTTGTTTAAACGAACAGCACCCAATTCCGACTATAACCACAGAGCGTGCCAGTGCCATTGATATACCGGACAAAGTAGACCGATTCTTAAATAAAAATCGGCACATGACGAAAACACCACGGTGGACTCTTTAGGATAGGTATTTTATTACCACGACGAGGTGTAAACCTAAGGATGTTGGCTTCAACTCCGAAAGTGTATTTGGCCGGCCAGTAAAAAGCAAGACCAACATTTAATAGGCAATTGTAGTAGGATTGATTAGCCGCACCACGGCCGATTTGCGGCACGCGGTCACCGTTGAACATCAATATCTCTTTCCAACGACGCCAAGCAATTGCCGATATTCCGATATCAAGTGACAGCATCGGTGAGGTTATTTCGTCCGCACTTTTCACATCCCAAGAAAATACGCCTCTAAGTGCAGTGTTTATGGGTAAACTGACTGACTATGCCGCTAGGAAACGCGTAGGTCTGTCGAGACAAATGTAGCAATGTAGGCCATGGGCCAATACCCAAAAAATCACATGCCGGTTCCATTTTGAGGGACAAAGGCTCACTATATTTCTTTGAAAAAACATCACCTTGGGCACATTTTCCAGTATGATGGACATTCCCAAGTGGTAGCTTAATACCTTTTTTGTGGGAAAATATGCTTTTTGGGGGTAAAATAACGTTTTTTGAAATTATCCTTTTAAAAAGGGAATGTACAGCTAGAAAAAAATCAAAAAGTGGAAATTATACCAGTGTTAAGTGTTGATATTTTGGTACCATTTATTAAAAAAATTCTCAACGGTTGCCATGAAAACGGCCAATTTGAGGCAAAAAATACGTTTTTTGGTGACAAAACTTAAAAAATTCATATCAGGATTCACTGAATGAAATATTTGTGTGTTTTCAATGGCAAACCCATTCTGTAGTGACAACAGGTAAGTTGCAGCAGCATAGCGTTCGATTTGTAATAATTAGACATTATCACCGAACGTGCTACAGGGATTACACCAGACCCACCAACAAGCCAAAAGACATTGAAGACTCAAACGACCTTGGCGTGAACTATAAGTCTGGTTCTGGTCTTTTATTCCACCAAAGTGATCCACATGTTTCTATTTTCAGTCATGTCGTGATATACAAATCAGGATGACTTTCAAATGGAGGTTTGACTTCAAAGGAAATAAATAGTGAAGTACCAGACTATTGTTTAAATGATATTTTACATAAAGATCACCTTACTCGTTATCCTCAAGGGATCCTGGATAATGGTGGCATTCCTATTTGTTATGTTGAAAAGTTTGTAACTGAGGCATGAATTGAATATTTCGCTGTAAAAGACTACAAGCTGTGCCCAAAAATGTATCTAACCTCGGCAGTCATTATTCAAATCAACTATGATAACAAGTGAAAAAACAGAAATGTACGTGTTACCATGGTAATCACTCATCAGTGAGACCTTAGGAATATCAATGAATGAAAATCACTTTGCAATGGTTTTTTTTTACCGATATACTCAACTTTGACAGCTTTGGGCATAGCTAGGTGTCTTATAACAAGGGAATCTCAAAATCACTCTTTTCTGCCATTTTCCTAAAAACGGCATTTCGAAACTGATGTTTTGACCCCTAAACTGATCATTCTGCCCAAATATATTGTACACAACGGTAACTGAAAAACAGAATGGGTTTGCCATTGAAAGCACCCAAATATTTCATGTGAATCCTGAGATATGAATTGTTAAAGTTTTGTCACCAAACAACGTATTTGTTGCCTCAAAATATCCGTTTCCATGGCAACCGTTGAGAAAAATTGTTACTAAATGGAATAAAAAAATTAACACTTATGCGGGTCACTTTGGGAATTTTTGTCTAGCTGTACATTCCCTTTTTTTAAAGGACAATTTCAAAAAACATGATTTTACCCCCAAAAAGCATATTTTCCCACAAAATAGATATAAAGCTACCACTTGGGAATGTCCATCATACTGAAAAATGTGCCCAAGGTAATGTTCTTTCAAAAAAATAGAGTGAGCCTTTGTCCCTTAAAATGGTACCGGCATGTGTATTGGCCCATGGACTAATGGCGTTGTCATTATATATATATATATATATATATGAGCCAGATATGTTTGGACGGAAGAATTGCGCCGAAGTAGGAGCTGTGCTTTGTTTGTTAATAAGTAACGAACAACGGTGTGTAGTGTCCCCTGACATCAATTATGCATCTGTAACAAACGGCGACTCCGGTTTTGTCCGACCACACATGGTGAATATTTTGTCGCGGTGCATATTGATGTGAATTGCCAAGTTGTAACGTATTAAAAGATTCATTGCAGTATCTTAGGGATGCCAAGGGATATGCATTCGCTTTGTTTTTATATTCTTCCTGTGTGTGCTTATACGCAGTGGTTCTTTTGCCGCAGCAGGGATGTTCATATATATTTAGTTTTTATTGGTATGCAATTCGTCTTGCCTTGTACTTGCGGCTTGGTTGCAATCGATATAAATAGCATGCACGCACGCACGCACGTATGTTTGTTTGTTTGTTTGTGTATGAGGGTATGTATGTGTGCGTGCGTGCGTGCGTGAGGGACTGCGCGCGCACACATACACATACATGCACACCCACCAACGCACGTACGCACACATACGCGCGCACTCCCTCACGCACGCACGCACGCACGCACACATACATACCCTCATACACAAACAAACAAACATACATACACACACGCACACACACACACACACACACACACACACACACACACACACACACACACACACACACACACACACACACACACACACATACACACCCACACACACAATACACACACACACACACACACACATGCGCACCCATCCACGCACGAACGCACACATACGCGCGCACTCCCTCACGCACGCACGCACACATGCACACCCCCATACACAAACAAACAAACAAACAAACAAACACACGCAGCAGTTTCGCCTGGCGTCGGACTTCGATATTTTAAGCTTCGGACCAATATTTTATTGTATTGATATCATCATATCAATGCTTACAAACTGTTGTCTGAGGCGGGGCATCGGGTGTTGATGACACATGAAAGTTATTTCGTCTAATGTCAGCTGATATCCGACGGCGACTTTTTGAGATGGCCCCTTACTTCTTCTGTATGTGATGTGTTTACTGTAATAGTTTGGTGTCGTCAAATCTTGTGATCATGGTTATTGGGACACGTACTATACTGCTTCGTCCGTATACTTCCCGTCGGAGTAGTTATGTAACCCGTTGACATGAACCAACTACAAGAACACGGATATGTTCCTACACTTGTTAGTTCCAAAATAAATTAGACATTAGATTTATAATTAAACTCATAAATGCACACGTATTCTCTGCATATTCTTAAAGAACCGTGCGTTATAGTCAAACCATTTCATCAGACATTCATAACACAATCGAATGTTTCCCAGAAACGCTGCAGCGACTACGTCTGCCGGGACGGGGCAAGCGTAAAGCGCTTCAGTCCTACAGAAAATATTTATACCATAATATAACCTTTACAAGCGAAAAACAGAGAAACCACAAATGCTACATTCAGGTCGCGATATTTCAAGACGCCAAACATATCTGCATTAACACCGAACGCGGTGTTCCCGCGACAAACAATGAATCTAGTTACTGTATTTTCGCTTCGAGCTTCAAGTCACGCACTGCCAATACGGGTCGAGTTGCTTGTCGTGAAAACATTTCTCGCACACCGGCGTACGGTTTCGCAACGTCAGCGAAATGCGGCAGAAAGGCGTCTCGTGTTAGCGAGGCGAAGATGGATGTGCGGGGAAAATTTTGTCGTCAAGATCCCGGCAGGCTAGCGATATTTACGAGCGAGGTGGTAAAGGCAGCAGATGTGTTTGCACGTCGTACGGTGATTGTCACTGCCTTGTGTCTCTGTCTCTCCACACCTAGGTCCCGCAATGTAATCAATCGTAGACGATTCGTCTTGGGCCTCTTTGTACTCGCGATTCTGCCGTCGCCCTCTTTGTAGTTATCTTGCAGAACTGATGCATTGACTCTGTAGTTGTGTCACTGTCCCAAGACTGCACGTGGAAGTATTATTTCGACTTATTTAAGATGTGTTCTTATGTTTTATATACATACTTTGCCTGTTAGCGTTAGATTTGTGGTTGGGTAACACAATCAGTAGAATATCGAACTATCAATCGAAAAAATCGTTTACTCGTGTTGGTGACCGTTCTTGCCGTTCTTGGCAGCGATTCTGGCGTCGCAGTCATTACAATTATCCGGCAGCATTGAGACATTGGTTTTGTAGTTGTATCAGTGTCCCAAGCTGGCCTGTGAATGTATTATTTCGGGTCACTTCATATGTGTTCTTTAGGAGTATACATACTTAGACATACTTCGTTTGTTAGCGTTGTAGTTGATGGTCCCGCTACCAAAGTAGTCAGAACATCAAACTCTCAGTCGAGAAAACCGTACTCGTGTTTGTGACCGAGCTGGCAGTTATTCGCAGCGGTTATGCCGTCGCTGTCTTTACGACTTCCTGCAACTTTGATACATTGATTTTGTATTTGTGTCAACGTCCCAAGACTGCAAGTAAAATTATTATTGCGAGTTATTTCAGTTATTTCTGCAGACTTCATTTGTTGGCGGCGTTGCAGAATTAGTAGCACATCGAACTTTCAATCGAGAAAACAAATTGTATACTCATGTGTGTGTGACCGTTCTGGCTGTCTTTGCGGTTATGCTGCGGCATTGATATATTTTTTAGTTGTGTCATCGCCGCAAGACTGTCTGTGAAAGTATTATTTCTTGCTATTTCAGGTGTGTTCTATTGCATTATAGACGCTGCTTTTCCGTTTGTTAACCTTACGATTGTGGAGAACCGTTAGAACTAAGGGTTCTTTGTTGAGAGAATCGCCGTCTGAATCCTATGCTGCTTAGGCAGTTTCGTTCAATCCACGTCGCTTCAGCTCCATCTGCTGTGGAAACGTGTACCTAGTTATCGCGTAGCTGGGCATACATGAACAAATAGTGATCGTACAGTTTTGACTGCCTGGTTGGTGTTGAATTGATGTTCGACTGAACAGGTCTGCCAGGGGGTGAATTGTCAGTTGCTTTGAGCGAAACTAGGGATTTGATACTTATAACAACTTACCTGTTACCTTTTATCGGTTATAACGTGTTTGAAGTACTACTAGTAGTAGTAGTTCTCATTTATACTGTCGCCAATATAAACACACTCGATATTATAACTATACCTAGATCACACACTGCCTTCACACAATATCACCCTTATTCGCACATGTTTGTATTGCCATATACCTGAGATATTTATCATGTCCCGCAGCTAAATTCGATATAATGTTTCCAATACATCACTAATGAAGCTGACACGAACATGCCCGACAGAAGGGAGCCATATCAGGCGGCATACAGAGCTGTACGTGTCGAAACAGTATTGTGAATAACCCACTAGACCACGGAGCCATGTATTAGTGCCTAGTTCTAGGACACTTTGGTCGCTGCCAACTGTGCGCACTGAAGCGTGAAGTCGGGATCAAGGGTTTGTGTGCATTCGGTATGTATAACCATATGCATCATTGGTATGCCATGAGGCAGTTATTAAGGTCACATGTACTACGGTATGTCGATAGTGTGCTTATAAAATAGGGCGTTGATAAAGAGCCTCTCCGGAAAGGTTATTAGCCTGGGGACGTTGATACGTTAGGCATTGGTATGCTATAAACGTCGACATTATTCCTAGTTAAATAACGTAGGCCTCTAACTACCCCGTACTGCTACACTGTAAACTTCAACATCCGGCAAGTTAAATAGGTAGGTCTATGTATCCAAGTTTGTTTTACTATCATGGTAGATCATGTATCATATACTGTACATAATGTATACTAATTGTACACCATGTTGCGAAGCATACATGTTGTACATGTTGAGAAAGGAAACTATATTGTACTAAAACTAAAAACTTGTGGTCCTCACTACCCCTACAGAGTATGGGTAGTGAGGACTACAAGTTTTTAGTTTTAGTACAAGATAGTTTCCTTTCTCAACATGTGCTAGAACCAACCAGGGGAGAGAATGTGTTAGACTTAGTTTTGTCCTCACAGAATTAATTAGTTGACAATGTTAAATTATGTGAGCCTCTGGGAAGTAGTGATCACAACCAGATACATTTTACCATCAAAGTAAAATCAGAAAGAAATAATAAAAAGCAGTTCAGGAGAAATGTCCACAAAGGAAGATATAAGGAAATGAGGAAATATTTAGCAAAGATAGACTGGAATAAAACACTGAAGAATAAGACAGCAACAGAATGCCGGAATATCTTAAAGAATGAAATAGAGTGCATCGTAGATAAATTTGTTCCCTTCAAAAAACAAGGGAAACGGACCAGAAAGAAATACTTATCGAAAGAAGCCATTAGAAAAATTAAGTATAAACAAATGATGTGGAAGTCATATAGACGTACTGGCAATGACGAAGACTACAACATTTATAAAGAAGCACTAAACCAAGCTACAGCTGAAATTAGAAATTCAAAGAGAAGCTATGAACATAAATTAGCTTGTAATTTAAAACATGAGAGCAAGAGTTTTTATGCGTATGTTCGAAGCAAACAAAAAGTTCAGGATAAGGTCGGTCCTCTAGAAGATAGTGCTTGAAATATAATATCAGAAGGATTCTTAATGGCAGAAGACCTAAATGAGTATTTTAGTTCAGTGTTTACCAGAGAAGACACTAGTTCACTGCCAGTACCAGAGGCTAAGTTCAAGGGGGCAGAATTAGACTATTTAAGACAGTTAATTGTAACCCCAGAAATGGTAGCTAAGAAAATTAGGGCTATGAAGGAAAATAAATCACCTGGAGTGGATGGTATTCCACCCAAACTACTAGTGGAAATTGTAGAACAAATTAGCATACCGCTTGCAACAGTTTTCAACTTGTCATTAGAAGAGGGAGTGGTTCCTTTAGAATGGAAAGAAGCAAACATTATACCGTTATTTAAAAAGGTTCGAGAAACAAGTCAGAGAACTATAGACCAGTGAGTTTAACATCAGTGATTTGTAAATTATTAGAAAGACTAATTAAAGATCACATGGTGGATTTTCTTGTTAAACATAACTTGATAAACCCATCTCAACATGAGTTTCTAAAAGCGAGGTCATGCTTAACAAATATGTTATGTTTTCTGGAAGATATCACTAAGTGGGTAGATGATGGATCACCAGTAGATATCATCTACTTAGATTTTCAAAAAGCTTTCGACAAAGTGCCACATCAGAGATTACTGCTTAAACTAAAAGCCCATGGCATAGGAAATGGTATAATTAACTGGATAGAAAAATGGCTGATTGACAGAAGACAACGGGTAGTTGTTGATGGGGAGGCTTCAAACTGGAAATCCGTTTTGAGTGGGGTTCCACAGGGGTCAGTACTGGGATCTATATTATTCTTAATATATATAAACGATTTGGACGATGATATAGCTAGCAAGGTGTTGACATTTGCAGATGATACAAAAGTGTTTAGAAGGATTAAAAGTGATGGGGATAGACAGCATTTACAAGATGATCTTGACAGGTTGATCAAATGGTCTGAAAAGTGGCAAATGTTGTTCAATTTTGGGAAATGTAAATGCCTTCACACAGGACATGGGAACGAATATGTAGAATATACAATGGGGGGAACTGTACTAAGTACTACTGTAAAAGAAAAAGACTTAGGGCTGACAATTAGTGCTGACATGAAGGTTTCAGAGCAGTGTGGAATTGCAGCTTCAAAAGGAAATCAAATCCTTGGATTGATTAGGCGAAATATAGCATATAAAGAAAAAGAACTAATAATACCGCTGTACAAAACAATAGTTAGGCCTCATTTAGAATATTGTATACAAGCGTGGAGGCCATACCGCAAGAAGGACATAGATATGCTAGAAAGAGTACAGAGGAGAGCGACTAAAATGATACAAAAACTGAGGGATCTTAGTTATGAAAAACGCCTAAAAGAATGTGGTTTAACAACACTAGAGACCAGGAGATTGAGAGGAGATCAGATAGAAGTGTTTAAAATATTGAATGGTTATGAAAATATTGATAGAAATATGTTTTTTTCAGTTAAGAAAGATAGAAAGACTAGAGGACATGAAGTTACATTAGTAAAGGAGCAGTGTAGATTAGACGTGAGAAAGTTCTCATTTTCACAAAGGACTGTGAATGAATGGAACAGATATCTGATGATTGTGTGGGTGCTAGTAGTGTGAATATGTTTAAAAATAAAATCGACACATACCTCAGAAGGGCTGGATATATGTAGATAAAAGGGTTGGACTCTCGATAAGCCAAAGGGCTTCCTTGTCCACCTGCCATTTAGAGTTAATTCTCTGGATGGCAATCTTGTTAAATCTTGTTAAATACTGTTTCAGTGGTACTTCAGATGCTGTAAATCTGGAGAACTTGGCAGCATAGAAGTGAACTCTGGGATACAGTTAAATATATAGTCCTTGTTAAATATAACTATGACTTGAATGTTTGTGTTGTTTGAAGCCTAGCCCTGATGGTAAACTGAAGCAACCCTATGCCAGTCCTACTCATACAGTTAATGCACACTCAATGAAACGGTTTGCATGCAAGTGGCATAGTATATTTAGGTGTGATACTATTGATGCATCGCTCTAGTTGATGTGGTGGTAATGTACTATCGATAGTCACGTTTAATAATCGTCGACCTTGGCAGCGTCATTCGGGGACTCACCAATTTGGGAATCAACCGCCTCCAATGTCAAGCAATGGCGCCACAATAACAATAACGTTTGGGGCTGCATTCCCTAGGTATTCGCGAGTCCACAATGCGATTGCGATGCTATCGCAATAGTTATAAAGTTATAGCAATGTTACACGTATTGCAGTACGACTATTTCAACAGTAAAACTACACCCAATAGCAAATACGCTTGTAGTGTACGAATATAGTTACGTGATTTAATTATGAATACTGCTTGGGAGAATTCTTTAACCTAAGGTACGCACCTACGCTGAAGAGGTTTTAAGTGCTTTAATCTGCGGCCTGCAATGTACATCATTAATCAAATATATATACATATATATAATATTATATATGTATGTATGTATGTATGTATGTACGTATGTATATATGTGTGTGTGTGCGTGTTTGTGTGTGTGCATGTGTGTATGTATGTATACATGTGAGTGTATGTGTGTGTGTGTGTGTGTGTGTGTGTGTGTGTGTGTGTGTGTGTGTGTGTGTGTGTGTGTGTGTGTGTGTGTGTGTGTGTGTGTGTGTGTGTTTGTTTGTTTGTGTATGAGGGTATGCATGTGTGCGTGCGTGCGTGCGTGAGGGAGTGCGCGCGTATGTGTGCGTACGTGCGTGGGTGGTGTGCATGTGTATATATGTATGTGTGTGTGTGTGTGTGTGTGTGTATGTATTATGTATGTATATATGTATGTATTGTATGTATGTATGTATATATGTATGCAGACTAGAGGCGGTGATTCAGCGAGGCCGCATGAAAGGGTGCGGCCACAATTAAGGTTGAAAGAACGGATTGTAAAAAAAACGGATAATGCAAAGTGAGGTAGGAGGCTGCAGGTAGGGAGAGGCGGAATTGGATTAGTCAGGAAGGTGTAGCAGTATACAGTAATGATAATAATAATAATAATTAATAGTATTATTTTATATAGCGCCTTATCAAATGTAGTTCACAGAGGTTTACAGAGATACATAGAAAATATAAATTTAATTACACGTAATAAAAAAATAATACTTGTTATACCATGGCTAAAATTATATATAATGCATTTCTATGAAATAATAATAATAACTAAGAAAATAAATAGAATATAAATATAATATTGACATATAAAAATCGTCTAATAAAATTATTAATCAGGGTACTCTATTAAACAAGATAAATAAATAAACTAAGATAAATGTAGACATAAATAATTAAGCTAAAAAGCATAATGCAAATAAATACACGAAGTTAAAACGCCTGTCATAATAACAGTGTTGGCAGTGAATTACGCATATGCCATAGTAAATAAATGTATTTTCAATGCTGTCTTAAAGGAGTCTAGTGATGTTCTGCATGAACTAACCTCGCCCATTTATAACAGGAGCCGTCATGCAAATATTATATAGTGACGTGCCCTATTGTTTCATGCTGTTTACAATTAATCTTTTTAAATCGGTCCTAATCCATAGCACGTCATAATATTAACATATCAAATACTAATATTAATTAACTTTTGTTTTCAAAATCCCACGCTACTTTTGTCCTTCACTCTATGCGTCGTTGCTGTGGCGTTTACAGACAGTGATTGTTTTCCGTTCGCTACGATAGTTTACCTCAACATTTTGGGAGTGGTCTATGCATTTTCATCATCACAGTCTGCCTCTGTTGTGGTTGAACTTACCGACCGCATTGCTCCATGTCCGTCTCTTAGGTTGGTTCTACCGAATGGTCTTGTCAATGACATGAAACAACCGCTTTGTTCACTGTAGATATCTTCTTTCATAAGGGTAGACCCCGATGGACTCCTGATGATACGCAATTATATGTGGACTTTCCCCGTGACCAGCCACTTACAATGGCCACAGACCGAATATCTCGTTGTACCACCGATGAGAAAGCGTGGATGTCTTACCATAATAAGAACAACACCGAGGTGATCGTCATATCTGCAGTGAACAATCGGATACTTGTTTACCCGCCTGTTGACCAAGTCATTGATGTATGTGGCTGTGCTGTTTCGCCGAAGCCGGTTATCCGCGACATCGGCGTTCTACTCGACAACACTATGTCGATGACGAATCAAGTGCGTCGTGTTTGCTAGGTGGTATTGTCACCTTCGAAGGTGATATTGCCAGGTGGTATTGTCACCTCCGAAGCATCGCGTTGATTACAAAATGTCTTACCACTAATGCCCGCAGAACCATTGTCATGTATTGATTACGGCAAAGCAGTGTTAAATGTTCTGCCAGAAACGCACTTGCGAAAATTGCAGATGGTTCAGAATTCCGCAGCACGTCTCATTACCGGGACAAGGAGACGAGAACACATAACACCTGTTCTGTACAGTCTGCACTGGTTGCCTATACACCAGCGGATCGAATTGAAGCTGTTACTGCTGGTATATCGTGCAGTGCACCGCCTCGGCCCTGCGTACATTTCATCGTTCGTGACATCCTACACGCCGACCAGATCACTTAGATCGGGTGAACAAGATCTGCTGACTGTTCCGAGATATCCCTTTGAACATTATGGTCGTCGTTCCTCGGTGGCTGGCCCGATCCTGTGGAATGCCCTGCCTCATGCAGTCAGGCATGCAAACTGTGTTGCCACTTGCAAATCACTCTTAAAGACATACTTATTTCGACAGGCCTTCAGAGAACTTTGCAGTCCGCACCAGTGACATTTGTGCAATGTTGAATTCGTTTATATACTTAGGATGCAGTTACTTATTTATTATTATTTTTTAATTAGCATATTACATGTATTTATTTAATTTAATTTAGGCACATTATTTATTTTAGGTATTTAAACGGCTAATTAATTTAACTTATATGTATAATATATATATATATATATATATATATATATATACTTGTAACTATATATATTTATGTTTATTCAGGTTTATCTAACTGACATTTTATGTAATTTTATATGCTACTTTTAAATCATTTTCTTTTACCTTTCTATTTAATATTTCTATTTAATATGTGTTAGGTCATTTGATGTATTTTTACTTATGCCCTACGATTGTCAGCGCCTTTGACCATATTTGTTATCCGGACACACGGCACTCTATAAATTCTTTATAATAATAATAATAATAACAAAGTATGCTACACGGTGGCGTAGTGATTAGGACATCCGGCTCACAATTTGAATACTTTTGCTGCCGTTTCGAAGCATGGGCAGTGGTGTTGACAACATGCTGCTACCGTTTACTTAGCTGTATGAATGAGTACCAGGCTATAATACTGGCGGTATACTTGAACAAATTATCTTCGCGCAGTAAATACAGCGTGACTTAATGTTTTCAAGAGAAGAGATGATGATGAGATGGTGTTTGCATGAACATGTATGACAGGGAATAAAGTGTATAGTGGTTTGAGCAGTCGTATAAAGGCTTCATGTGCGGATTGTACGTCTTGTACACTTGCTGTACTGTACGGATTGCACGTCTTATACCCTTGCTGTACAGTACGGATTGCACGCCTTGTACACTTAGTATAAGTAAGGATTGCACGTCTTGTACACTTGCTGTGCAGTACGGATCGCACGTCTTGTACACTTGCTGTACAGTATGGATTGCACGTCTTATTAACTTGTTGTACAGTACGGATTGCGTGAATTGTATACTTGCTGCGCAGATTGCACGTCTTGTATATTTTATGAGCGGTTTGTAAGGGTGTACATACTTGCTGTACGGATTGCACGTATAGTACACGTGTTGGTCCGATTGACCGTCTTACACACTTTATGTGCGGTTTGCACAGATGTACACTTACTGTCTAGGCTACACCACTTGTACACCTGCTGAGTGAATTGCACGTCAGCATCACTTCACCTCAAACCTACGTAATCACCGACAAGTCAGTGCATTCGTTACGGCTGCCGGCGGCGATCTAATGGTTTCAATTACGCCACAGCAACGACGCAAGTTGACAATATAATTGCACGGCCCGCGTAGT